>CM065706.1:38358445-38403445 GCA_017654935.2 Phymorhynchus buccinoides | reverse complement strand
ATATAAGCTTACCATGTATAAACCCAATCACCTTTTTGGACCTCAAACCATACGAGGAAGGGAAGGGGTGGGTGAGTCTTTTTGAGCATGGAGCCAGAAACCCCCCACCACCCAACATAATATCCCCATTTCAAAATGACTCAGCTGCTCTTATTTCAGGATTTAGAGGGGGGAGTCATTCTGACACTGTGTCAGATTACCCCCCCCCCCCCCCCCCCCCCCCCCTATTTTCCCTTGAATTTACAGCGTGAGTCTTTTGGAGCATGGAGCCAGAATGACTCATCTACCCATCATATATCACAATTTCGAACTGACTCAGCTGCTCTTATTACTATATATAATAGAGAGGGGTGGTTGATCTATACCTTTACTGTAATAATAGAGGGGTGGTTGATCTATACCTTTACTGTAATAATAGAGAGGGGGTGGTTGTTGATCATCTTTACCTTTACTATAATAATAGAGAGGGTACCTTTACTGTAATAATAGAGAGGGGGTGGTTGATCTATACCTTTACTATAATAATAGAGAGGGGGTGGTTGATCTTTACCTTTACTATAATAATAGAGAGGGGGTGGTTGATCTTTACCTTTACTATAATAATAGAGAGGGGGTGTTTGATCTTTACCTTTACTATAATAATAGAGAGGGGGTGGTTGATCTTTACCTTTACTATAATAATAGAGAGGGGGTGGTTGATCTTTACCTTTACTATAATAATAGAGAGGGGGTGGTTGATCTTTACCTTTACTATAATAATAGAGAGGGGGTGGTTGATCTTTACCTTTACTATAATAATAGAGAGGGGGTGGTTGATCTTTACCTTTACTATAATAATAGAGAGGGGGTGGTTGATCTTTACCTTTACTATAATAATAGAGAGGGGGTGGTTGATCTTTACCTTTACTATAATAATAGAGAGGGGGTGGTTGATCTTTACCTTTACTATAATAATAGAGAGGGGGTGGTTGATCTTTACCTTTACTATAATAATAGAGAGGGGGTGGTTGATCTTTACCTTTACTATAATAATAGAGAGGGGGTGGTTGATCTTTACCTTTACTATAATAATAGAGAGGGGGTGGTTGATCTTTACCTTTACTATAATAATAGAGAGGGGGTGGTTGATCTTTACCTTTACTATAATAATAGAGAGGGGGTGGTTGATCTTTACCTTTACTATAATAATAGAGAGGGGTGGTTGATCTTTACCTTTACTGTAATAATAGAGAGGGGGTGGTTGATCTTTACCTTGACAGTAATAATAGAGAGGGGGTGGTTGATCTTTACCTTTACTATAATAATAGAGAGGGGGGGGTGGTGTTGATCTTTACCTTTACTATAATACTAGAGACCGGGTGGCTTGATGGTTGATCTTTACCTTGACAATAATAATAGGTTTATATTCAGTATTTTGCGTTATCTTCGACTTTAAAAAACGTCCTCGGATAAGATAAAAAATATCATAAAAACTTTACTATATCCGAACATCGTTTATAAGAAAAACCTGTTATAGTAAAGGAAAAGCCTTGCTCCCCTGGACTTTACTATAAGCGGGGTGTACTGTAGTCTTCATTTACAATTATTGTTTTTCTTGCCCTGAGATAAGCAACACCAAAATGCGGCCATCTTGTACTGAAGTCACACTTACACACACACGCACACGCACACACACACACACCACACACACACACACACACACACACACATACACATACACACACACACACACACACACACACACACACACAGACACACACACACATACACACACACACACACACTATTGGATTTTTGCTTTCACTGAGAAGCAAAATTCTGCTATATTTAGGAAAAGGACAGGGTTAGGATCAGCCTAGGAGTATTTTGATATAACTGTAAGAAGCCCACTTTCGGAATGATGGTGGTAAACATGAGGGGGTGACCGAAGTACAAGATTGTCCTAAACGCTAGCACTTTGATTTGAAAACAAAAAGTCAAGTAAAAGCAAATTCAACATGCACACATAGCAGAATCCAACTATTCCTGCAGGAAATACAGTGGATTCCTGCTAACTCAAAAACACTGGATGACTCACAATAATTTTGTGGTCCCACTTTAATAATCCTTTAATGCTGTAACTCCTTAGTACGTTGATCACTTTTTCTTTGACCTTTCTTCTTTGACATCTCACTGCAGATTCAGTTCAAGTGTTCTCGAGTCCCAATCATGTCCTCCAACCTGTACTGGTTGGTAGTCTCTGGAGAGGGGGCTAGGTGGGGCTGGCTCCTCTCTCTGCCTCTCCAGCATCTCCGCCAGTTTGTGAGTGGAGGCCAGCTGGCCCACCACCTCCATCAAACTTGTAACATAGTCTGCAAATATATTAACAATTGCATGGTAAAGAATTTCACTTTTTAACGATATTGCTTTTAAAAAATTATTTTATAAACAAAAGTTCCCCCATTTGGATACCGGGGGGTCTTTTGTATATTCCCCCAACCTTCTGGAAGTTCTGTGCTTGTAACTTCCTCTAATCTGTCACTCTCTTTGACTCTGCCTTTTCCCTTTGCTTACTGTCGGCTACTATCTGACCTATTGGCCCATTCCCCTGCCTTTAAAAAAAATTCAAATAACTTTTCTCCATTTAGCTCTTCCGGAATCGGAATGTGTCAGCTGTACTCAGCGAGGAGACCAATGAAAACTGAAAACTGAAAACCGGACACATACGTACTTTACCCATTATGGCCTTTTGGCCTGGGAACGCAGAAGAAGACGAATAAACAAAAGTTGACCATGGAACCCTTGCAAGAAATACCTGTGAATACAAAAAGTGAAGCATGTAAATACTTGGTGTTATTTGTACAATGAGGAAAGCAAATAACATCACATATCTGTCCTTCAAAATAAATAGGCCTACAGGAAATAATAAAATAGAATGTTTTATGTGCCTTGTTACTTCCTGAACATCATTTATATTTACTTCACACATCTTGTGAAAATTAGCATGGGTAGGGAACTATCCATTAAAGGGATACAACTCCCCCACCAAAGTTGCCTATGCCACTCCACCAGCCATACTAACCCTGTATGAATTAAGATTACAGAGGAACAAATCCACTCACTTTCTCAAAAAGGAGGAGGCACGCTCGCCCATGTAATCATACATACAGAACATGGCAAACTATGGTAGAGAGAACTGTGTACAAACAAAACAATATTAATTCAAGAATGGCATAGCTTTCTAATCACGGATATGTTGCACACATACAACACACGAGTCCCCTTCCCTTTTCTAGTTCTATAGATTCTCTTTTAGCCTTACTATTTCACTATTCAAATCCTTTCTCACATCTTAGTTTGAATTATTAAAGATGACTTTATTAATTCACAGAAACTTACACAAGTCTGCAGTGTGTGTGTGCGTGTGCGTGCGTGCGTGCGTGCGTGCGCGTGCGTGCGTGTGTGTGTGTTGTGTAAGCATGCAAGTACATAAGTGCCCTGGGCAAGGCATCTCCACTACAAACTAATTCTAGCCTAGCCCGCCAGAATAACATCTGCCCCCTCTCCTATCTGGTAGTCATAGTCGGAAACGACAGACTAGCATACAATACAAACACAAGTGCATACATACCAGTAACTACTGATTTTTACCCGCATGTGGTCGGTATCTGTTGGAGACCCCTGTCCATCCTGCACAGCTTGTGATATGGACTGCACCTGTAATATAAGATATTCAAATATTAACTGTTAAAATACCTGTAGGTCACTAGAAGCAAAAACATAAGTAATAGTATTTTAGTTTTGTGAACATAAGCTATAACAAATGCAACATAATCAAACTACACATAGCTCAACTGTGACTTGGACATTTAAAAACATTGAGAGCCAGAGATTCAGATAAGTTTTATATACAAAGTTCTAAATATAACATGGACTTTGGACACTCTTTTGCTAGTTTTATTTTACACTAATACTTGATTTTCGCTTTACAAAGAAAACTTGCAACATTTTCCAAGGAAAAACATTTTGACCACAAAAAATACCCACACCAATTACACAAAGTTAGATGATCATTTTGAGGGGCCTAGTCCTCTTTGTCAATCCATGAACTGATGCTCAGCTAAAAGAAATCCCACTGACAAGGATGAAAACTTTAGCAAACTATTTTTTTAATATGATGATTGAAATACAATCATAATTTTAAAGGCATGCTTCAAGCAAACAAAACAGTGATCAATGAAGGGACTTTTATAAGCCGCAAGGCTTAGACTTGAGCCAGTCTCACACTATACTATACTGTACTATGATGTTTTTGTGTATAAATTTGTATAAGAATGGAAACACAAAAGACGCATGTTTATCAATCAGAAAAAAAAGAAGTAAAATGAATTGACTCTCGCTGCGTCACTGTGTGCATGCACGCGCGCGCGCGCGCGCGCGCGCGCGCGCGCGTGTGTGTGTGTGTGTGTGTGTGTGTGTGTGTGTGTGTGTGTGTGTGTGTGTGTGTGTCTCTCTCTCTCTCCATGTGCATGCATTATACTGTATATGAATCGGGATGCTTATTAACAGTGATGTCCCGAGATCCAGGTCATAGGCCACTGACCTATTAAAATTGAAAATGTTATTTATTGTGTTCTCCCCTGTCAGGACAAATGTCTAATTAAATTTGCCAATACTGGCACGCTTTGTCTTATTGATTTCGGCAAGAGCTGGGACATTGTCCTGTTGATTTCTCTAATCTCAGGACAGTTTGTCCTGTCACTTTTCTATCCTCGGTACATCACTGGCTTACATACTGAATTTTACCTGTATGTAGGAGACTCCTGTCTGTCCTGTATGGATGCCATGGACTGCCCTTGTTTGATCAGAAGAAAACAAAAATTATAGGGGAGACAAAATTCATAGATAACCATTCCCCTGTGGGATATTGGGAGGTAGTTCTGTGCCTCTTATTTCCTCTATTCTATCACTCCATTTGACTGCCTTTTCCCTTTGCTTACTGTCATCTACAATCTCTCTGCCTTACTGATCCATTCTCGTGTTTTTGTTCTAGACATTCTTACAAAGTTTTTCTGCATTTGAAAACGGACATGCTGATCCTAATTATTTATAAGGTGCATAACGGCAGCATGGCACATCTGCATTTATGACAGAAGACTGTCTAAGTGGTTGAAGAAGAGCAAATAACCAAACATACTAGATCTAACACCAATATGACTTAGGGTATAATGTTACCAAATTTTAAAAAAACGTGCAGTAAGCTACTAAAGGTCAATTGGCTCTAGTTAAAATAAAGTACATGTAACGTACAGTAGTTTTCTCCCTCTTCTTCTTCTTCTTCTTCTGTGGTGGTGAACAACCTCTTTATCTGGAAGTAACTGTACACACTTTAGGGGGTGACCATAGAAAAAGAGGCGGAAGAGGGAAAGAGAGAAAAGGGTACACACATTACATTAGGCCTATCAGTTTTCCAAGAAAAGGCTATGCACGTCACCCTATTAATTATTATTTACTTGGGTTCAGCTTCAATATCTAAGGTAAAAACAGGAGTAGCAAACAAAATTTAAAAAACTAGTTCCGGGATGGGGAGGGGAAAACTACAGGAAGCTGCCGTCAGCTACTAATTTTCACGTTCGCCCCCAGCAAGCTGGAAACTAGCCGACCCTAAACACCCCAGGTAGTGCCCAGGCCCCAACCATAAAGACAATTGATTGAGACACTGCTCAATCAATCAAACAAGTGTACTTACACTTCGTTTTTCCACTGTAGGCTAAGTAATGTTGATCATCGACAGGTGCGTTGATAATTTTGATGTAGATCTAGGGAAACATCAATGTTTTGGCCATTGTGACTGACGAAAAGAATTATGTTGTTGCTGGTACTGCACACAAGCTGATCGGTGAACGTTTGGCACATCTCTTTTCCGTAATTCTTGTCGGTTTCACGTCATTACTTTCCGCTAAACAGGCTAGAAGTTTGTCAAACAGCCCACCAGTCTACGTGTGTCAAAGATCTAGATCTACAGGAAGATTATCTTCAAGATAGAAGATTTAGCGATGATGTCTAGACTCTAATCTTTCCTTTCTGTGGAATCACATCATCCAGATCTGCGCATCCAAATAGCACACACTCATATTTTCATCCGTTTTGAGAGTAGAATCTATTGACACTAGGTAGGCCTAGTGTAGATACAGATTATTCGTTCGTTTGTGGCACTGTCAACACAGTCGTGCAAGCTCAAGGCCTATCACAGTATCAGTGCACAGCAAAATGTCGTCTGTTCGATTCACCTTTCCGGTGATCCGTATCATAGTTTCTAAGTATTGGAGACGTAGAATATCTTGGAATTATTGAAGAACAGGACTGAATTTCTCTACGTTAATGCAAAGAAAGCCGTTCGCTTCGCAAATGAAGTTCTTTCATAGAATTCTTAGTTGTGCATTGAAAGTACATGTCGTTCACAATGGCTGCGCCCTGTAGCTAACATGGCGCCCGTCTATTGTGGTAAAGGACTAAACATGTCCGCACCCTGAGTAAACATGGCGGCGCCGTAGTACGTTGCCATGTAAACAACAATGGCGCTAATTAGCCTGTACAGGTGAGCTAAACCCGTTTCTGGCTGAATTATAAAAAGACGGTGCAGAATTTTCAAAAACCAATGTGAACGAAGGAATCTAGTTACAATTTAGGAGTCTTTCAACACGTTTTGGTCGCTTAGATCAGTAGGTCTTTAATGCTTCACACGCACAGACATTGAAATCACATGGGTGCTACTCTTTCATTTTTACACTGATTTCAGTATTTTCAATTTGACCAGAAACTGAACTTCAGTTTTTTGTCATTCATTCTCCCCCCAAAAAAAATGACCACAAGCGATTTGGGGCGTTTTGAACTTACTCTGGTCTTAGTCTAGTTGTTCTATCTTGGAAGTTTACAAAGGTAATGTAATAATTTTACAAGGCTTATCAGACTCAAACTGTCTCTATCATTTTAACTGTCTGTCTCGTTATCTCTCTCTCTTAAGTTGCCCCCCTGAATCGTCCGACGGGGCTCTGCCCCTGTACCCTGCCGGGACCATGGGTCCTTGGACCCCGGCCTTTCAGGGTTTTTTTCCATTTGGGGGAGTTGAACCCATGAAATTAGCATACAGTATACAAGGTCCATTTATGGATAATTGAACAAACTTATTCCAACCCTCTCTCTCTATTTCTCTCCTTCCGTAATATCGCAAAATCGCATTGCAACAAAAAAAGGGGGGAGCACGCCTCTGGCTGCGACGTGCTCTCCAAGTGGGAGCAACCCAAATTTCACAGAGACGCCTTTTGTGACTACAAAGTACCAAATGTGACCCAGCACCACGGAAGGGTCATTAAGTCGCTGGGCTACCTTCTCACAACAGGCTAAGAAAGTCACAAATCTATTTTTTTGTCAATTTTGAGTTATGGGTATTTTTGTGTTCTCTAGCATCTTATCTTTCATATTTATAAAGGATAATCTTTAATATGGTCTCTAAATGGTCTTATAAGTGTTTTAAAACGAGTAGGTCAATGCATTTTCTTCAGCTAGGCTAGACTTTAGACTGTGTTTTCTCAGAATGGTCAACACTCACCCTACTAACTTTAAATGCTCATAACTCGGGAATGGAAAAAGATACAACAATGGTTCTTGTATCATTAGAAAGAGAATTGTCTGAAGATTTCAAATGTATTATTTTCTGAGAATGGTCAGTTTGACACTTAATGTCCCTTTCGTGGTGCTGGGTAACAAATACCAAGTAATAATCAATGTATTGTGGCCCATGGCTGATGTACATTAACTCTTCTAGCACCATGGGCAAATATGTTCGCCCAGTACGTCACTCTACACTCCCACCAAACGCAAAGACATTCACTGTCAAGTACCCTGCCAAGCGTTTGTCTACCTTTAGAGCTTATGTCAATTTTTGTTGTTAAAGTAGTGCTTGATGAAAATAGTCACCCTCTTCTTGTCTGTTGAGATGCAACAGACAACGAAGGACGTCATAAAATACATTGCACTAGAAGAGTTAAAAACGTTCCGATTTCCGACCTTTCTATTTCTCTCACACATACACACACACATGATGACAGGATGTAAAAAAGCTTTATCAAGCTTGTTCTTTTATCGTCAATAAAGATCGTTTTAACTTGACTTGACGCATACATACACACTCACGCACGCACACACACACACATCCGCTCACACACATGTACACATACGCACACACACAAACACGCACACACTCAAACTTCAGCCCTGTTATCTCCACGGCTTATCTGCAGGCAAAGCAAACAGCACACGTCTTCATCTCCTGATCCGTCAGCGCTATGTAGTTGTTTTCCTTTTCCTCCAACCTAACTAGCGGCAATGTCGCTGAAGATGCCCTTGGGTTTGGGCCGAAGCTCGTCATCACCCAACGTGTCCTGAGCCAGCTGGGAAACAAACAGCAAACAAGATACGGTTAACAACAGAAAAAAAGAAGAAGAAACCGTGCGGGATAAAATGGATATCACACTATATTTTATTGATCATGTTACTTACGCGTTTTGTTTACCGTATTTTTTTAAGACTATAAGGCGATACCTTTTCTCACAGAGGGAGGAAAGAGCACGTTTTGTTCACTTGAAAGACATGAATTTTTTAGTCAAAGGAAATTTCCAACTTGTTTCTTAAAAAAAAAGATTTTAAAAAAAAAGTAGAGTTTGAGAAAGCTTAGTTTATAATTATACTTATCTGTATTGTTAAAAAACCCGGACTTTACTAGTGTTGCACTACCTCCGGGTATTGCCTCCAGGATCGTTCTCACCTTTTTTATATCTACTAATGTCCCATATGTGTCTGTTCCAGATTGGAGGACGTAAAACAGATTTTCATTCATTTGAGAAAGCTTAGTATCTACAACACAGAATAGCACACAGTCACACACACACACAAAAACACATGCATACAGGCATGCAGACATACACGTGCGCGCACACACACACCTGTTTAGCGTCCGAGCGGCTGGTGTCTCCTCGACATAGAATCAGGTTGATGAGCTGCTCCATGCGAATGTCAGGGTACTTCTGGGCAAACCCCTGAACACACACACACACATTAGATCATAAAACAAACATCAAGGTTCTTCGATGGCAGTACAGTATTGTACGTATGTGTGTGTGTGCGTGCTTGCATGTATGTATGTATGTATGTATGTATGTATGGACAATGATGCACATTTGTAGATTTTACAAAATGTGCAATAAAGTGGTGTGGCTGCGAATTGGGACTCATAATGTGCGGTGTGGGACCAATGCCACTGTACGGCCCAGAAGATGGGACAGCAAATTTTTTTTTTTTAAATTTGCAATAAAGTAATTCATATGTGTGTGTGAGTATGCAAATCTCATGTTTATGTTAGTCGGTATGTGTGCTTATGTCAGACCTGCCTACTTGGAATTTTCCCAATCAGTAGCCCAGCCATCAATTTTCAGTAGCATGGCAAATTTTTTCGTAGCATCCACAAACGACGGCAATCAATTTGATCTCTTCCTGAGCCGAAACGTATTGTTTATGTTTCGCCGATTGAACGTGTTGACGGTCGTCTCTACCGCCATGATTCACAGTGAAGTCTGCATGGCAGAGGTTGCAGTGAGCATGGTTCGCACCAAGTCGACTTCTAACGATGCAAGGCCACTCCTCCGTGTAAGCTATTTTGAAAACTTGTGCGTCAGGTCGATGCTTTTTCTTAGAACAAGATGGTGTGCCAGATGATTTTCGTTTTCTGGTTTGGGTTCGGTTTTTTTGTTTTGAAACATCTCCCGAATCGCTACTGCTGCTGGAGTCCGCCATTTTTTTCAGAGAAAGTAATAAGAACGCATGCGCAGTCACTGATAAAAACGGAAGTGACTAGGTTATCGCGTGTGACACGGCGTCTACTCTTAGAAACAGACAGCTTTATTTTTCGTAGCTGCTACGGCCAAATTGTAGCAGTAGGCAGGTCTGTTATGTGCGTGCGAACGTAGGTGTTTATGTTGGTCATTATTATTAAAGCACCATGAGCAGTTAGCCTGGAATGTGCGCTCTAGAAGTTTTCATTATTATTATTATTATCATTATTATTATCACAGACAGTGGCGAGTTTTGTTGCACTTTTATTGGTAATATTTTTTCCCCTAGGCAACCCTAGGCCAGTAATGTTTGCCTCAGGCTGTAAGGGGTTAAAAGTAACTCACAGTTATTTCCAGGGCCAGCATGGACGAGTCTCTGAGACGAAGAACCTCAGCCAACGCTGGCAGCACGTCAAACTGAGATCCATCCTGGCGACAACAACAACAACAAACAAGAGGCAAAGCCTTCAAGGCTCACTCGAACAGGAACATGTGGGACAACAACAAACAAAGATTGTAGGGGTGTTCAAAGTACAAGATTGCCAATAACATTCTAAAGTACAAATGACACTATCGATAATGGATACAACTAAAAGAAAGGAAAAAAAAAGTGCCCATGCCGAGAATCAGACCCGGAACCATTGGCATGAGAGACAGACACTCTACCAATGAGCTATCGAGGCTTTCAGTGTTGATGAGTTTCCTAACTCATGTTGCCTGTTGAATACTCTCTAACCCACTAATCTAAAATGTTATCTGTTTGTTATGTTTACAGTGTTGTTTTAAGTATTTAATTATTCAAATCATTATTGTTTGAAAGCTTGCATATGTGTGCAAAGTTTGAACAATGTATGCCTTCTATTTCCCGAGAAAATGCTAATGCTAAAGTTTGGAGATTAGACCACGGACACATACACACAACCGAACAACTATCATACTATAGACTCACTTCTTAGCCAATCATACACTACATGTTTTATGTGGATAACGCAATGACATATTGTGCATATTTGAGCAATTAGCATGATGTAAAAAATAAAAAACATAACTTTTTAACAATTTGCATCATGTAACGAAAATGGATTATCAGTGAAAGGATCTCGTTACAAAACCTCTCCCTCTCTTTGTCTCTCTTACACACACTCTCTCTTTTACCCGATTAGAACACATTTTATTTAACCGGCTTTTTACCCTTTTAGCTTCCTTACAGATTGTCTCAGCAACGTTACATATACAAGGGTTGAAAGAAATCAAGAGTGCTCCTGAAAATCAGGACTGAAAAAGCTGACAGCAGGATTGGCCATCTTGTCATCCAGAACCAGTCTTATAAAATCAAACATTTATGCTAGCATTGATGGCAGATTAAAGCAAGATGGTAGACAAGCAATTCTGATACCATCACCAGCCATCCTGTATACACAGACACACACACATTGGAAATTGTTTTTAATGCGGTCACCGCTTCAGGATTGGGAAGATTCAGAGAACATTGAAACGTGTCATTTCAGGATTGAGAGAATGTTTTACTTTCCACCCATGTTAAATACACACACACACATGCGCATGCGCGTGCACGCGCACACACACCACACACTTGCACGCACGCACACACCACACTTGCGCACGCACACATTCACACACATGCACGCATGCACACACATGCACGCATACACGCATGTACACACACACAGACACACACACACATACGCATGCATGCATACACACACACACACCGACACACACACACACCACACACTTGCACTTGCGCACGCACACATACACACACATTCACACATGCACACACACACAGACACACGCACGTACACACACACAGACATACACACACACATACGCAAGCATGCATACACACACACACACACACACACGCACGTACACACACATACGCACGCATGCATACACACACACACACACTGACACACACAGGCACACACACACACACACAGACATACACACACACATACGCACGCAGACACACGCAGACACACACACATACGCACACACACCGACAGACACACACATATACACACACACACACACACACACACACACACACACACACATATGCACACACACCGACAGACACACACACAGACACACACACACACACACACACACGCACGCACGCACACACACAGACAGACACACACACACACACACACCTGTTGCGGACACATTTCGTTGAACTGGTTTTTCATCATCTTGGCTTCCTTGCAGATCTTCTCCGCAGATGCCTTTCTCTCTTCATAGTTCTTGAACGACAGCTTTCTGAAACGCACACACACTTTTTCATATAACTTTTTATCATCGTCAGGCTTGTAGGAGAATTGACTTCTCACTTTTTGACGTGAGAAAATTACAGAAACGCCCATGGCATCACTGCCACTAAAACTTCAGACGTTTTTGATAATTACATCAGAAACCATTTTAGATCATAATTTAAGTGTAGAGTGACACAGAGGCAACGCGTTCGCCTCGCATGCAATAAACCCGAGTTCGAACCTGGGCACAGGGGATTTTTCCTCTCGCCTGCACTAGGCCTTATGGTCTGAACGTGGAATCGTTCGGATGAGACGATAAACCAAGGTCCCGTGTGCCCAAGCACTTAGCACATGCTAAGCCAAGTGAAAACGAAAAAGTTGTTGTTTGGTCAAAATGTACCCCCTCCCCCCCTTTTCCTTCCTCATCAATAACACAAAAATCTCATGTAAACAAACAAACAAAAAGGGTGGCACACCTCAAGCTGCGACTCGCTCCCCAGGTGGGAGCAACCCGAATTTCACAGAGACGCCTCTGTGACTATACAGTACCAAACACCCAAATAAGCACAAACTTTTTATTGGAGCCGAAGACCCATTCTGGGAATCTGTTGCAAATGTTAAAGGCGATTCACACTTTTCGAATTTTAGTCGAAAGAAAATCGAGTTGTGAACTCTGTCAAATAGCAGTGTCCGTGTGCCGTCCTCACACTATCAGTAATCATTGGTAGTTTTCCCACAACTGCCTGAGAGTTGAAAATAAATGGTGCAGTCGACAATTCCTTTCGAGCGGTTGAAAGAATTTCCACTGACCAAATTTTGCATTTGACTTTTCTCATTGTACTGATCTGCTTCTCCCACACAGTGGAAAAAAGGCACAATGTTGTCAAGTCAATGTGAGCACTTGCTAAACATTTATTTGCTATCTTCCATCTCAATATAATTATTCATGTACTGTATTTTTCAGACTATAAGGCGATACTTTTTCCCCAGACTGAGACCCCTGCGCCTTGTGATATAACTAATAATATAGTAAGAAACTATAATAACAAAATCTGAATTTGTTGTCAAATTTGGGGGGTGCGCCTTATATTAAGGTGCGCCTTATAGTCCGAAAAATACGGTAAGTTAACTATCGGTATTGATAAAACTTCGGGACTTTACTGGTGTTGCACTGCCTCCGGGCATTGCCTCCAGCATCATCCCCACCATTTTTATATCAATTAATGTGCATTTGATCTTTACTCGCACTGTCAAAATAAAGGAAAAACTGTGAAAAGGTCACATCCAGTTTTATTCGACTGAGCAGAATTGGGGCAGTGGGTGGATGCCTCGTGCCTCCATACGGGGAGCTGGACGACCATGCCCCCTCCACGAGTTTCTCCCCGTGGGGATACCGGGGGGTCTTTCATAAAAAATAGTTCCCCCACCTTCTGGAATTTCTGTACTTGTAACTTCCTCTAATCTGCCACTCTCTTTGACTCTGCCTTTTTCCTTTGCTTGCTGTCATGTTATATTTCCGACTTATTGGCCAATTCTCCTGCTTTTTTCCCCCAAAAAAATCTTCCAAATAACTTTTCTCCTTTGAGTTCCTCCAAAATCGGAATGTGTTGGCTGTGCGCAGCGGGGAGATCAGCAAAAACTGAAAATGGACACATACATACTTTACCCATTATGGCCTTTTTGGCCTGGGAACGAAGAAGAAGAAAAAGAAGAAGAAAACTGAGCAGAACAGTCTGAGTGAGACAGAAACTGTAGGGATACCGGGGGTCTTTTGCATAAATAGTTCCCCCACCTTCCAGAAGTTCTGTGCTTGTAACTTCCTCTAATCTGCCACTCTCTTTGACTCTGCCTTTTCCCTTTGCCTACTGTCATCTACTATCTTTCTGCCTTGCCGGTCCATTCTCCTGCCCTTTGTCAAGAAACACTTTCAAAAACATTTCCCCAGCCGAAGTCGGACTTGCTGGGCCTAACTATTTCTTAGTTAGGCTGCAATACGGCACCATGACGCATCTGCGCTCATAATTGACAGGAAACTGTCTGAGCGATCGAAGAAGAAGGAGGCAGAAATCCTACAAGACATACTGACCTTGAGAGCAGGGCTCATAATTGACAGGAAGCTGTGTGAGCGATCGAAGAAGAAGGAGGCAGAAATCCTACAAGACATACTGACCTTGAGAGCAGGGCTCATAATTGACAGGAAGCTGTGTGAGCGATCGAAGAAGAAGGAGGCAGAAACCCTACAAGACATACTGACCTTGAGAGCAGGGCTCATAATTGACAGGAAGCTGTCTGAGCGATCGAAGAAGAAGAAGGCAGAAATCCTACAAGCGTGACGACATACTGACCTTGAGAGCAGGGCTCGGAGGTATTCCCGAAGCGTGACGACATACTGACCTTGAGAGCAGGGCTCGGAGGTATTCCCGAAGCGTGACGACATACTGACCTTGAGAGCAGGGCTCGGAGGTATTCCTGAAGCGTGACGACATACTGACCTTGAGAGCAGGGCTCGGAGGTATTCCCGAAGCATGACGACATACTGACCTTGAGAGCAGGGCTCGGAGGTATTCCCGAAGCGTGACGACATACTGACCTTGAGAGCAGGGCTCGGAGGTATTCCCGAAGCGTGACGACATACTGACCTTGAGAGCAGGGCTCGGAGGTATTCCCGAAGGATGCTGCGTTGCCCTTCGTGGATGAGCGTCAGGAACATGTCGGGTTTGATGTGCACAAAGTCCTGGGCATAGTCTGCCCATGTGGCGCACACCGTGTCCACCACATTGGGACTGGACATCCTGCACATAGACATACATTTTTTTGGTGTGCTGTCCCATCTTTTGGGCCGTACAGTGGCGTTGCTCCTACGCCGCTCATTCCGAGTCCCAATTCGCAGCCACACCTCCGCACGTTCAGGTCGCAGAATCCGAGACCAGCAGTCCAAGAGGAGCGAATCTATGTTAGGCCGTCAGGAGGCAACCAACCGAGGAGATACTGCACTGCTGCTGAGTCACTTCGGTGGAGTTCAGTAGAGCCTGTTCAGGACACCACCTACTAAGCCCCCTACTGACGACACTATTCTCTTAGTCGCGGAGCCAGCGTGAGTGAGGTCCTCCTCCGAGGGCGCCACCACGACCGTCCACCGACAGCTACCCAGAACACACTGATCCCCATGACTTTGACCCGAACGCACCAAGGCATAGACTGGATTGGAAATCGAAACTGAGGTCACCATGACAGCAGGGCATGCAAAGCCACAGAATTTGAGACTTTAAAAAAAAAAAAATGATTGATGGAAATGAGTTCAACACATAGAGATACATCCTGCCACATAGAGACACACATAGAGATACATTGACATAGAGATATGCATAGAGGAACATGTCCAGCTTGATGTGCACAAAGTCCAGGGCATAGTCTGCCCATGTGGCACACGCGTGTCTACCACATTGGGACTGGACATCCTGATGCATAGAGACGCATAGAGATACACAGAGACAACCTATACATAGAGAAACGTGTGGTTTGATGCAGACAAAATCCAAGACATAATCTGCCCATGTGGATACTGCAGATGGATTTTGTTCTCTACCCAGGTAAATTTAATGGAAATTTTTGGATGAAATATGGCTGGCGGTAAAAGGGTTAACTTAACTGGGTAGAGAGAAACAAAATGTGCTATATTGCGAATTCCTACGAGATGTGCATAACATTAGTCCTGTCCTTACCTCCCAAAATTAACCCTTTCACCGCCAACGTCGCATTTATGCACCACAATGGTTTAACACCCATGTCAGTAAAAGGCATCAAACCAGGCCCTGTTATCCGAAGACCCTCTTTTCTTTATTTTGGGAGGTAAGGATAGGCCTACTGGTATACATGTCACAGAGGAATTCATAATATTGCAGACCATTTTTTCCCTCTACCCAATTCAGTTTAATGGTATTTTGGGGCTGAAAATGGCTGGCAGCGAAAGGGTTAAGGAAATAGGGTCTTTGGATAACGGGCCCTGATTTGACGCCTTTTAGCGACATGGGTGTTAAAACCATTGTGGCGCATAAATGCGACAATGGCCGTCAATGAGTTAAAGATAAAGAGGGAGAGAGAGAGAGAGGGGGGAGACAGAGATGACATAACATGGGTGATCCTGGGAAATTTCAAAAGTCCTGCAAGGCAGGGGTCGAGGGGCCGCCCAGTTATAACAACTTGACTTCAACAATCCTAAAAATATAAAGTCCCTATGTAAATATTTATCTGTATTCATTTCTTTTATATTCTACACATACGAGAAACCGACAAAATGTTTAAAAATAGGACATTCCTGGTTTCTTAAATTCTCATAATCCGGCGACGCCGACTCCAGGCAATAAAAAACATCGGTAAAGGTCAAGATGTGCCACCCCCCCTACCTATCTCGGTGAATTCTATTTTTCCGTTATTGCCTTTCTTACCATACATAAAGCTGTATTTTAGGAACATTTTTAGCTAATAACCTTTTTCGAATACTAACCCTAACCCTATCCCTATCCCTATCCCTAACCCTACCCCCCACCCTATAAGACGGAAAAACGCAACGAACCACAACTGTGACAAATCGCGGTGTACTGCAGTACATAGTGGGGGGTAGGGTTAGGTTTAGGGCTAGGGTTAGGGTTAGGGTTAGTATTCCAAAAAGGTTATTAGCTCAATATGTTCCTAAAATACAGCTTTATGTATGGTAAGAAAGGCAAAAACGGAAAAATAGAATTAACCGAGAAATGCTGGGGGGGTGGCACATCTTTACCTTTGCCAAAAAATCCTGTATTTCAGGACATCCTGAAAGCAGTCTAAGCATCCATGCAATACCCAACAAAGATAGAGTGAAGACAAGGGGAGTAACTGACCATGCCCTGGTCATGAGCTCGTTGAAGCAGTTGCTGTCCTTCAGGTCCAGAAACACTTCGTCCACCAGAATACCGCAGCTGTGGCAGGAAACCACACGGATTAAGATTAAGATTAAAATTATAGCCCCGTCGACAACAAAGGCCATGTCAGGGCTGTCACCACGTTAAATCTGACCACGTATTAAAAAGGGAGAAAAACACAAGGTAAAAACAAAATCAAAGGTTTTTTTCGTTAAAATACTTTTGTTGAAAAAACATTAATAAATCGGAAACTTAGCAAGTAAAAACATGACACGTCTACACAGAAATAATAATAATAATGTGTATTTCTATAGCGCCTATTCTCAGTAAAGGCTCTAGGTGCTTTACAAAACATATTTACATTAATTAAAAAGAAAACATTACACAATAAATATTAAGCAAGAAACCAAACAACCAAAGAGCTAACGCGAAGTAGCCTTACAACACCCACAACACACCCACAACACACACACCCACAACACACCACCACACACTGTCAGGACACACACGCGCACACGCGATTGCACACACGGACAGATGCACGAACACACACACACGCCCAGACACACGCGTACACCCACCCACCCAGACGCATGAATACAAACACACATTCCTTAAAAGCAGCCACAAATAAGCACACACATTTTATTCAAAAACAAGTTGCTGGAACTCTTGTCTCTCTGCAAAAGAAGATTCACCTACCCAAGTCATGTAAAACGAACGAGAAAATCAAAATATCTGCTTTCTGGTCTCAACGCTGTAACAGGACAATTTATCTGCATCAGGGTCCAGTTTTTCTAGATACGGTCGCCACGCGAATAACGCTTACGCCAAACAGGGCCTTAGAAACACCCTAAACGTTTCCTAAGGTCAGATAACTCTTTAAGCTTACTCTTAATTTTTGGGAGAGAGAGAAAAGGGTTGCTATCATAAGGGAGATAAATCATACCTCTCTGTCAGTTTGTAAAAAGTTTTCGATTTCACCCACGTCTATTTGTGTGCAGAAAATTAAATTTGCACCATATTATGCCATCTAACATGATGAAAATTAACAAAGAGCACTCCAAAACACTTGCGTTTGTTTAATTTGCTGAAATCATCCCGTATTTATTCACGATAGACTAAAGAATATTTGCTGTGGCAAGCTTGCTGTTTTGGTCTTCCATTTTTAAAGTTCAAGTCTCGTCACGTGAGATAAAAAATAAAAAAAGCCGGAAGTATTGATAATTATTTCCCATGATCCTTCAAATAGTTTGTGGCTTGCTACCTCGATCACAGCCACAAAACGTTTTTGGCAAACGTTGGCAAAAGAGGTGTTTCTTAGTACTGTTTTTGCCGATTTGCGCTCACACTACGCAACGTTAGCCCTTGTGAAGCGGCCCCCTGTTTCTCCTCCCTGTAGTCCCACCATATGTATTCATGGACTCATCCCCTCTTTTCTTTTCTTCTTTTACCAAATTACTGGAAAACTGGAATAACAATTCACAAATTCTTTGCCAAATTAAGAAATAATGATTTTAAAAAATTAAAAAATTCAATCAGATGAAAAACACAATTCTCAGGGTACCAGTCTCTACTTTCAGTTTTAGCGCATAAAAAAAGGTCAACTGGTGATGACAAAGATGCTAAAAAGGCAACAAAGATGATGAACCCCATGACATAATGACAACTGACGGCCATAAAAACAAAACCAGCCCACCCCCACCCCCACACCCCAATAAACATGACAACAAAAGACAAAAGACAACACTCATCAAAAATATGCAACAAACAACACAATATCTGATATCCCCATCACTTGTTTCCAATGGCCATGAACTGCTCGGTCAGCTGTTGGAAGCGAGTTTTGGGGATAGTATCCGTCTCTCTCCTCCCCCCCACCAAAAAAAAGACAAAAGACAATATCAACAAAAACAACAAAATAATAAAGACATATAATAGACAATATCTGATATCCCACCCAGTTGTTTCTAATGGCAAGTAACTGTTCAGTCAGCTGTTGAAAACGGTCTTCGCGGATAGTACCCATCTCTTTCTCCCCCCCCAAAAAAATGACAATAACAACAACAAAATAATAAGCATATTATATACGACACAATATCCCATATCCCCACCAGTTGTTTCCAATGGCGATGAACTGCTCGGTCAGCTGTTAAAAACTGTCTTTACGGATAGTATCCGTCTCTCCCTCCCCCACCCCCCCCCCACGCCCCCCAAAAAAGACAATAACAACAAAATAATAGACGTATATACGACAGAATATCCAATATCCCCACCAGTTGTTCCTAATGGCGATGAACTGCTCAGTCAGCTGTTGGAAGCGGTCTTTACGGATAGTATCCGTCTCCTTCTCCCCCCCCCAAAAAAAGACAATAACAACCACAACAAAATAATAGACGTATATACGACACAATATCCGATATCCCCACCAGTTATTATTCCCAACGGCGATAAACTGCTCAGTCAGCTGTTGGCAGCGGTCTTTACGGATAGTATCCGTCTCTGTTTCTCCCCCCCCCCCCCCCCCAAAAAAAATAAGAAGACAATAACAACAAAATAATAGACATATAACAGATAATATAATATCCGATATCCCCACCAGTTGTTTCCGATGGTGATAAACTGCTCGGTCAAATAAAACGTTTGATTCAACATGTGGCTCAGGCATGCCCCAGCTTAGCATCTGGTGGAGTTGGGGGGCAGGATGGGGGTGCAAATACAATGTAGAAAAGTGTGATACCATTGAATCAATCTTAATCAATACCTGTGTGAATGGGGATTCAAAAATGTGATATACATTGTCCATTTCATAAGTTGGGCAAAGCATTTTGCCCATTTCAAGAAATAGGCAATTTCACGGATTGGGCGTAACATATATACGACAGAATATCCGATATCCGCACCAGTGGTTTCCAATGGCGATGAACTGCTCAGTCAGCTGCTGGAAGCGATCTTTGCGGATAGTATCCGTCTCCTTCTCCCCACCCTCCTCTTGCTGGTATTTGTCGTCCGTATCCAGATAACGCCGGCGAAGTTCGCTCATGTACTGGCCGAAACTCAGGCAGTTGTTGATGCTGGCAACCTGAACAATCATACAATAATAATAAAGGTAATGATGATGATGATGATGATGATGAGCGTCTCTTTCTCTCCGCCTTTTTCTTACTGGTATTTGTCATTCGCGTCTAAACTCAAGCAGTTGGTGATATTGGCCACCAGAGAAGTAATAATGACAGGGACGGACCTAAGTTTTTTAAGGGGTGGGGGCTAATTCATCGAAGGTGCAAAGCACCAAGGCCCCTAGGGGGGTCTGGGGGCATGCTCCCCCGGAATGTTTTTAAATCATGGTTCGTGGGGACTTGGAAGAGTGCCAAAAAAGGACCTTAAAAGGACCTTTAAAGGACCAGCAAACTTTTTTAAAGGACCTATTTAAACCTTGTTTGTAGTTGTACTTGCAGACGTGGTGGGCGCAGAGCCAGACGCCGACGATTATGGCTGAGCAGATTCTTTTTTTTGTTTTTTGTGGCTGAGCAGATTCATTTGTTGTTACAGTAGTATTTCTGCTACTTGCAAAAAAGTCGGTCACATTGCACCTCGATTCCGCCTTGTGCCTTCTTTCAGCTTTCTTGTGATTTTCAGTCTTTGCGTGTTGTTTCAGCACCGACTCTCCCATTGACAAGATGTTGATGTTTTTTTCACAATATGCACAACGAACTGCATGTTTGTTGTCCATCACTTTTCGGACCCAGTCCTTATAAATGTCCTCTCAGCCAACGATCCTGAAAATGAACACTTTCCAGGCATTTTTACACTTTTTACTTGAAAACAAGCACTGAAGCAGACGCATGTGGGAAGAATTTCAACATGGCGCATAAGATATCTCGCCGAATCTCGCGCACGTGACCGGATTTACAGTGACTATTAAAATTAGATCGTCTGCTCGAAAGATACGAAGGCGATCGATTTTTGGCAAATTTTATTTCATTTAATATATTTTTTTGAGTTCATTTCTTATGACAAGGTACTTAGTTTTGTTTTTTGGCCCGATTAAAGGATTTAAACTGACCGCACCAATTTTAAAAGGACCTTTGACTGATTTGAAAGGACCTCCTTGCTGATATAAAGGACTTAACAGGCCTTTTGATGACCGATCAATTTCACAGCACTTTAAAGCACCTGAAAGGACCCCACGAACCCTGTAAATCCGAGAAGCAAAAGAGTGCAATCTGGGCATGAAATAAAGGACTAATGCCATTACTATTCATACCCCTATTGAAACATGTTTTGAACCATTAAGTAACTATCAACTGGTGGTGATGATGAGAGTTAGGTATAGCCTGCAAGGATATTTAGCTGCCGCTCGGCGACATGAATTGTTTGGGGGGGGTTTCATGAAAAAAATGTGGGGGCTGCAGCCCCCTAAACAAGGCGTTTCTAATTGTAAAACGCACCCCCGAAATCAACAAAAAAACTGAATTTAAACATACGCATGTTAAGGCACCTGTAACATGATCGAACAGAAGCAAAAAAACAGATTGAAAACATGAGGTCGACTCAAACAAAAGGAGGTCAGTATTTTGCCTAGTTCTGTCAAAACAATCTTCAGAACGACAGAAATTACACTCACGCCGCTATCCGGATATCCATATGATGAAGCACTTTTGACGTCAAAGAGCCCAGACAAGTTGGAATTGAAAAACACGGAGCAGATTTGTACAATGAGTTTTGGCTGCAGTAGCCTATGCTGCCATGATTGTTATTGTTTGTGGCTGTCGAAACCGAGGCTGCGATGTCATATCCTTATTCAAAGCAATACCCTCACCATGAAATGCACGTAGAACTTGGGTTCTTTCCTGTTGCCCAAATGGCGCTCACGGTACAACTTGATAGCATCTGCAACAACAAAAACTTCCCAGTAAGTTTATAATGGCCTCTACGCATTCTTTATTTCTTTTTTGAAGCAAACATGAGCAACTGTTTCAGTTTTTGGTCAGTCCACACACATATTTTTCATTGCAAACTTCCTCTTTCCCTCCGTCAGCGACCGACCCTCTCTGCTTTCAACGCTAACCTCAATACCCACCTGTTCCCCCCATCATTAAAGCTCCGCTCTCTTTCTCTTCTCTCTCTTGCCATTAGGTCTGTTTCTGCTGTATTCCATTTATGTCATCTGTACGTGTTCGCTTTGTACTGCATTTTTGTTTGAATGCGTTATGAATGCTAACGTGTGTGTTCGCTTTGTATTGCATTTTTGTTTGAATGCGTTATGAATGCTAACGTGTGTGTGTGTGCTTTGATTTGATTTCTATCAAGATTCAGCGCCATATAAATACTGTATGTTGTTGTTGTTTGTCTTTTGTATAAATAGTTCCCTCCACCTTCTGGAAGTTCTGTGCTTGTAACTTCCTCTAATCTGCCACTCTCTTTGACTCTGCCTTTTCCCTTTGCTTACTGTCATCTACTATCTTTCTGCCTTACTGGGTCCATTCTCCTGCCCTTTTTCAAGAAACACTTTCAAAAAGATTTCCTCCAGCCAAAGTTCGACTTGCTGGGCCTAACTATTTCTTAGTTAGGCGCATAACGGCAGCATGACGCATCTGTGCTCATAATTGACAGGAAACTGAGTGATCGAAGAAGCAGAAGTTTATAATGAGGCTTTATACTGAAAATTCTCCGCCACTGTCTTGTGCACTGAGATGCGCACGCCACCTACATAAGATTATCATCCTAGTATTATCGTCGTAGTAGTTCATAGCCACATAAAATTATATGCCCCTGACTCGTCACTAGGTGGCATGGTCAACTCATTCCTAAAATGATTGCCCTTTCGTGTCACCAAGAAATAGTATAAAGCCTCATTAAAACAACCTTCTGTACAACTGTCCGCCCAACACATTATTCTTATTATTTCCCTTCTTTGTTTCACTTATTTATGGATTGCACACGGGTTTCCGCATGGAATATCCGCTTATGTGTGTACACGGCCATACTGCTGAACTTGTGTGCAAAGTGGTTCAGCTCTTGCATTAAACAGCTCCAGGCATTCACTATCTCTCTTGCATGCGTAAGTGCATGAATGTGTGTGTGCAGACATGTGTTCATGATTGTGTGTGTTTGTGTGTGTGCAGACATGTGTTCATGATTGTGTGTGTGTGTGCGTGCGTGCGTGTGAATGTGTGTGTGTGTGTGTGCAGACATGCATGTGTGTGTGTGTGTGTGTGTGTGTGTGTGTGTGTAGACATGCATGTGTGTGTGTGTGTGTGCGCAGACATGCATGTGTGTGTGTGTATGTGTGTGTGCAGACATGCATTCATCCATGTGTGTGTGTGTGTGTGTGTGTGTGTGTGTGTGTGTGTGTGTGTGTGTGTGTGCATGTGTGTGCAGATATGCGTTCATGCATGTGTGTGTGTGTGTGCGCGCATCTTACTGTTGAACTCATGAGCGAAGTGGTTGAGTTCTTGGGTGAAGAGCTCCAGACATTTCTTCACCATTTCTCTGCCGATCATCTTGGCCACTTGTAGCTGTGAACAGAACACACACATCAACACACATAATCACATATGTTAGGTAGTGTGACGTAGTAACCCTCACTGAACGATTCACATAGATAAGACATAGATACACACAGACAGCAGTGATGCACCGAGGATCGAAAAGTGATAGGACAAACTGTCCTGAGGCGAGAGAAATCAATAGGACAATGTCCTGGCTCTTGCAGAAATCAATAGAACAATGTCCTGGCTCTTGCAGAAATCAATAGGACAATGTCCTGGCTCTTGCAGAAATCAATAGGACAATGTCCTGGCTCTTGCAGAAATCAATAGGACAATGTCCTGGCTCTTGCAGAAATCAATAGGACAATGTCCTGGCTCTTGCAGAAATCAATAGGACAATGTCCTGGCTCTTGCAGAAATCAATAGGACAATGTCCTGGCTCTTGCAGAGATCAATAGGACAATGTCCTGGCTCTTGCAGAAATCAATAGGACAATGTCCTGGCTCTTGCAGAAGTCAATAGGACAATGTCCTGGCTCTTGCAGAAATCAATAGGACAATGTCCTGGCTATTGCAGAAATCAATAGGACAATGTCCTGGCTATTGCAGAAATCAATAGGACAATGTCCTGGCTCTTGCAGAAATCAATAGGACAATGTCCTGGCTATTGCAGAAATCAATAGGACAATGTCCTGGCTCTTGCAGAAATCAATGACAATGTCCTGGCTCTTGCAGAAGTCAATAGGACAATGTCCTGGCTCTTGCAGAGATCAATAGGACAATGTCCTGGCTCTTGCAGAAATCAATAGGACAATGTCCTGGCTCTTGCAGAAGTCAATAGGACAATGTCCTGGCTCTTGAAGAAATCAACAAACAAAGCTTGCCAGTGTTAAAGATTTAATAAGACATTTGTCCTGACAGGGAAAACCACAATGGGACATTTTCAATCTTAAAAGGTCAATGTCCTATGACCGAGGCCTCAGGACATCACTGCAGACAGACACACAGACAGACAGACACATGGCTCACATTCTGTTTCATCATCTGGAACAAGATAACAGGCAGTTGTGTGATGTAAACCTAACTGTCCGATTCACAGATACACACAGATAGACAGACAGACAAACAGGCAGACACATGGCTCACATTTTGTTCCATCATCTGGAACAGGATAACGGGCAGTTGAGTGATGTAGTAGCCCTCACTGTCTGATTCTGGGGGAGCTTCTTGCATCCATTCCTGTAACACATAACGTGACACATTGTGCTGTTTTAACACTTCTCGTTATCTCTGTATACAGCCTATCCTGGGATGGGGAGGGGGACTGCATACAGAGATTGTTACAAGGTTTTCATCATCTTCATGGACGTTTTTACACACACACTAGACACACACACACACACATGCACGCACACACACATTTCTTGAAAGATAAATTTTGATTGAATGGACATTTCAACCGTCCCATAATTGATGAAACAGACGCACAATACACACACATGCACAGGCATGCACCCCCCCCCCCCCCCCCCCCCCCAATGTGTGGTAACTTTTCCACCTGTTCTAAACACACACACACACACTAACACACATTATCTCACCTTCTGGTCAGACTTCAAGGTGTTCTTGCTCCACTCTGAAATGTTCTGCTGCATGTTCTTCATGTACCTGAACACACACACACATGCGCACGCACACAACCACAACAACACACACACACTGTTACATGTTCTTCATGTACCTGTGCACACAATCACTGAATCAGAAACATTAAATACAGGATACCAGGGGGGGTGGGGGTCTTTTGTACAAATAGTTCCCCCACCATCTGGAAGTTCTGTGCTTGTAACTGTCACTCTCCTTGACTCAGCCCAGCTTACTGTCATCTACCATCTTTCTGCCTTATTGGTCCATTCCCCTGCCCTTCTTCAAGAACTTAAAAAGATCTGAATCTGCGAATTGGATTCGGAATGAGCGGCATGGGAGCAATGCCACTGCACAGCCCAGACAATGGGACAGCAAAAAAACCCACCAAAAATGAATCTTATACTGTAACACCCCCCCCCCCCCCCCCCCCCCCCCCCCCCCCCCCCCCGGGAAGAGCGGTGTCTTTTTTTTACAATTCCTCCACCTTCTGTGCTTGTAACTTCATCCAAACTGCCACTCTCTTTGACTCAGCCTTTTCTCCTTGCTTACTGCCATATACAGACCTGCCTACTTGGAATTTTCCCAATCAGTAGCCCAGCCATCAATTTTCAGTAGCATGGCAAATTTTTTCGTAGCATCCACAAACGACGGCAATCAATTTGTTCTCTTCCTGAGCCGAAACGTACTGTTTATGTTTCGCCGATTGAACATGTTGACGGTCGTCTCTACCGCCATGATTCACAGCGAAGTCTGCATGGCAGAGGTTGCAGTGAGCATGGTTCGCACCAAGTCGACTTCTGACGATGCAAGGCCACTCCTCCGTGTAACCTATTTTGAAAACTTGTGCGTCAGGCCGATGTTTTTTCTTAGAACAAGATGGTGTGCCAGATGATTTTCGTTTTCTGGTTTGGGTTCGGTTTTTCTTCGTTTGAAACATCTCCCGAATCGCTACTGCTGCTGGAGTCCGCCATTTTTTTCAGAGAAAGTAATAAGAACGCATGCGCAGTCACTGATAAAAACGGAAGTGACTAGGTTATCGCGCGTGACACTGCATCTGCTCTTAGAAACAGACAAAACCAGGAACGGCATAAGCAAAAATAAAATGCGGCGGCATTTTCTTTTCTCCGTAGCAATGTTAAGGTTGCCGTAGCTCCGTAGCAAAGCTTTATTTTTCATAGCTGCTACGGCCAAATCGTAGCAGTAGGCAGGTCTGCATCTACTATCTGTCTGCCTTATTCAGTTATTGGTCCAGTCTCCTGCCCTTTTTTCAAGAAATTCTTACAAACATTTTCTCCAGCAGAAGACAAGACATGCTGGGCCTATTTCTTAGTTAGGCGCATAGCAGCAGCATGACGCTTCTGCGCTCAGAAGGACACGAAACTGTCTTAGCGATCAATGACATCACCCACCCTATAGAAGGTATGGAAGGGTTTAAGCACACATCACACACACATCATAATACCGTATTTTTCTGACTATAAGGCGATACTTTTTCCCCAGACTCAGACCCCTGCACCTTATAATGTGGCTGGTAAAATAGTAAGAAAATATAACAAAATCTGAAATGTGGGTAAAATTTTGGGGGTGAGCCTTATACAAAGGAGCGCCTTAGAGTCAGAAAAATATGGCACATACTGATTCTGCAGGAAGATGATGAAGGAGTTATCCAGCAGAGGACCATAGTCTTTGGGGTCAAAGTCAATCTCTGGATTCCTCAGGATGTCAGACCTGCACAAGAAAGAATCCAATAAAAGACCAGAGCACTAAAAACAAACCGCAACATCACTACGCCCACACAAAAAATACAGACTTTCATACAAAGAGACACTTTATAGAAAAAAACTTTTAAAAAAATAAAAAATACACATAACCGTCTGAAGAACAGCTTTTACCCCTCTGCTGTCAGAGCCATCAATACTCAGTAGGCTCACCCCCCTAGGGGAATTCTTTATCTTATTTTGCTCAGACTTGTGTCAATCTGTGTGCCTGCATGCTCGCGGTCTTGTGTGTGAGTGTGTGTGTGTGTGTGTGCGTATGTGAGTAGGTGGAACATGTGTTGGTATAAATGTGTATGCACACGTGTGTATGTGTGTATGTGTGTGTGTGTGTGTGTGTGTGTGTGTGTGTGTGTGTGTGTGTGTATGTGTGTGTGTGTGTAGGTGTGCGTCTGAGAGAAAGAGAGAATCTGAGGGAGAGACTGATACATGATGATGTAATTTGATTTCGTTACAATTTTGTTTTCCTCTTATATTGGTTGTCCATCCATGTGCATGCTTTCGTTGTTGTTGGATTGTGTCTTGTGCAAAACCAAAATGATTTCCTGTGTATTATGATGCATTGGCTGATTAAAGAAACTTGGATCTTGGATTATTTTATTTAATGACAGGCCAATGAATTCATCAACAAACCAGTCTTTATGATTATGAAATGAAGCAACCCCCACCCCCACCCCACAAAGAACGTACTCTTTCTTTCAAAGTGCATGATATTTATTCTTACATAGCAATAGATGATGAAAAACAAAACACACACACACAAAACAGATATTCATGCAAACTTGAACACATCAGCAAACACACACATTCACAAATGCACATCACTCACATAAACACACACACACAAAACAATAGTGTGTGAGTGTAAAGCTGTATATAATATATCTGTGCCCCCTTTTTTCATTTTAATATGTGGAACACTATGTTGAAATTGCATTGCTATTTCATATGCTTTCTGTTTGTTGCTGTAAATATTTATACATGTATGCTCCTTTTCGCTCTTTTTTTCTTCGATGTCCTTAACCAGCATAGTTTATGTTTCTTGCATGTATGTTTGGTTTATGCTTCCGTTTATAGATGGCTTGATGAAAAAAAGCATGTATGTTTGCTTATTCAATGTCCATCGCTAAATAAAATTTTGACTTGACTTGACAAACACGCACACACACAGACACACAAATAAAAACGGTTAAAACTCCTCACTCATAGCTGCCGACCCACTGAAGAAGGGAGACAATCTCGTTGCCTTCCAGCTCTTGATGAATCAAATCTTGAAGCTATGACAACAAAAAAACAAAAAATGACAGGTGAACAAAACAAAGAAAATATGCACAAATACATACTGCACTACAGTATTTCATGGACCGAGACTTCTGCGCCTTCTAATGTGACTGACTGCATACCCAGTTCTCAAAAGATGAAACAAAGTTCTGTGGGTCACGGCAATGGTTGTTCACTATTATCATATTATTCCGACTAGGCGCACTCCCTAAATTTTACAAAAAACTCAGATTTTGTTACTATATTTTCTTACTAAATTAGCAGTCACATCATAAGGTCTCACACTGGGGGGAAAAAGTATCGCCTTATGCCGTAAAAACTGGACTATAAGACGCACCTGTATATAAGCCACATCCCCTAAATTGACAAAATATTGCCCCACATGGCCGAAAGGCCAAAGAGGGCGTAAAACCTTTATTTCCTTGACAAAATATT
Organism: Phymorhynchus buccinoides; assembly: GCA_017654935.2. NCBI lineage: Eukaryota > Metazoa > Mollusca > Gastropoda > Neogastropoda > Raphitomidae > Phymorhynchus > Phymorhynchus buccinoides. The sequence continues at coordinate 38,374,771 of CM065706.1, read as the reverse complement.
AGGTATTTATTCACATATAAGCCGCAGAGAACATTGTATGTGCGCAAAGCAACACAAATATGTAAACTCTCCTATCAGAACATGAGTATTTAATGTTCTGAGACATTTTAAGCAAGAGATTTTAATCTATCAATTACCCAAACCAGTTTTGAGTCTAAAGAAGCTCAAAATAGGCTAAAGAATAAGGTCAGAAACAGATTTAATCACACTGATCAATGTAGAATGGGAAAAAGTCCACATATAAGCCGCATCAGTCTATAAGCCGCATGGGCCAAAGTTGAGGAAAAAAGCAGCGGCTTATAGTCCGCAATTTACGGTAGTCTAAAAAATATGGTAATTATTTATTAGCACTCACATGTTTCTGACAAAGTCCTATGTTACATGATGCTGTAGTTTGTCACTATTTCAGCTTCATTATTATATAGTTTGTATGTTTGCAACAATGTCCTGTGTACACAATCAGTGACAATGGCGTATTGTTTTGCAATATTTCATAGCACCGTGACAAAATTCTATTGTCTATCATCTTGGGCTTGGTTTTTTTTAACGGTAAATCACTATTTCATAGTACTCATATGCTGTGACAAGGCCCTATGGTGCTGTAGTTCTTCACTATGTCACAGTACTCACATGCTGTGATAAGGCCCTATGGTGCTGTAGTTCTTCACTATGTCACAGTACTCACATGCTGTGACAAGGCCCTATGGTACATAGTACTGTAGGTCTTCACGATTTCATAATACTCACATGCTGCGACAAGGCCCTATGGTACATAGTACTGTAGGTCTTCACGATTTCATAATACTCACATGCTGCGACAAGGCCCTATGGTACATAGTACTGTAGGTCTTCACGATTTCATAATCCGGGGGACACACGGGCGGCAACAAGGTCTGGAACACACACACACACAAAACTCTGTTCATGCACGAGTGAAAGCAGTTCAGATACGCTCCTGAAATCAGGATAGAAAAAGCTGACAGAAAGAGTCTTCAGGACTGGCCATCTTGTCATTCGGAAGCACAGTCTTATAAAATCAAACATTTCTGCCATCGTTAATGGCAAATTAACCCTTTTGCCGCCAGCCATTTTTCAGCGAAATTTTTTGATTAAGCTTACCTGGGTAGAGAAAAATAAAATGTCTGTAATATTGGGAATTCCTCTGTGACATATTTAAAGTAAGGCCTATCCTTACCTCCCGAAATTAAGAGAATAGGGTCTTTGGATAACAGACCCTCATTTGATGCTTTTTAGTAACATGGGTGTTAAACCATTGTGGTGCAAAAATGCGATATTGGCGATGAAAGGGTTAAATCAAGATGATAGATATGCAATGAGAGACTTAGTGCGATTTTTCTCATGCCAGAGGGCATGACGCTCGTGTGGGGCTAATCCTCTCTATATTATTAGTTGGGGATAAAGAAAGAGAGAGAGACAGTGAGTGGTCCTACCATCACTCTCTCTCTCTCACTACGCCCAAGTAAGAAAATCGCGTGATACGCCCCTAGTGCATTGACTGCCCTCTGGCGTGAAAAATATCGCCATAGGTTGACCATTCTAACACTATCCCTACTCATCCTGTATACACAAACACACACTTTGAAAATTCTTTTTAATGTGGTCACGATCACTTTACGATTGGGAAGATTCAGAGAACATTCAAAGGTGTCATTTCAGGATTGAGAGAATGTTTTACACACCCAGATGACAGACAAGTTACACTTTGTTCTCTTCTCATGACTCCAACAGACAGACAGACACATGCCGACCTTAACCCTTTCATCGCCACTGTCGCCTCTTGGCACCACAATGATTTTAACACCCATGTCACTGAAAGGCATCAAATGAGGGTCTGGTATCCAGTGACCTTATGTTCTTAATATTAGGAGGTAAGGATTGGCCCTATTTTAGGCATGTCACACAGGAATCCCCAGTATTCCAGACAAAATCTTTTCTCTACCCGGGTAATTTTAATAATAAATGTTGGCTGACGATTGGCTAGCGTTGAAAGGGTTAACAACTTTCATGTCCTCTCCATGTGTCTGACAAGCCAGATTTCGTTCTCTTCTCTTGACAGACACAACTGACAGACAGACAGACAGACTGAGAGACAGACACAGAGATACAAGCATATTTGAACAACTTTGATGTCCTCGCTAACGTGTTGTTATCTGCGCGATCTTCAGATGTCTGAAACTTTCTGTATGTAGCTTCTCCCTGGACTCCAGATAGACAGATAGACAGACACAAGCACACACAACAGACAGACAGACAGACAGATAAACAGACAGACACAATACCGTAACAACTTTGATGTCCTCCAACATGCGTTTTTGACGCGTTATCTTCAGACGTCTGAAACATTCTGTATGTAATTTTTCCCTTGACTCCAGATAGACAGACAGGCAGACACAAGCACACACAACAGACAGAGAGACAGACGCATACCTTGACGACTTTCATGTCTTCCAACATGTGTTGACGCGTGATCTCCAGATATCGGACCAGCCACATCTTGTTCTCGTCTCTCGATTCCAGCTGACTGCCCTCGATCCTGTTGACCACCAACCATACAGCATTACCACCGGCCTTAACCCTTCCACCGCCAGCCATATCTGACCCAGCACCACGAAAGGAACATTAAGTCGCTGGGCTAGTCTCTCACAACAGGCTTGCAAAGTCAAAAATATAATTTCACACCAAAAACAAATCCGAAGAAAATACGCCAAACAGAACCCTCAAAACTCACTCCCACAAGCAGGCAGCCATTTGTACTGATTATCTCAATTTGTATTTAAATAACCCTGATATGCTGGCTTTTGCTCTTGCACAGTCAAGAGGTCCATATCCCCAGACCATTTTTCCAGATTGTCTCTTATCAGTTGTCTTTTCCATGGCATGGTTTGCCCAATGATTTGTTCTTTAATTTTCTCTGGCAGTCAAGGGGTTAAATTACGCTGCGGCTGTAAAGACTATAATGACACATGCATGGACATATATGGCCAGAACGACTTGAATGAGTTAAGACAAAGTCCTTATCATTTTCCCCCGCTATTTTGTCACAAAAGACTGACCTGGCCGCGATGCTTTCCTCCAGCACAGAGAGGCACTGGTGCCTCCATTTCTTGGGTCGACCCGGAGGCATGAAGCCCGTCTGCTCTTGTTTCTTCAGCCAGGCATTGTCCATTCTGTTCACATTAGTATTTAGTGTTAGTATCATAGTCATTGCTATCGTCATTACTATCATCATCACTGTTATCAATATAATCAGAAACGCACAGAAGCACCGCTACCTCCATTTATTTTGCATCAACCCGGAGGCATGAAGCCCGTCTGCTCTTGTTTCTTCAGCCAGGCATTGTCCATTCTGTTCACATTAGTATTTAGTGTTAGTATCATAGTCATTGCTATCGTCATCACTGTTATCATCAATAACATCAGACGCGCACAGAAGCACTGGTGCCTCCATTTTGGGGGGGGCCACCCAGTGGCGTGAAGCCCGTCTGCTCTTGTTTCTTCAGCCACGCATTGTCCATTCTGTTCACATTAGTATTTAGTGTTAGTATCATAGTCATTGCTATCGTCATCACTGTTATCATCAATAACATCAGAAACGCACAGAAGCACTGGTGCCTCCATTTTGGGAGGGTCGACCCGGAGGCATGAAGCCCGTCTGCTCTTGTTTCTTCAGCCAGGCATTGTCCATTCTGTTCACATTAGTATTGAGTATTAGTATCATAGTCATTGCTATCGTCATCACTGTTATCATCAATAACATCAGAAACGCAAAGAAGCACCGCTACCTCCATTTATTTTGCATCAACCCGGAGGCATGAAGCCCGTCTGCTCTTGTTTCTTCAGCCACGCATTGTCCATTCTGTTCACATTAGTATTTAGTGTTAGTATCATATTCATTGCTATCGTCATCACTGTTATCATCAATAACATCAGAAACGCAAAGAAGCACTGCTGCCTCCATTTTTGGAGGGTCGACCCGGTGGCGTGAAGCCTGTCTGCTCTTGTTTCTTCAGCCACACATTGTCCATTCTGTTCACATTAGTATTTAGTGTTAGTATCATAGTCATTGCTATCATCATCACTGTTATCATCAATAACATCAGAAACGCACAGAAGCACTGCTGCCTCCATTTTTTTGGGGGGTCAACCCGGAGGCATGAAGCCCGTCTGCTCTTGTTTCTTCAGCCAGGCATTGTCCATTCTGTTCACATTAGTATTGAGTATTAACATCATAGTCATTGCTATCCTCATCACTTTCATCATCACTGTTATCATCAATATCATGAGAAACACACAGAAGCACTGGTGCCTCCATTTTTTGGGGTCGACCCGGTGGCGTGAAGCCCGTCTGCTCTTGTTTCTTCAGCCAGGCATTGTCCATTCTGTTCACATTAGTATTTAGTGTTAGTATCATAGTCATTGCTATCGTCATCACTGTTATCATCAATAACATCAGACGCGCACAGAAGCACTGGTGCCTCCATTTTGGGGGGGGCCACCCAGTGGCGTGAAGCCCGTCTGCTCCTGTTTCTTCAGCCAGGCATTGTCCATTCTGTTCACATTAGTATTTAGTATTAGTATCATAGTCATTGCTATCGTCATCACTGTTATCATCAATATCAGGAGAAACGCACAGAAGCACCGCTACCTCCATTTATTTTGTGTCGACCCGGAGGCGTGAAGCCCGTATGTTCCTGTTTCTTCAGCCAGGCATTGTCCATTAACATGATCAAGAATGTGAATAACTTCAACAACCGTAGGACAAGGAAGAGCTGAACTAAGATCTGTAGGCTCCTGAGGCATTTTTGATTCATTTTTGTGTTGTTTCTCCTCTCTGTTTCCTTCTTTCTTCTCCTTTGGTCACACCCCTAAGTGCGTACGCTTACTTCTGTAAATAGAAGTTGGTCGCCACCACAGAAGAAGAAGATCATCTTCATTATTGTTTTCATCATCATCACTGTCATCCTAATCATCAGCGTCATTATCTTCATCATCTTTATTGTCATTTGACACTATCATCCTTGTTATTGCCTTCCTCCTCCTCCTCACCATCATGAAATATGTCTGTTCCTGTGCCCGTAGTCATGCACTGTTCATTTTCTGAACACTACCATCAGCATCATTGTCATTATCAGCATCACCGTCATCACATCTATTCTTTCTCAAAATCCTCACCACAATCATCATTAATATCATTACCATCAGCATCATTATCATCATCGTTGTCATCATCATCATCATCACCATCATCATCACCATCATCATCATCACCATCATCATCACCATCATCATCATCATCACCATCACTACCTCTCCTCTCTCTCTATGATGCGTAGTGCAGTGACAATCAAGGTGGGTTCTCGTCGCACAGACAGCAGCATCCTCTGTATGATCACCCACAGCTGTTTATCATCATCATCATCATCACCATCATCATCATCATTACCTCTCCTCTCTCTCTATGATGCGTAGTGCAGTGACAATCAAGGTGGGTTCTCGTCGCACAGACAGCAGCATCCTCTGTATGATCACCCACAGCTGTTTATCATCATCATCATCATCATCATAATTACCTCTCCTCTCTCTCTATGATGCGTAGTGCAGTGACAATCAAGGTGGGTTCTCTGCGTACAGACAACAGCATCCTCTGTATGATCACCCACAGCTGTTTCCCCAGTTCCTTGGACAGCTCTTGAACCTCGCAGAAATACTGCTTCAGCATCTGAAACAAAAGAGCGTGCATGATGTATTGATATCTTTGCTTAGTTATTTTTCTTATTCCAATTGTATTTTTCTCATAGCTATTTAAGTAATTTCATGATGCAGCCTTTTGTTCGTAACTGAAACACTTTTGAGTGCGCTTATAAGCTTATAGCTTGTGCTCATACAATAATTTGTGTACACTGCAATGTATTATGTTAATAAACTTTGTTTAAACCAAAAGAGCGGTGTTGTTTTAAAATATCTGTGAGAGAAGATGTGTTGATTACGGTAAGTATCTTCTTATTCTTGGTTCAAACAAATCTTTATTCATTTGAAAACATAATCAAACAGAAAGACAATTAGAGCAACAACAAGCTCGAAGCTTATACCGTGCTCCTTCTTATTCTTATTCTGTGTTCCCAGGCCATATGGCCATAATCAGGTATGGTAATGAAAGAAAAGCATTTTTCTCTGAAAATATTTACGGTGATCAGCAGGCAATTTCTCTTGAAGATGAATATGTAAAATTGTTCAAACTTAAGAAAAGGGCATCTCCTCAAGCTTAAACGTTCTTTGCACAATAATTTCTTAATGGCTGCAAAATTATGGCAGTTCAAAAATTCACTACTTCGTTTGCATACACAGACACAGACACACACACATACACACATACACACACACATACATACACACACGCACACACACACATACACACACACACACACACACATACACACATATATACACACATATACACACACACGCACACGCACGCACACACGCACACACACCTAAACCTACACACACACCTACACCTACACACACACACACACACACACAAATGGCCACTAACATGATTGTCTGTTGGACTTTGGTTGGGTTGACGGTGTAGCTCTTGCAACAAATCATCACGAGACATCTCCAGATCTGCAAGACTGACACCACACCATGACATATCGCATCAGTGACACGACAGTAACGCATTGCCAACCTTTCGCAACAAAAGCGCATCGGCATCACATTATTCACCACATCAGTAATACATTACAGAAAAAAAAAGAAAAAAAAAAATTAATAATGCTTATATAGCACATAATCTTGCTAAGCAACTAAATGCGCTTTTCACTCACCATTCGTACAAACATTACTAACAGACTGGTTCACGTATCCTCACCATACATCTCTATGGGGGAAAAAAATAAAGAAAAAAAATGAATACATTAGAGAATGCATTGCATATAATTATAACACAACACACTAACACCCACCTCCCTCGTTGATCAGGTCTCTGGTTTTCTTCACAGTATTAAAATGATCATAATGAAGTAGAACATAAGAACAATAAATCAATGACTGCTTGTGTGCCTGCAGTAGTTTTCCCTCATTGATCAGGTCTCTGGTTTTCTTCACAGTATTAAAATGATCATAATGAAGTAGAACATAAAAACAATAAATCACTGACTGCTTGTGTGCCTGCAGTAGTTTTCCTTCGTTGATCAGGTCTCTGGTTTTCTTCACAGTATTAAAATGATCATAATGAAGTAGAACATAAAAATAATAAATCACTGACTGCTTGTGTGCCTGCAGTAGTTTTCCTTCGTTGATCAGGTCTCTGGTTTTCTTCACAGTATTAAAATGATCATAATGAAGTAGAACATAAGAACAATAAATCACTGACTGCTTGTGTGCCTGCAGTAGTTTTCCCTCATTGATCAGGTCTCTGGTTTTCTTCACACTCTCTGGGACCGTGAAGATGTGCTTCAGGTTCTCCTGGGCTGCTGACAGCTGAAAATGATTTTTTTTTTAAAGAATTAATTATTATTATCATCATCATTGTTGATGTCATAAACATCATCATGATAATCATCAACAAAGTCATCATCATCAACCTCTTTGTCATGATGATGATGATAATCTAAAGGCTCATCATCATCTTAATCGCCCGCATAGTCATCATTATCATCTCCCCAGGCTTTCATTAAGCTTTCTCCTCTCTAAACTACAAGCTCAAATTGCTTTCAAATGAAACAACATCATTTCTGCACGAAGGAAAGAAGAAAGATAGCTTGGCAACAAGTAAACGCACTTGTTCTTAGCCAGGGCTCCCAATCGTCCCGCAAAACAAGGGGTCCCAGGGACTCCTTCACTTACAGCATAGAGGGTCCTAGAGGCGGGATAGAGGATCCCAGTGGCATTGCGAATGCTAAAAAGAATTTTTCTTGGGCATCCCTGGGACCCCCTGCACATTCTTTCAGAAGGTCCTTTAGAATTTTAGTGCTTCATAGACTCCAAAATGGGGGTCCCTGGGGGCCCTGTTAGCATTGAAATTAAATAATTGATACTGGATTATCATGGCAACAAAGCATTGTTCGCATGCCTGTTTCTGTGCAGTGAGCTCAGATTTCTTTAGTATGATGTTGTTACCTGACAGAACTTGCCATTCTCAGCTACGAGAGGGGCCAGGGTGGTGTGCAGGGGTTGAATGGTTTTATACGCCTCTTCTACATGGTCCAGACTGCACACACACACACACACACACACACAGACAGACAGACAAACATCAGATCTATATTTTAGCACAGAGTGGCGTGCAGAGTTTGGATGGTTTTGTACGCCTCTTCACATGATCCAGACTGCACACACACACAGACACACACACACACACACACAGATCTATGTTTTAGTACAGAATGTAGACACCAACAACAGAAAAATGTCCCAACATCAGCGTAATAACGATAGTGCCAATCTGTCGTGTCCAACAATCACAGTCGGATAGCAGTGGCTCTGGCTCAGGTGAGATACGTCACAGATGCCACTTCTCACGATAGTCGCAACGGAACCAGGAGGACGCTACCTTATTAGAACAAGATAGAAGGACAAAGGCTAATGTTAATCAATGACAAAAAGGCATTTGAGTAAAGAGCTTACAACAAACAAACAACTACACGACAAGTGTAAAATTACGTTTTTTTTTTATTCACGGGGTGTCTCACACACACACACACACTGCACACACACACACACACCACTCAATTTCACAATCAACACACACTCACACACTGCACACACACACACACACACACACACACACACACACACTGCACACACACACACCACTCAATTTCACAATCAACACACACTCACACACTGCACACACACACACACACACACACACACACCACACACACACACACACACACACACACACTGCACACACACACATACACACACACACTGCACACACACACACACACACACACACACACACACACACACACACACACACACACACACACACACACACTCACATACTGCACACACACACACACACACACACACACACACACACACACACACACACACACACACACACACACACACACACACACACACACACACACACACACACTGCACACACACACACACACACACACACACACACACTGCACACACACACACACACACACACACACACACACACACCACTCAATTTCACACACAACACACACTGCACACACACACACACTGCACACACACACACACACTCAATTTCACAATCAACACACACTCACACACTGCACACACACACACACACACACACACACACACACACACTGCACACACACACACACACACACACACACACACACACCACACAATTTCACAATCAACACACACTGCACACACACACACACACACACACACACACACACACACACACACACACACACACACACACACCACCACTCAATTTCACAATCAACACACACTCACACACTGCACACACACACACACACACACACACACACACACACACTGCACACACACACACACACACACACTCAATTTCACAATCAACACACACTCACACACTGCACACACACACACACACACACACACACACTGCACACACACACACACACACACCACTCAATTTCACAATCAACACACACTCACATACTGCACACACACACACACACACACACACACTCACACACACACACACACACTCACACACACACACACACACCACTCAATTTCACACACAACACACTCACACACACACACACACACACACACACAACACTGCACACACACACACACACACACACACTGCACACACACACACACCACTCAATTTCACAATCAACAAACACTCGCACACTGCACACACACACACACACACACACACACACACACACACACACTGCACACCACTCAATTTCACAATCAACACACACTCACACACTGCACACACACACACACACACACACACACTGCACACACACACACACACCACTCAATTTCACAATCAACACACACTCACACACTGCACACACACACACACACACACTCACACACTGCACACACACACACACACACACACACACACACTCACACACACACACACACCACTCAATTTCACAATCAACACACACTCACACACTGTAACACACAAAATAGATAATAGAGCAACAAAACCTGAATTTTGTGTGAAATTTGGGAGATGCGCCTTATAATGAGGCGCGCCTTATAGTCCACAAAATACGGTATATGCAGACCTGTTTACCCTGAAATTGGGCTTTGTGTATTCAAAATCCAAAATAAGTGTATTTTTCACAAAATAGGAGTACTCCAACAGGAAAGTTTGAAAAATGGAAAGCAAACATGCATACATTGGTATAACTATAGAAATACTGTGTCAAAAGTACCATCCATTTACAACAGACACACACACACACACACACACACACACACACACACACACACACACACACACACACACACAGAGTGAACCCGTTTCCCGAATCAGGCAATATACAGAAATAATCAGTCAGATTTGTTTTCACCATATTTTTCCCCATTTACCATATTAATCATACTTCTGTCAAATATGTGTACAAAATATGATGAAATCATATGGGTAAACAGGTCTGTTAATATGACATGAAGCACTGACCTCTGTTTGATTTCGTAGACATCTTGCAGAGCGCTCTGTAACTGGTTCAGTCCTGTGCGCACTCCGTCCAACTGAGACTGCACAGCTGTTTTCAGCATCGCCTCCACTGACGCCTAAAGCAGCAAACGTGATCATAATGAAAAGGATCATCATCATTACCATGACAGTATCATCATCATCATCATCATCATCAATATCGTTTTCATCATCACCGTCATCATTGTTACCATCCCTATCATCATCACCGTCATACTCCTAGGCATCGAAAGAATGTCATCACACTGATCTTATGATGTCATAATCAGTCCATGGATTGAAAAACAAGGCATTGCCCTTCGAAATGATTTCACTCCCTTAAAACCCTTTCACCTCCAATGTCGCATTTTTGCACCACAATGCCTTAACACCCTTGTCACTAAAAGACATCAAAATCAGGGCCTGTTATCCGAAGACCCTATTTTCTTAATTTTGGGAGGTAAGGCTTGGCCTAATGTTATAAGACATCACAGAGGAATTTGCAATATTGCAATTTTTTTTTCCTTCTCTACCCAGTTAAGCTTAATGGTATTTTGGGGCTAAAAAATGGCTGGTAGCAAAAGGGTTAATATTTCGGGTTTTGTTGTATTTGTATTTCATTATACTCCTAGGCATTATCAGCATTTATCATTGCCATCATTACCACAAATCTACCTGTAATGCCTTCCGTACTGAATCAGCTACTCAAAGAACTTAACAAAAAACAGGTTTTAATTTAAACAAGTGCTTGTAATTATACTAAGTACCGATAATGGATTTGGGCTAGTGAAAGACAATTCAAAGCTTTAGAAACTGGGTTTTTTTCTCCTTCAATCACATTGTTTATCCTTCTACCTCTACATTTCTTTGTTTATTTACACCTTGCTAGTTGTCTTTGCAGCCACCCCCACCCCACCCCACCCCACCCCCCACCCCCCACCCCACCCCACATACATCATTCATCTACTTAGCGAGGAATTTTTTTCTCCTTCAATCACATTGTTTATCCTTCTACCTCTACATTTCTTTGTTTATTTACACCTTGCTAGTTGTCTTTGCAGCCACCCCATCCCACCCCACCCCACCCCACCACACCCCACACCCATACATCATTCAACTACTTAGCGAGGAAAGAAAAGTCAGAAAGTAGCCAACCTTTTTGCGCGCCACACGTCTCTTGAACTGATCCACCTTTTCCAGCTGTTCTGGTTTCTGGGAAGAGTTCAACAACATTCTGCACTGCATCACCAGTAACGATGCTGCATCAACAGCATATCAAGCATGCTTCAGTACGATGTGCACTGCATCACCAGTAACGATGCTGCATCAACAGCATATCAAGCATGCTTCAGTACGATGTGCACTGCATCACCAGTAACGATGCTGCATCAACAGCATATCAAGCATGCTTCAGTACGATGTGCACTACATCACCAGTAACGATGCTGCATCAACAGCATATCAAGCATGCTTCAGTACGATGTGCATTGCATCACCAGTAACGATGCTGCATCAACAGCATATCAAGCATGCTTCAGTACGATGTGCATTGCATCACCAGTAACGATGCTGCATCAACAGCATATCAAGCATGCTTCAGTACGATGTGCACTGCATCACCAGTAACGATGCTGCATCAACAGCATATCAAGCATGCTTCAGTACGATGTGCACTGCATCACCAGTAACGATGCTGCATCAACAGCATATCAAGCATGCTTCAGTACGATTATCTGACATAGCATCAGCATATTAATAATACAGGCATCAAAATGGTCTGAAGTCCAATACACTGAAAACTGCGGTAAAAGGGACATCAGGGCCCCAGACTATAGAGGGGCAACACTGAAATCAGTTCTTAACATCACCAAAAAGGTTTAATACAGTAAGAAATCACTTTAAAATGCTATTTAACACAAAGGATAACACTCAATAAAAAGGCAAAACCTCTGACAAAAGAGAAGCCAATCCTCTGTCAGAAATTCTTAATCCTCTGATCCTCTGACAATTCTGATGCCTCATAATAATTATTTTATTTTATATAGCGCTAAAATCCATACAGTAGTATGCTCGATGCGCTTTACAAAAGCAACATTGGAAGATGAAAAACATACATTAAAATCAACAAGATAGTCATACTACCAACATTCCAGTGCAAAGAAATAAAGTAACGAGTATGTTATCATTTTGCAACATGGCATCAAGATTATACAAAATATGCATCATTATAACATCACAAAAAAACCTACTGAGTAAAAAGCTCTTGGAAAGTGCATTATATCTCCACAAGATGTTCAAGCAGAGTTTACTCAATTGCTGACGCTGTCAGGTTTAACCCAAACAATTGTTCAATATATAATGGTTGCAAAAGAACCTCAAAGTGGGTCTTGAACTACTTTCGAAAGCTTGAACACACGCATAAATCCAAACAAATTTTTTGGGTAAAATTGCTCAAGTCGTACTCTAACTGTAACTTGGGCAATACAATAGCAGTTTTTGGGGTTTTTTTTTCTTCAAAACAGTTCAGAGTAAGATACGCTATTATCCAATAAACTTGACATTAGGCATTAGGTACTTTATAGTCACAGAGGCGTCTCTGTGAAATTCGGGTTGCTCCCACCTGGAGAGCGCGTCGCAGCCAGATGCGCGCCACCCACTTTTTTTTTTGGCATGCGATTTTTTGTGTGACTGATGAGGAAGGAAGGTGGGGGGGGGGGGGGGGGGGGGGGCGGCAAATTGTGACCAAATGACAACTTTTTCGTTGCCACTTGGATTAACATGTGCCAAGTGCATGGGCACACGGGACCTCGGTTTATCATCTCATCCGAAAAAGACTCCACGTTCAGGCCGTAAGGCCTAGTGTAAAGCGAGAGGAAAAATCCCCCGTACCCAGGTTCGAACTAGAGTTTATTGTTTGCGCTATATAAATGTACTGTTATTATTATTTACTTGACACAAGGCGAACGCGTTACCTCTGTGCTACTCTACAAACAAAACAAAAAAATAAGCTATGGGGTTCCAGTTCCTGCCGATTCAGCATCATGCCAAGCTTCCGCTGAACGGGTCTTGGCAGGCTGGGTCACAGTAGATTAGGGCTGTTTTTTATTTGTTTTTGTTCTGTGTGCGACCTTCGGACCTCGACCAAACAGTATAAAAAAAATCAAATTGTTGATACTAAATGGAAGAAGAAGAAAGACATCATGGTATATTTACCTGCAGAATACTGGCCACATGCTTTGCGGCAGCGGCACGAGCGTCTACCTCCAGTCTGCCCAGATCCAACGGGGCAGGGGCCGGACCCAGTCTGGTGTCTGGCGGAGGGTCCTCATCCAGACTCATGGTCACTACTCCTGCAGTAACACAATGTCATTATTATTATTATTATGATTAGGTACTTTATAGTCACAGATGAGTCTCCGTGAAATTCGGGTTGCTCCCACCTGGAGAGCGCGTCACAACCAATTGGGGTTTTTTCCTTTTTTTTTTGGTATGCAAATGACAACGTTTTCGTTGCCACTGGGATTAACATGTGCTAAGTGCATGGGCACACAGGACATCGGTTTATCGTCTCATCCGAAAGACCGTAAGGCCTAGTGCAAAGTGAGAAGAAAAATCCCCTGTACCCAGGTTCGAACTCGGGTTTACTTGACACGAAGCGAACGCGTTACCACTGTGGCACTCTACATGTAAGCATGGGTGCAACTCCCCCAAATGAAAAAAAACTGAAAGGCAGGGGTCCAGGGACCCATGGCCCCGGCAGGATACAGGGGCAGAGCCCCGTCGGACAATTCAGGGGGGCAAATAAAGAGAGAGAGATAACGAGACAGACAGACAGTTCAAAAGATAGACAGAGACAGTTTGAGTGTGCACAATAAGCCTTGTTAAATTATTACATTGCCTTTGTAAACTTCCAAAATAGAACCACCAAGTTCAAAATGCCCCAAATCGCTTGTGGTTGTGCGTTTTTTTTTAATGAATTAAACAAACTGAAGTTCAGTTTCTGGGAAAATTAAAAATACTGAAATGAGTGTAAAAGTGAAAGAGTAGCACCCGTGCTGTAAACTGGTGCAGGTTATTGTTTAGTCTTTTGAAAATGACTACATGACTCGAACTGTGAGGCATTTTGCACTGGCTCTTAGTCTTAGTGCTGCGGCCAAGGGAATTAAGTTAGCCTTTGACTTTGAGCACCTTCCCCAAGGTCACCTGTCCTAAAGTCCTTTTGAGGGGGATGTCCCCTGGGCAAGCAGGGTTTCTGAAAGCGTAGATTGTGTATATATTTACGCAGTAGACCTCTCAAACCAACAATAGAATCTCAAACCATGCGTTGTATTTACCCTTTAAAATCTCAAGTAGGGGATGAGATGACACATTAAAACGATGATTTGTGCGTTAACGCTCATAATAAGTCGTTACTTTTCCGTTCAAGATAATGCTGCTGCTCATATTTCAATGGTCTGCTAGGCCTATCGAGGCTAGCTACTGCCACAAGCTAGAGTCACAAGCCTAGATCTACTGAAAACTACAAGATTGTGCAGAAAGCCCTGGCTCTTAAACTAAAGCTTGGCTACAGTCTGGCAAATGTACAAGAAAACTTGAAAACAAAGAAGGAACAGGTTGCTCTGCAAACAGAATTGGGATAGAGTTTCTCTCATATTTTTGTCTTGACCCTTTAAAATGGGGGTGAAAATATCTTAAACTGGAAACAGGGGGTGAGCGTACACCTTAAAAGAGGAGAAAATCAGAAACACTGGCAAGGCTTTTCCACTATCAACAAATTTATGTCCAGAAGTCATAGTCTGACACCCTGACATGACTGAATGGCATACACAGAGTATGCTTATATTATAACTACTGTTATATGATTCAATCACATCATTCAGCACCAACAGGCTTAAACAGAAAGCTTTCTGCAGTATCGACGCCAACTACTTGCAATTTCATTGGATAACGGCAACGGCAAGCGGACATTTTGTCTCGACTTATTTTCATTTTTAATCCTAACCCCAACCCTAATCATAACCCTTTCCCGGGCATTCTATCCTAACCCTATCCCTATCCCGACCTGGAGAAAGGGATAGGGAGTACAGTCCCGAGTAGCAGCGAGTTCATATTATTTTCATAACTTGAAAAAAATATATAATTGGCGTTGATACTGCAGATATCTTTCTGTACAGGTTTGTAGCATTTAATTTCTTGCTAGAGGCGTGCAAATGTGTGTATGTGATTTTGAGAGGTGAGTAGTTTTAAAGAAAATTTCAACGGTAATGCATAAACCCATTTTTTACTTGTCAGTCCATGGTTTGTACTCGTAAAAGAAAATAAATTTGAAATATTGTATGGTCGTAGATGCGGGCGTTGGGGTGTTTTGTTTATAACACTATATATGTATGTGACTGTCTCTGTGTGTGTCGCCGTGCCCCACATGGCCGAAAGGCCAAAGAGGGCGTAAAACACTATTATTATTATTATGTGTGTCGCCGTGTAGGTGGGGGAGGGGAGAAAGGGCTCTAGGATCAACAACCGGCAACAAAAACAAATTACAGGAAGCTTTCTTTCTTCCCCAGGGCTGTGTGTGAGTGGAACAGCCTTCCACCTGAAGCAATAGCATCTGCCTCGGTGGAGGTCTT
>CM065706.1:38315945-38353445 GCA_017654935.2 Phymorhynchus buccinoides | reverse complement strand
CATGGGTGCAACTCTCTAAAATGAAAAAAGCTGAAAGGGTCCACTCAGGGCCCCGGCGGGGTACAGGGGCAGAACCCCGTTGGGAGGATTCAGGGGGGCAACGCAACAGAGAGAGAGAGATAACGAGACAGACAGACAGTTAAAATGATGGACTGAGGCAGTTTGAGACCGGTAAGCCTTGTAAAATGATTACATTGCCTATGAAAGCAATATGGCATCACTATGCTGTGTTCAAGATTACCGGGATAGAACGACCAAGTTCTAAACGTCCCAAATCGCTTGTGGTTGATTTTGTTTTTTTGTTATGAAGTTGTTTTTGGTCAAACAAGCGCGAAATCGCAATAGTTTGTGGCACGCGGTCTATTTTTACCACTCCAATCATGAGTCACCTCCCCTGGCTTTTCAATAATTTTTATCTGTAAACCAGAATGTTATCTCTGCACCATTTCGTAACTTTTTATATCTTTTGGAAGACATTTAAAACTATGTATCCTACTTATACTCATCAAAAGAAGCACCGCATACTCGTCGTGTCTGTTGTAGTGTCTGTATTACGTATGTTTATTATTTTGTACGCTTTTAAAATACATCATTTTAAAGAGCGGCCTCAATTTGAAGTGTAGCCTCAATTTGAAGTGCGAGAATTTTGTCAAAATGTGCGACAATTTTGGACCGACCGACCGACCGACCGACAAAGTGAGTTATAGGTTTGTGGCTTGAGCCACAAACAATATAAAAAAAACCTGAAATCAGTGTAGAACTGCCAGAGTTGCACCCATGTAGATTTAATTACTTTGTTTCATGGGTGCAACTATATGAAATTAAAAAACATGAAAGGCCGGGGTCCAGGGGTAATGTCCCCCTGCAGCTGAAGCAAAACATGATTTATGGAGGTATTTTAGTTTGCTTTATTTATACAAATGCCTATTTTAAAGTGTTTGAAAAACACAGTAGACACACAAAGATCTTGTTTGACATTTAAAAAAAAAGGAACTTCCTTTTGTGGTAAAATTCAAAAACAGGAAATCCTTGTATACCAGGAAAAGTTGCACCCATGTTGATAGGATAGCGTCAATGCAACAAGTGTTTAGGTGGAGTCATCATGCTTAGCCGACACCAGGTGGCGTTTCATTTGAAGGTCGTTTCTTAGCAACACCTAACTCACTGTCTGTGTCTCACTCTCTCGCCCATGCACAACAAAAGTAGATTTTGCCTTCTGTTTGACAAAGGGGACTATTATAAGCCAGTCAAGTGATCTTCCGTGAGGCGTCCAGAAGCACTCATTGTCTTGATTCATTTAACCCTCTTGCATTTATTCCGCCCGTCCGTAAGTTGCCTCTGTGTATTCAAGCCGCCCGTAGCTTGCCCCCACTCTGAGACCCCCTCTGATCATGGTATTTTCATCACGCACCAAGTTCTGGCTTGTTATACACACACTATGAAGGAGCTTCTCACTTGCAATGATGTGATAGTAACTGTATGGCACTCTGTGTGCTTCAGAAGACAGATTTTCCTGAAAATGTAAGAAAGAATCCGAACACTGGAAGAAGCTTTGTCTGTAACAAATGCGAATGCAAGAGGGCATACAGCTATAGACAAGGTAGACAGACAGGTGAAATATTGAATGATCAAGTACTGTGTTCATGAGTGCGTCTTAAAGACCCAGTACGTTTTCACGTGTTTTCTCTCTTACAGCTGGTAAGAAATCTTATTTTGACCAAGTGTGGTACAAATTTCCTCATGCACGAAAATGATACATCACTTTAAAGAGCAGCCTCGATCATATATGAGGAAAGTCTGTATGTGGGCCACACCAACCCAGAAAAAAACAAGGGACTTAATCGTGCTGGCTCAGTGTCTGAACACTTCTCATGGGTAGACATGTAAATTAGCATAAAGAGCCAATCCTGTCGGCAGTTTCTTCTAATTTACATATTACTACCCGTGTTAACTGTGTGAACTCTTCTAGCGCCATGTATTTAAATTTTGACGAATAGATTATCCGTTGTATCTCAACCGACAAAAGGAGAGCAACTTTTTTTTTCCCCCCGAGTGCACGTGTATTGCTTTAGACAGAAGAAACATTGACATAAGCTCCAAAGATAGACAAACATATGGCAGGGTGCTTGGCAGTGATTGTCTTTGCATTTGGTGGGAGTGTAAAGTGACGTCACTAGAAGAGCTAAGATGCACTCGTGGTTACCAGATTATGTTCGTGTAGGTGGATTAAAGTGTATTTACATTCACATCAGAAAAAAATATTTTGAAAAAACAAACAAAAACGAAGATGACTGCTGGATTAACCCTTTCACTGCCAATGCACCACAATGATTTAACACCCATGTCATTAAAACCCTTGAAATCAGGGTCTATTTTTCAATTATATTGAGTTCCTAAATTTGGCCAGTAAGGATTGACCTTATCCTAAATGTGTCACACAGAAATCCCACAATATTGTAGATGAAATCTTCTGTAGCCAATTAAGTTTAATTGAAATTTTGGGCTCAAAGATGGCTGGCGGTGAAAGGGTTAAGTTAACTTCACAACAAATTAAAACAAAGTTGATATGAAATGAGCAGCTTAGAACGCACATTGCACAGCCAGGGGGCAATCAAACCAGTAGGGGCTTAGCGCGTGATATTCTTAGTTGGGGGTAGCGAGTGAGAGGGAGAGAGGGAGGGACTCGGAGAGGGAGGGACTCATCTCCTCTCTCTCACTACTCCCAAGAATATAACGCGCTAAGCCCCTACTGGTTTGATTGCCTCCTGGCGGTGAAATGAGCGTCCTAAGTTGACCACTGTAGCTTGTGTCATTTTTCTTATTAAATCTTTTTTTTGAGGTTTCAATATCGAGTGTTTTAATTTGTTGCAGAGAAGAAGAATCCGATGTTGTGACATTACGATGAACCAGGGTACCACCTAAGCCAAGGAATGGCAGTTTCTTTTTCATGATAAAAGATTACACTAGGTCATTGTTCCTTTACGGGGATATTTATGTATTCTTTTATCAGGTCTACCTGGGGCAGTGGGTGTATGCCTTGTGCCTCCATACGGGGAGCTGGATGACCCCGCCCCCTCCACGAGTTCCTCCCCTTGGGGTCTTTCATAAAAGTTCCCCCACCTTCTGGAAGTTCTGTGCTTGTAACTTCCTCTAATCTGCCACTCTCTTTGACTCTGCCTTTCCCCTTTGCTTTCTTATTTCTATCTTTCCGATTTATTATTGGCCTATTCTCCTGCCTTAACTCTTTCATTCCTGGTTTTACACCAACTGTTACTTCCCCTTATTCCTGTGTTTCTATCATCTTTCTATTCCCTTCATTCCTGGATTTATAGAGGGTTAAAAATGTGATAATGGGGTACTTATTTTAGAGACTTACGACAGTAACCCACATTACACGAACCTAAGAATGTCATATACCGTTGTGTAGGGATTTGATGTGAGAAGCTGTTTGTGACCATGTTGACACATTATGGTGACATGACAGGTGTAAAACAGGTAAGTTTACAATTTAACATAAAACATACCATCATGCCATACATGCAGGTCAGTGTTTTTAAAGCAAATTGTATATTTCATGCACGCACTCACCAAGTGACGCCTCCTGTACATCCCCATGCATTGTGCTTGTCATTACTCCACAGATAAGTCACCATTGTCACCATAATTGTCCCCAACACATCAACAGTTTATTGTCTGTTTTGACGATTATGTATGGATACAACACAAATATATAGAGGACAAGCACCACACTATTTTGCACACTGTTTTTTACACACGTTTTTTGTTCACGTTCCCTATCTACGCATGTATGTACCCCTGTCACAGTCATCACATCACATGTCACACATAGGTGACACGTGTGTGACACACCTTGAAGCAGTCACTGTGACGCTGTTTGGAGCACAGATACAACACGTTTTACACATCATTGTAGTTTGACACGTTTTGAAGGGGTGTCGGTATAGCTGACACCAGTGTGTGCATGCTTGTACTTGGGGTGTCGTGCCGTGCACAACACACAGGTGTGCTTGTCACCTTCACCTTTGTTTTTCTCTGGCTCTTCGGTGCGGTTTTTTTTAGGTGTTATTGTTGGTATATTCTAGCAGAGAACTGAGCACTTCATCAGAGTAATATAACTGAAAATAATCTAGCGCTTTCCTTGATGTGTCTAACACACACACAGGCCCTGATCGATGTTTGAATTCCGTCCTAGTTTCGGTTTTGGTGTGACATAATTCCCCCTAATCCACTCAAAACTCAGTCGAGTGTAGAACAAAGGTAAGTTTTGATAATCTAACCACTAGCATCATCATCACCTATATGCGCTTCAATAGTTGCCACGAACTAAACTCACTCTTCTTCTGTCAAATTGGTCAGAATCAGAATTTTCTCCACCTTCTATTTTCACTACCAACAAAAACTGCCACGTGCACAGTACACACCTACTACACGCATTCACTCAAAACGACCCCTTTCCCACAGAGCTGGAAGGAGGGGGTGGGGGAAAGGGAAGGGTAAACGGCTAGGGGGTCTGGCATCACATTCCATTCATAAACAGTCCCGTTAGGGCTGGGTCAAGGGTAAATGACGTACTTTGATGGCGCGAATTGCAGTAAGTCCAAAGTACGATCCCGGAATACCGGTCTCTCGGATTGAAAGGAGTTATTTCTTCCAGAACGGTTTTCCGTTCTCCAGGATTGAAAGGTATTAAGCCTTGAAACCGGAAAACCGGTCTGCAGGATTGAAAGAGTTAAAAAAAAAAAGAAAAAAAATCTTCCAAATAATTTCTCCTTTGAGCTCCTCTGAAATCGGAATGTGTCGGCTGTTCGCAGCGGGGAAACAGAAATCAAAAACTGAACACATACGTACCTTACCCATTATAGCCATATGGCCTGGGAACGCAGAAGAATCTGTCTACTACAATATCGTCGGTGAAATTCAAAAACCTCGTATCTTAATTTTGGTAGTTTTGAGAAAAATGAAAAAAAACAAAAAAACATTAACTGCGTTGACCATGATTGATTAACTATGATGAATATGTTGTTCAAAACATTGCGAGTTTAGTCCTGCATTTTGTTAAATATTACTTGAATTATTTGAAAAGAACGAAGATACGAGGTTTTTGTCCTTAACTAGATCTGAATTTGGGACTTACGAGTTTTTCATCTATTTTCACAACCTCATTTACCCCAGATAGAAAGTCGTTAGAGATACGAGCTTTTGGTGGAAGGTGGCGGTGGCGGGAAAAATTAGACAGCTATGTATCTAACTCAAACCCCCCAAAAATCAAGATACAAGGTTTTTGAATTTCACCAATGATATGCTTTGTATAATATAAACGATTGCGCACTTAAGGCCTAGGTTAGAGCAATGGCACAGTGACAATGTCTTTCTTTTTCTGTAGTGGCGATTCATACAGTTATTAGAATATACATTTTAAGAGTGTTCAAGTTGTTTTTCCTAAACTTTTTCTTCAAAAAACCCAAAAACAAAACAAAGATGAAAATATAGAAAAACAAGGCTGTCATGTTGGAGGTACACTTGCTTTTGCTTGGAAAAAAAAAAGGAGAAGAAATGTCTGGTTTTTCAAACTCATCAAAGACTAGAGAAAAAGTCTACTCTTTCACATTTGTCAATCCTTTATGGGGATACTGGAGTATCTTTTGTACAAATAGTTCCCCAACCTTCTGGAAGTTCTGTGCTTGTAACTTCCTCTGTCATTCTGTTTGACTGTCTTTTCCCTTTCTGTTATCTACTATCTTACTGGTCCATTCTCCTGCCTTTGTTCTAGAAACTCTTACACAAAAGATTTTCTCAAATCGAAGATGGACATGTTGAGCCTATTTCTTAGGCGCATAACGGCAGCAGGACGCATCTGCACTCATATGACAGGAAGCCGAGCGATCGATGACGAAAAAGAAGAGCATTCACCAATCACTGCAAGAGCCAAAACACTTTCAACCACAAACACCATCATGCAGGAAAAGAATTTATTAACATTTTTCAGTCTTCGTTAATGTATAGACATTCCATTCTTCATTTTCACAAACACCAGGGTTCTGTATTCATTGACATAACGAAATTGAACAAAGGGTGAATACTCTCTTTCTAATTAACTCCCCTCCACCAAAGTTGATTACGATACCAATCACCTAGCAGTGCGTGGGTCAGAACCAAAGTGAGACCAACAAAGCATCGTTCTCAATAAAGAATGTGCCAAGTTCGCCTTTATGACCCTTCACCCACACAGTACACATCAACAATGGTGGAGAGGACAACATACAAACAAATCAACATTTATCCAACATCAAGATAGTATGAGACTTATCATCATGATGTTTTGGAAGTCCTATTAACCCTTTCAAGACATCACTGCCTTAGACAAACATTATTACTGGCCTGGGGCTGCCTAGAAAATAACAAATTAATATGAAGTGCAACCAAACTAATGCTGTCAATGATTCAGTTTTGACATTACTGGTTGATCCAAGTCTATTTTGGGCTTTGAAATTGTCGTTACTTGCATTGAAATCAGAATCATTAGTCTCCTTATTACCATCACTGCTAATGAAAACACATTGGAGTAATTTCTGAGACTCGTCTAGGGCCGTTGTTTTGGACATTTTTAACATAAAAAAATTGAAATAGAAGTGTCAAACATAAGTGAAACAAACGCTGGAAGTGATGAAGAGAAGTAATTAAAAAAACGTGGTTTGGATTGAATAACACCTGGATTTAGACTTAGAAATCGCTGTTCCAAGAATACTTGGAATTAGGCCCTGACTGGCATTCTCCTGTTCCCAGTATACTCGGAATTTGTCGACAATAAGTTAAATCCTACCACTTTCTAAGATATCACGATAAGTCTCATACTATCCCAATGCCCTGGTATCTCCTTGAGTTCACAATCCCATAAACAAAACAAAAAATAATGTGCAGTAACGTACAAATTCTCAGATCAATTGTGCCCAGTCCATTGGACTACACATGTACAATCAGGTCCTTAGCATGCACAATAAAAATGTACACAAATCAAACTGCTTGATTCTTTGCTCTTTACACAATGCAGAATAAAAACTTTGAAACAATTTTCCATTTTAGCCATCAACAATAGTTCAAAGCACTTGATTTTTGTTTGCGGCGATTTAGCCACAAACCTATAACTCACTTTGTCGGTCTGTCCGTCGGTCCAAAATTGTCGCACTTCAAATCGAGGCTGCACTTCAAATTGAGGCTGCTCTTTAAAATGATGTTTCGTTTTCAATTGTCGCACGCCACAAACGATTGCGAATCCGCGCTTGTTTTTCTTAAATCCTTACAAAACAAGGTAGTTGAGTAAAATTCAAAAACAAATTTCAATTTGAAGCATCTTCAACATGTCTAAATACTTGATTCTGTGCGCTTTACAAAATACAGTATGGTAGCTCTGAAAAAAACACCCATTACATTTCAGCATCATTAGCAGTTTAAACTTTAGTGCTAGGTATTCTGTCGTTTTCCTACATCAATCTCGCAAAATTTTATGTAGTAAAATCCTAAAGTCTACCAAAATACTGAGATTTACATACAAAACCAAAAACATACAAGAACTAGGCGAAGAAAATAATAAAGAAAAAGTAAATTTGAAATCCACAATTATTATATTTTTACACACTGTCATAACTAGTACAGTGGAACCTCCCATATAAGACCTCCCTCCCATATAAGACCTACTTCAGACCCGCTCCAGGCAATTAAAAAATCCTGCATTTCGGGACATGCTGAAAGCAGGAGCATCCATGCATTTTTAAACAGCCACGAAGCAAAAAGCCGCTTAATGTTTTCTGGGGAGTTTGTTCCGGGCTGGCTGGCTATTGGCCACTGCAACAACCACCGTTTGCTAGAGTTAACACCCTTGGTAGATGCTTGAGTACTGACCAAACAAGGGCTTCATTTTCGCTGTTAAGGGCGTTAATAACCCTAGTTGCAGAGGCCAATAGAACTATACCACGATAGCGTTTGAACAAAGGGACCTACGACCCTCAAATTTTGCATGCGGATAGGCACTTGAAATATCTAGTCCAAGTTCGAAGATGAAGGTCAAAGATCAAGGTCACTTGAACTGAGAAATGCGTGCAGCTGCTCAAACTAGTGTTTTTATGCTCTAGTATAAATATTTGTTAATTTTAAATTTAGCGAAAACTGCACCCAAACGAAGGTTTCTGTCTCGTGACATTTTATACGGTCTTCTCTAAACTTGGGTCCGTTTCCTTCCAACTTCAGACCAATTCCTTGAAGCTTCGCCAACAGCGTTAAATCAGGAAGAGCACCTGGTCCGACAGCATGACCTGGTTCTCATCCATCATGGCGGAGATGGCGGCCATTGTCTCGTCCTCGGTGAAGGGCTGGTCGGGGTGCTCTCCCTCCAGGTGAACCTTGACCTTGTCCAGGGTCACGGACTGGGCGCGTACCTGCTGGAACAGCTTGTGGAGAGAGCCCCGGAACGCCTTCAGTCTGTGGACGAAAACAGTATGGATACAACGTGAACAGCTTATGGAGAGAGCCCCGGAATGCCTTCAGTCTGTGGATGAAAACAGTATTATGGATACAACGTGAACAGCTTGTGGAGAGAGCCCCGGAACGCCTCAGTCTGTGGATGA
Organism: Phymorhynchus buccinoides; assembly: GCA_017654935.2. Classification (NCBI taxonomy): domain Eukaryota; kingdom Metazoa; phylum Mollusca; class Gastropoda; order Neogastropoda; family Raphitomidae; genus Phymorhynchus; species Phymorhynchus buccinoides. The sequence goes on along the minus strand of CM065706.1, from coordinate 38,344,806 downwards.
AAACAGTATTATGGATACAACGTGAACAGCTTGTGGAGAGAGCCCCGGAACGCCTTCAGTCTGTGGATGAAAACAGTATTATGGATACAACGTGAACAGCTTGTGGAGAGAGCCCCGGAACGCCTTCAGTCTGTGGATGAAAACAGTATTATGGATACAACGTGAACAGCTTGTGGAGAGAGCCCCGGAACGCCTTCAGTCTGTGGATGAAAACAGTATTATGGATACAACGTGAACAGCTTGTGGAGAGAGCCCCGGAACGCCTTCAGTCTGTGGATGAAAACAGTATTATGGATACAACGTGAACAGCTTGTGGAGAGAGCCCCGGAACGCCTTCAGTCTGTGGATGAAAACAGTATTATGGATACAACGTGAACAGCTTGTGGAGAGAGCCCCGGAACGCCTTCAGTCTGTGGATGAAAACAGTATTATGGATACAACGTGAACAGCTTGTGGAGAGAGCCCCGGAACGCCTTCAGTCTGTGGATGAAAACAGTATTATGGATACAACGTGAACAGCTTGTGGAGAGAGCCCCGGAACGCCTTCAGTCTGTGGACGAAAATCACAATCACTGTCATCAAAATAACAAACTCTAAAACAATGAAAGTAAGAGTCTAGAGAGCTCTAAACTGGGAAGAAAAAACAAACATGGCCGCGATTTTCCGTTTCCGAAGGCGCAGTATGAAAACAAACCGTTTAAGAATACCATCTGAGAATAAGATCGCGCTGCCTCATTAAGTACAAACCGCGGCCGGTAGTGCCAAAACCGCGGCCAGTGGCTACCAAAACAGCGGGCCGTTCTGATGCCTGAAAAATACATCCGCAACGGTGACATAAACAGCAGCGTACCTGTCCGGGGTGATTTCTGTGGCAGGGGCGGCGGGCTGTGGGGTTCCAGGGGCAGACGACCCATCAGATGCCCGTCGCCTCTTGCGACTCTCCTGCAGGGGCTCAGGCTCTGTGCAAAGACATATGGAGCATTCATTAACGATAAAGTCAGTTAGTCTGTTATAGTCCCGTCAACAGCTATGGTCATCTCAGGACTGTCACCCTGTAAAACACACATCAATGATTCTTAACCCTTTCACCGCCAAAGTCGCATTTTAGCACCACAGTGATTTAACTGATTAACACCTATGTCACTAAAAGGCATCAAATTGGTGTCTATTATCCAAAGACCCTATTGTCTTAGTTTGGGGAAGTAAGGACAGACCTTATTTTATATATGTCACAGAAGAATCCCCAATACTGCAGATGGATTTTGTTCTCTACCCAGGTACATTTAATGGAAATGTTTGGCTGAAATATGGCTGGCGGTGAAAGGGTTAACAACGTCCAAAAACCTGGGGGGGGAAAAACTACACACACAAAAACTGTACAATTCACAACATGGCATCTCCATCATTGAACCCTATAGCTCAGGATTTCACACAGTGCTGGAAACGCTGAGCCACTCTACTCTACTCACCGGATCCAGGTTAGAAAAAGTACATCACATGCACAAAGCAGCACACACCAGATCTGTTTACCATGAAACTGGGCTTTGTGCTTTGTGTATTCAAAATATGAGTACTCCAACAGGAAAGTTTGAAAAATGGAGTGTATAACTATAGAAATACCGAGTCAAAAGCATCATCTATTTAAATTTACAACACAAATTTCTCGAATGAAGCATTATGCAGAAATGAAGTTTTTTTGTTTTGTTTTTACCATTTCACCATATTTTTTCCCCATGTACCATATTAATCATACTTCTGTCAAATATGTGTACAAAATATGGCTAAATTGTATGGGTAAACAGGTCTGACACACACAACAAGGAAAGGAACCTAACAGAAACGTTTCTTGTCGACTATCTTCAATCTTAAAAGTGACCCAATTCCAATATAATTTTCCCCCATTTCTACACCGTGTACACGTCACAAAGTAATTTCGACTCACCGTCCTCTCCTTCCGTCTCAGACCTGGAAAAGTCATAAGGGTCGTAACCCTCTTCTCCTTCTGCCCGGGATTGTCTTCTCCTCCTCCTATCCTTCCTCCTGCAAAGGGTGGGCAAAAGACGGTTCATAACCATGGCAACACAATGGTTTCATCATTTACTATGACCAGGACCACTCTATTGTTAATCAGTTGTGTTAACCCTTTCACCGCCAATGTCGCATTTATGCACCACAATGGTTTAACACCCATGTCACTAAAAGGCATCAAATCAGGGCCTGTTATCCGAAGACCCTATTTTCTTAATTTTGGGAGGTAAGGATAGGGCTAATGCTATACATGTCACAGATGAATTCACAATATTGCAGATTTTTTTTCCCTGCTACCCAGTTAAGTTTAATGGTATTTTTTGGCTGAAAAATGTCTGGCGGCGAAAGGGTTAAGGAGTGCAAAAAGAAGAAGAAGAGAAGAAAAAGCTAAGCGCTTATACAGAACCTCTTACAGAAACTGGAACTCTCATACTGATACATACATTCCACCCATTTGTGTATATATATTTTAACAATCCCGACGAATTCCGAGTATACTCGGAACAACTCATTCTGGACGAAATCTGAGTATACTCGGAACAGGAGAACGCCAGTCAGGGCCTAATTCTGAGTATTCTCGGAACAGCGATTTCTGTGTCAAAATTCATGTTTTCCCCCCAATCCAAACCACGTTTGCTTAGTTACCTTTTCTTCACCACTCTTCCAACTTTCTCTTCACTTATGTTTGGCACTTCTGTTTCAATTTTTAAAGTTGAAAATGTCAAAACAATTCGTCCCTACACGAGCCTCAGAAAATACTCCAATATGTTTTCATTAGCAGCGATAGTAACAAGGAGACTAATGGTTCCGATTTTAATGCACGTAGCCACGATTTCAAAGCGAAAAATAAACTTGGATCAACCAGTAATGTTGTCAAAAGTGAATGATTGACAGTGTTGAGTTTTGTTATGCTTCTTATTTGTTATATTTTTGTCTAGGCAACCCCCAGGCCTGTAATGATGCTTGTCTAAGGCAGTGATGTCTAGAAGGGGTTTAGACATACATGTGAGTGTTTTGTGTATGCGAGTGCGCGTGTGTGTGTGCACGCGCATGTTTGTACAAGTGTATGTTTGAGTAAGTTTGTGTGCGTTTCAGTGAGAATGTGTTTTCTGTGTGTTTGATGAAATGTGTGTGTATGTCTGTGTGCAAGAATGCGTTCACTCGTGTGCGGGCACGTACGTGCGTGTGTGTCTGTGCGAGTGTTTCAATGCTGATTGTAAAGCGCTTTGTGCTCGGTGAGTGCTTCAATGCTGATTGTAAAGTGCTTTGTGCTCGGTGAGTGCTTTAATGCTGATTGTAAAGCGCTTTGTGCTCGGTGTTTTAATGCTGATTGCAAAGCGCTTTGTGCTCGGTGAGTGTTCCAATGCTGATTGTAAAGCGCTTTGTGCTTGGTGAGTGCTTCAATGCTGATTGTAAAGCGCTTTGTGCTTGTGAGTGCTTCAATGCTGATTGTAAAGCGCTTTGTGCTCGGTGAGTGCTTCAATGCTGATTGTAAAGCGCTTTGTGCTCGGTGAGTGCTTCAATGCTGATTGTAAAGCGCTTTGTGCTCGGTGTTTTAATGCTGATTGCAAAGCGCTTTGTGCTCGGTGAGTGTTTCAATGCTGATTGTAAAGCGCTTTGTGCTTGGCGAGTGTTTCAATGCTGATTGTAAAGCGCTTTGTGCTCGGTGAGTGTTTCAATGCTGATTGTGAAGCGCTTTGTGCTCGATAAAAAGCGCTATACAGGCATGGTAGTGGGGGCGAAGTGGTTTTCAAGGAAAATGGCCGGGGGTCCAGGGGGCTGAAGAAAATTCAATACAATTCAATAAATGAGTGAAATTTTCACTTTTTCATGCCATTTCAATGCATTTTTTAAAATAATTTTGTTTCAAACTGGATTTTCCGCGATTCGCGGAGGTCTACCATGCCTGTATATAAGTGTCCGTTTATTATTATTATGATTATTCCATAACATAAACTGATGAAACGGCGACACTTACTGTCTCTTTTTGGGCGGTGATGCCTCTCCCTCGCTGTCTCTCCCCTCCTCCCTCTCCCCTTCCTCCTCCTCACTGCTCTCCTCTCCCTCCCCTCCCCTCTTTCGTCCACGGTTCTTGGTGAGAACCTGTCAGCACATACAACACACGATAGTCAGCACCCACTGTCAAGAAAATGGAGGGGGGGGGGATCACTGGTGTCTTCTTCTTCTGCATTCCCAAGCCATATGACCCAGGGCTGCCAATCGTCCCTCAAATTAAGGAGTCCCAGGGACTCCTTCACTTACAGTATAGAGGGTCCTAGAGGCGGGATATAGAGGGTCCCAGTGGCATTGCGATTGCTAAAAAGAATTTTTCTAGTGCATCCCTGGGACCCCCTGCACATTCTTTTAGAGGGTCCTTTAGAATGCTAGCACTTCATAGACCATAATGGGCAACGTACGTATGTGTTCAGTTTTCATTCCCCCCCCCCCGCTGCATTCAGCCAGCACATTCCGATTTCCGAGGAGCTCAAAGCAGATAATTATTTGGAAGATCTTTTGGAAAAAGGGCAGGAGAATGGGCCAATAAGTCAGAAAAATAGTAGATGATAGTATAAAAAAGAAAAGGAAAAGGCAGTCAAAAAGACGACCATACACCTTATCAATGTGTGTATGGGGGATGGAAAGAACTGTTCATCATACAACCCTTTGTTGCTGGTGGGTTGACAAAAAATATGCCAGTTTCTATCGTCTCCTCTATAAAAGTGCTGGCACTCGGATCATACAACGCCCTTTGGTGCTGGTGGGTTAACATATAATTGCCAGTTTCCATCGTCTCCTCTAAAAGTGCTGGCACTCGGATCATACAACGCCCTTTGGTGCTGGTGGGTTAACATATAATTGCCAGTTTCCATCGTCTCCTCTATAAAAGTGCTGGCACTCGGATCATACAACGCCCTTTGGTGTTGGTGGGTTAACATATAATTGCCAGTTTCCATCGTCTCCTCTAAAAGTGCTGGCACTCGGATCATACAACGCCCTTTGGTGTTGGTGGGTTAACATATAATTGCCAGTTTCCATCATCTCCTCTAAAAGTGCTGGCACTCGGATCATACAACGCCCTTTGGTGCTGGTGGGTTAACATATAATTGCCAGTTTCCATCATCTCCTCTAAAAGTGCTGGCACTCGGATCATACAACGCCCTTTGGTGCTGGTGGGTTGACAAAACAAGTTTAAAAGTGTTGGAACTCAGATCATAAGATCCATAGGAATTGTTCAGAAATAATTAACCCTTTCACCGCCAATGTCGCATTTATGCACCACAATGGTTTAACACCCATGTCACTAAAAGGCATCAAAGCAAGGCCTGTTATCTGAAGACCATATTCTCTTAATTTTGGGAGGTAAGGATAGGCCTAATGTTATACATGTCACAGAGGAAATCCCAATATTGCATATAATTTTTGTTCTCTATCCAGGTAAATTTAATGGACATTTTTGACTGAAATATGGCTGGCGGTGAAAGGGTTCAGGGGAGTAATTTCATGGTATGTGGGAGTGATCTTGCCTAGCTTAATGTCAAACAGGTGAAGTTACTCTACCATCAGGTAGATCCCCAGCTCTCGCCTCGTGTGTTTGAGCAGATGAACAGCATTTAGAACACCGTGCATGCTCCTACGTGCATGTGTGCGCGCGTGTGTATGTGCATTACGCTCGTTTGTGTACGGAGAGGGTAGGCATGAACATCCTTTACTCATTTGTAAAAATCGACAAATCGATCGACCCACCTTCTTGAAGTAGGCACACTCCGCACGTCCCAACGATCTAAGGTTTTATTTAGTCAGGGTGACATTTGGTGCACGTGTGTGAATAATAATAATAATAAAAATAAATAAAGCTTCTATAGCGCTTTTCGATGATAAAAAAAAATCATCCTCAGAGCGCTTTACAAATTTTATGAGAAAACAATCAAAAACAAAAACATTATTACAAAACATGAAGAAATATATCAAATAAAATAATCTAATTTTTTTTTTTAAATTGCCCATCCCCACCCACCACCCTTTTTCACATACACATTATAGACACCACTTAAAAAAAACCATTTTAAAAAGAAGCATCAAAAATAATGATTCAACAATTTATCAATCACAACCCCCACCCACCTTCCCTTTTCTTCACACACACACTAAAGACACTCACGAACACTCATAACATAGCATCTGGGGAGAAACAAATCAGAAAGAAAAAAATCAGGCATGGACAAACAGACCCTCACCCACCTCACCTTTTCCACATGCACGCCTTTTACGCACTGTATTGGCACAGGTGAACGCTTTTCAATCATGGTAGTGGGGGCAAAGTGAGTTTCGCGGAAGAATATCCAACCGATACTGCATTTCATTTGAAAGATGTCGACTCAAACTAAAATGATGAAGTTGGGCGTCAAAATGAAGAAGAAGAAGAAGAAGAAGAAGAAGAAGAAGCACTAGGATCACAAATCTGGAAATGTGTGGCGTGAGCTAGGCCGCGCACGACTGCTAACTTCGGCGGGAAGTTGCTTGTTCAGTTATTCACATCCGGTTCCACGAAGCGATTGCATAGGTTTTAACGCACGTAATTTTTAGGCACCCGAGCGAATTCTCACCCCGGCTTTTTTTTTTTGGGGGGGGGTTGTCAAATTTTCACTTTCGCGGGTTTTCCGCGATTCGCGAAGGTCTGTTATTAGTAATAATCAACAAATTTAACTAACCTTCTTGAAGTATGCAAACTCCACCAGCTCTACAGCGCGCTCTGCGTCCTGACGATCCACCGTCTTGGACAGACGACACTTGGCGTGCGCGGTGGCCAATCGGATCAACGTCTCCAGGGAACGGGCAGTCACTGGCTGCGTCTGTTTACAAACATAAAATTATAAAACATGCTAAAATATTCAGACGACACTTGGCATGCGCAGTGGCCAATCGGGAACGGGTCGCCGTCACCGGCTGTGTCTGTTTACAAACACAGCAACAATTTTTTTTATAAAACATGCTAAAATATCGTTTTACCGGCTGCGTCTGTTCAAGACAAGATTGCAACCCCTGGGCGACGTCTTCATTGTGCAGCTATGATTTCATTATCGATGAACAATACTTTTGATTACCTCCTCATTCTTATTTGTTAATGCCAACTCATGACTTCACACAAAAGTTTTTTTATGGACAAAACAATTCCAGTATCAAGTTTGAATAATTGTAAAACTAAAAAACCAACGCTTCTAGTTTAGATTTTTAAAAAAAGGGGTGGCTGGGTGGGGATTTGAACTCGTATTTTTCCTCAATCATCTCTTTATTAGTACTAGCGCAACACCTAGTACTGGCAATGCACTGTACTGGTAACGCCACGTACTGGTAACGCTGAGTACTGGTTTCGCTGGGTCCGCGAAATATTATTATTACTTTTGTCTCTCTCCCTCCTTCCATCTTCTTCACTCATCCCGTTCTACTACCCCCCCGCACCTTACTGAGTACAGCAAATTTGAAGCGATTCGGTTAAGAAAAGGCGGAGTTTTAAGGCCCCGTTTCCAGTTGGCGCTGCTCTGAGAGTGATGCGCTCTCCCTAGTAACGGTAACGCCAAGTACTGGTAACGCTGAGCACAGCAAATTTGAAGCGATTCGGTTAAGAAACGGCGGAGATATAAGGCCCCATTTCCTGTTGGCGCTGCTCTGAGAGTGACGCGCTCTCCTGATTCTCTTCAAATTTGAAGCGATTCGGTTAAGAAACGGCGGAGTTATTTGTGAAAAGGTGAAGTGGTGTATAGCGCGCGCGTTTCTGAACAGATTCGCTTCCGTCCCCGGTCATCTACCTGCCAAATTTGAAGGCAATCGGTCCAGAAATGCCGGAGATACAGGCGCCGAGTCTGGCGGATACGCGTATTTGCCAAACCGCGCAAATGACACGGCCGCCTCGGTTGCCGTTGCCATCGCCCCATCAGGGCTGACAGCAAATTTGAAGCGATTCGGTCAAAAAACGGCGGAGTTATAAGGCCCGTTTTGTGTTTCAGACAGACAGACAGACACACACACACGGACGCTTGGCTTTTTATTATATGATTCCAATAATCAAGTCTGCACACAACACACAGAGAATTAGAGCATTTTGAATCAAGTGGGTGTAAGCGTTTTTCACTGCCTCAATAAGAATGCAGTGGCAGAGTACGGAACGCTAAAGGTTAATGTCCCTTTCGTGGTGCTGGGTCACATATGATACATGTACAATACAGTATTCATCCGTCCTCACCCTGGCCAAGTTGTCCTGCTGCAAAGATTCCTGGCTGCGCAGTTTGGCGTATTCCTCCGCGATCATCTCGGAGGCGGCGCGCGTCAGGCTGGGGGTGATGTTCTTGGCCACGTGGACGTACTTGCGCATGAACTGCATGCTGACGATGCGCTCACTGAAACGGAAACAGACAATGGTTGATCATGGAATTATTTTTATGTTGTCGTCGTACCCTGGTCTCACCAAACAATAGTAAACAATTCACATTATCTCGTTTGAGACAAGGAACGCGAGTCAACAACTCAGACATGCTAATTTTATGACCATTGCACTCTTTGATGTCTTAGGAAAGTGGACAAATGATCAGCATCGCCATGCAGTACTTGAATCCAGTGCTGTTGAGGGGCTAAGATTTTGTGTGATTCTTTTTAAATGGACTCCATACTTTCACAGTGCCTCCACACAGAGTTCAAATTTGGCATGTATGGTCAGGGTCATGTTCTGTATCAGTGGGCAGCATTTCATGTACGGTAGATATCTTTATTAGATCCTGAGAAACAAAAATGAACAAAAATTGTCCCCCCAAAACGCAGTGTGCAACCTTAAATTGAAATTCAAGGTCGCACGCCCGTGTCAAATGGTCCGCTGTTGCTGACCTTCTCTTGCGCGACGTTCCGTGCAGCATGTGGTCGTATTTCTCGTAGATGGGCGTCTCCGTCTGCTCTCTTTCCTCCGCGTCAGGGTCCTGGGTGGCTAGTACGCTGCTGTTACTGCCCATGGGCAACACTGCAACGACAGATAACAATGATGATGATGATAATGACGATGATGATGATAATGATAAAGTCTGTTCTCTCTCTTCCGTGTCAGGATCTTGGGTGGCCAGTACGCTGCTGTTACTGCCCATGGCCAACACTGCAACGACAGATAACAATGATGATGATGATAATGACGATGACGATGATAATGATAGTCTGTTCTCTCTCTTCAGTGTCAGGATCCTGGTTTTTCTTCATCAGTCACAAAAATTGCATGCAAAAAAAAAAAAAAAAAGGGGTGGCGCGCTTCTGGCTGCAGGTGGGAGCAACCCAAATTTCACAGACGCCTCTGTGACTATAAAAATACCTAATAATATCTAAAGAGGCCACAAGATCCCCTGGCGGAGGGGGGAAAGGGGGGGGGGGGGTCAGGGCGCACACACATCACCCACACCCAACACAACACTCACCGTCTCCATCCTGCTCCCCCGCAGCGCGGTATCGGTGCATCCTCAGCACGTGGTCCGCGATCTGACGATCCTGGTCAGGGTCCATCTGTTATTTAGAAAGACACACACACACACATCTGTGACCCAGCACCACGAAAGAGACATCAAGTCGCTGGGCTAGTTTCTCACAACAGGCTTGCAAAGTCAAAAATCTCATTTTTTTGCCAATTTGAGTTATGGGTTACTATCGTGTTCTCTAACATCTTATCTTTCATATTTATAAAGGATAATCTCAAGATAAGAAGCTCTTCACGACTATCACCAGTTTTATACAACATGACTCTTTCAAAATCAAAGGATGGAAAACAAAGTGTAGATCGGTTAGACGGGTGAGGAAACTGCAAAAGAAGAAGTACACCAAGAGAGAAAAAGACTGAGGGACAACTTACACAGTAAGTAAGCCAGTCAGTCGCTGCCGACCATGACAGCCAGATAGGGCAGATGCTATTCCGGTGGGCTGGGCTAGAATTTGTTCATAGTGGAGATGCCTTGCCCAGGGTACATACCCACTCTCTCGGCCAAAGGGATTTGAGGACTGTTGGCGTTGGGGAAGGTCCCCAAATGCCAACGCATCCCTTTGGCTGCAGCACCAGAGCCGGTGCCAAGGCCCCCTAGTTAGAGAGTCATAGTCTTCCACAAGACTTAACTGTACCAAAGATATTCTAAAAGGGTAAGATGGACTACTTAAGAGTTCAGCGAACCGGGCTGATAGAGTTATCGTTAGTGGCGACAGTACACCATTCACAGTGGAGGCTATCCAAAAACTCAGACTGGAACTTGAACGGAGAATTCAACTGGCCTATCGACGTGTGAAATGTGTCCGTTTAAAAGTAGCATTGCCACAAGAAAATTAGGATTCATGAGAGGAGGCAAATAAAGACATTGATATTAAAGAGCTTGCAATTCTGAGCAGTTAGCAATTTAAAATTTTCAAATTGGATGAATAGTTTAGGAGATATTCATGTTTAAAGGCGGTCAAAAAGGAATCTTTTGTTGGACGATTTACCAGACAACACAAGCATAACATAGAGCAGACAGCATGGACCAGTGAAATCACCATAGTTTGTTTATGAAATTGCATTAAAAATCATATAATCAACACACCTCAATGAAAATTGGCAGTCTTATGGATTTTGTTGTGGCGAAGCCGTTTACGATATGCTCAACACGATCCGTCAAATAATTTCTCTTATTACCGAAAAGAAACACAACATTTTAATAATTTAACTGATATGATTCATATTTATAGACCTGCTATCCTGAATAGGATCTGTTTGTATGATTTGTTCATATTTCAACAACTTATGCGCTAACAGGGTGGATAAATCATGATTTTGTGTCTTAATACTGATATTTAACCAAATATCAAATTCAAACAATGCATAATCAACACACCAAGATGAAAACTGGCAATCTTATGGATTTTGTTGCGGGGAAGCCGTTTAAGATATGCTCGACACGATCCGTCAAGTTATTTCTATGCTCGACACGATCCGTCAAGTTATTTCTGTCTTATTACCGAAAAGAAACACAAAATTTTAATAATTTAACTGATATGTTGGTGTTTTTTTTACCTGTTATCCTGAATAGGATCCTTTTGTATACTTTCTTTATATTTCAACAAAAATACACTGACAGTGTGGTTCAATCGTTATCGTTATTTCGTGTCTTAATACTGATACTTAACCAAATATAAAAAGTTCCTTATTCTGAAATTATGCATTGTGATGTCTCAAATTCAAAATGAGGAGGGGTGCAGGATTAAAAAAAAGCCCCCCCGAAGAGAGGGTGTGGCTGCCTAGTCACATATGTAATGTTCTCATCCATAGCTAATACATTTGTACCATGATAAGGTTCAGGTGCTTCAGCTGTTGGGATGATCCCTGGAGTCCTTTAGCCAGGGAAGAAAACAAACAAAAAAATGGGGGGAGGGGGAGGGGGTGAAGGTGGTTTAGAAGGTGCCTATGAAGGCTCCTATCAAAAGCCTCCAATGACTGAAAGGAGGCTTTTTTTTTCGAAAAAAGAGCCACACACACACAGTGTCCCACCCACACACATACACACAGTGTCCCCCCCCCCCCCACACACACGTGACACACGCACACACACAGTGCCCCCCCTCACAGAACCAAAAACGTTCAAATAGACAAAGAAAACAGCACACACATTCAATCTCAAGAAAATTTGTACTAAAATAGTCTAAATAGATCAAATGACCGCACTTTCCATTGATTATTATTCCAATAATGTTCACAGTAAACAAACTATATTATTATTCCCTTCTCAACCTAAACCCCCTTTGTCTCGTTTTAGAATGTTCCATCTAGCGATCTCATGACTCCTCTCGAAGTGGAACGTTCCTCTTATGGTGCAACAGGTTAAAAAAATAATCTTACTCATTGGGATGATTTTGAATAAATTGAAGTCTTATGATCGTAATTCGACATAAACTGTTATAGAAACAATAATAAATCACTTTGAGGCAATGTAAATTTTATTAATCAAGAGCGTTGCTGAAAAGCAGTGCGTGATAATTTGCCGTGCTCGAGGCTGGGCCAAACACGTGCCGCGATAGCGGCATTCGACTCGATCGAGACACTTTGCGCGTTTCAAATCGTCTTACGGCTTCAAATCACAACCAATTTTTATGAAATAAAGTTATTCTGAAAGATAAATGAACAAAGAATATGTTCATATGTGACCGATTTGCCTTAAAATGGGTTTTGGGGGCAAACTTTATTGATGAACATTGACCAACTTCTCACCTCGATATTTTGTTTTGCAAGCAATACTCAACATCCGGCCAGGCACGGCTTGAATAGCAAGCCTTTCTCTGATTGGTTGAAAAGTTTGAAGCTGCTGCGTCACTTCTGTGAGACGTACGGCGATACGAAAAAACCCAAACGATCTAGCAACTTTTCTGAGTCGGCCATTTTCTGACTGGGGGCCGCGGGCCGCCGAATTGCGGTATATTACCATTTTATTTGAGGATTTGTAAAGGACAGAACAAGAAAATAGCAAGAAACACAACTTCAATCATTTATCTTTCACTCTGTCAAATAACAACTCACAAAAACACAGCAGTTTTTTTGTGTGGTTTTTTTCAAGTTGGTGACCCAAGCGAAATCCCACTTGTCCAATGGTTCCAAGTACCAGTGTGGCAATGCTATTAAAAGGGACATAACCAGTGTTTCTGTCCTCACTACTCATATAGGGGAAAAGAGACTGGATGCTTATCTTCCCCTATACAGTCTTTGACTGTACTATGATTTTCCATTGCTGTAAAAAAAATCATTTATTGAACAGCTCTCATGTTACTGTTGGCCCCTACTACAGGCTGATGTCAACAGAGTTGAGATCCGGTTCCAAAATCCGAACAGGTTTAGTCGAACCGGGTTTTTTTATTCACCAGTACTCACATCACTAGTTTCACCTAGATGCAAACACATATTTATTTGTCAGAATATTCACACACACGCACGAACGCGCGCACATACAAACACAATAAAGAAACTTATGACATACACACACTCAACTTGACACTCAGTCAAAGTCAAAGCCATACACCACCAAACTAGAAAACAGCTAGTCTTGGTTTACAAACACCCAATCTGCACTGAGAATCAGTGTTATTCTTCGAAAAGAATACATTATTCTAAGAAAAACTTACTTTCAGTTTGCAGTTAAAAAACCGGTTCACATCAACTCGAACCGGTTTTTCGAACCGTGAAAGCGTAGCACCGGTTTTTCGGTTCAAACCGGGGTTTTTCCCCACCTCTAGATGTCAACCAATGATAAAAGCCATTTGAGCGATAAGGTTGTTGTTTTTGGTTCTTTCTTACCACTCAACGCACTTTCCTTTCCTTTCTCCCCCCCCCCCCCTTCTCTCTCACACACACTTTCGTATTTATGGAAAAAGCTAAGATGGACATTTTCAAGAGCATGTAGTGTTGTGTGATACAAAAGTGCCTGGGTTTCCGTGTGACCTAGTGTTTGGTGTACTGACATGTTCTCGATAAGATGCTAAGAAAGCCACCAACCTTGTCCAGCACAATGAACAGCAGATCAAAACGCGACAGCAGGGAGTCCTGAAGTCCAATGTTCTCCATGGGGGTTTTGTACTGGTCATACTGCACACACACACAATGAAATTTGTACTGGTCATACTGCACACACACACACACAATGTAAAGTATCACACACATATCACACAACAATGATCAAAACATGCCAGCAGGGAGTCCTGCAGTCCTATTTCTCCATGGGCGTCTTGTACTGGTCGTACTGCGCACACACACACACAATCGAACAGAACGTCGAGTCCTTCGGATAGGGACTTAAACCTAGTCTGACCCATGCGCTTTACGCACGTAAAAATTCCCACGGCAGTTGAAAGTCGGTAAGAGCAGGGAGAAATCCTGCTGCCTAGAATGGCCAAATTGATAGCTAGGTTTTCCAAGTATCGCTTCTCAAATTCTCATAATACGGAAATGCCGGCTGTAGGCAATTCAAAAATCCTGCAATTCAGGACATCCTGCAAGGATGCAACAAATGTCTTTTAAGTGTGAATGATCAACTATCATCAGTTTACCTGCCCCATACACGAAGTAGGCAGCAGCAAGCATACATCTCGCATTTAACCTGGCATGGATGCCCGCCTTCGTCATGTCTGCTACTCCCCAAAATGAAAAAAATATGAAAGGCAGGGGTCCATGGGTTTTTCTAAGCAAAATTATTAACATATTCATGTTTAATATCATAAAAATCATTTGCTAAATTGAAATATAGTTGTAACTTACCTTTCTGTGAAGTTAGTAGCTTTGATGACACAAAATTCATGCTGATAGCGTTGGATTTAATTCAAGCAAGTATGGATGAATGGGACACGGCCGCGAGTGGATGGAAGTTCAGTTTAACGTCGCGTATCGGCTTTCGCCATGTACGACGGGCTGGACAAACCAACCAGGGAATAAACAAAAATTTATAATCCTGAATCACTGTCTTAGCCAAAATGGCGGAGAAGCGATCAGAAATTACTATTAGGGACTCGGCCGCCATTTTTCTTATTGTTTTTCACTTCCGGTGCTAGACGACCCAGATTCAAAATGCCCCCAACTGCACTAACCGATCAACTTTTTTAGACAAAATTTTAAAAATACGGAATTTCCTTCTCAGCAGAAACTTAATTTACAGATTTCCGTTTCTAAAACCAACAGTAGCACCCATGCTTAGTGCTTGTTACCCACGCACCCCCCCTGCTCCAAAGACCTCATGAATTGGTCTTTTGCACTGAATTTAGGGCTCTATTTGTTAAACAAATTTACTCACCCGTCCATACACAGGGTTTGCGGCGGCCAGCACACTGCAGCGCGCGTTCAGCTTCGCGTGGATACCAGTATTGCTACCCCACCCACCCCGTTCCTGTGACCTCATGCATAGTTGGCCTTCAGCACGTCATTTACAATAATTTAGGGCTCTACTTATTAGACAAATTACTCACCCGTCCATACACAGGGTTGGCAGCGGCCAGCACACTGCAGCGCGCATTCAGCTTGGCGTGGATGCCGGCCTTTGCTATAGTGACCCGGCCCTGCTCCATCACTTCGTGGATGGCCGTACGGTCCAGGTCGGACATCTTGTCGAACTCATCGATGCACACAATGCCTCGGTCGGCCAGAACCATGGCTCCTGCCTCTAGACGACGGTCACCTGTTCAAAAAAAGTCAGAAGAAACAATAAAAATTTCATAGACCTGCGGTACAAAGGGCATGTGCATGTGTGTATGTGTGCGCGTCTTATTGGCCGCTGCAACTAGGGTTATTAACGCCCTTAACGGCAAGAGTTAAGTCCTTGCTGATCAGCATCCAAAAGGGCATTCACTCTTGCAAAAGGCAGCCATTAAGTGGCCTCAAAGAGGGTTATTGGCAAGAGTTATGCCCTTGTTTGGCCAGTACTCAACCATCTTCCCCCACCCACCAAGGGCATTCACTCTTGCAAAAGGTGTTCTTTGCAGTGGCCAATAAGCATGGATGCAACTTCCCAAAATGAAAAATACTGAAAGTCAGGGGTCCAAGGACCCATGTCCCTGGCAGGGTACAGGGCAGAGCCCCGTTGGACGATTCAGGGGGGCAAGTTAAGAGTGAGATATAACGAGACAGACAGTCAGTTAAAATGATAGACAGAGACAGTTTGAGTCTGATAAGTCTTGTAAAATTATTACATTGCCTTTGTAAACTTCCAAGATGGAACAACCAAGTTCAAAACGCCCCAAATCGCTTGTGGTCAATTATTTTTCTAATGAAAATTTAAAAAAACTGAAGTTCAGTTTCTGGTAAAATATAAGAATACTGAAATCAGCATAACCAGAGGCAAAGCCTTCAAGGCTCACTCGAACAGGAACATGTGGGAGAACAACAAAAATTAAGGGGGGTGTCTAAAGTACAAGATTGCCAATAAAATATTAAAGTACAAATGAAACTATTGTTAATGGATACAAATAATTTTTTTTTTTTAAAGTGCCCGTGCAGAGAATCGGACCCGGAACCATTAGCATGACAGACGGACACTCTACCAATGAGCTATCGAGGCTTTCAGTGTTGATGAGCTTCTTAACTCATGTTGCCTGTTGAATACATACTAACCCACTAATCTAAAATGCTATCTGTTTGTTATCTGTTTACAGTGTTGTTTTAAGTATTTAATTATTCAAATCATTATTGTTTGAAAGCTTGCATAGACATAATATACGTGTGCAAAGTTTGAACAATGTATGCCTTCTATTTCCCCGAGAAAATGCCAACGTTAAAATTTGGAGATTAGAGCACGGACGCAACACACACACACACCGAACAACTACCATACTATAGACTCACTTCGTGTTAACACGAGTGAGCCAAAAATGAAAGAGTAGCACCCATGAATAAGGGAGGTTCCACCATTACAGACATGAGATTTTCAGAGAATCAAAAAGGAGGAAAAAAAGAAGCGGGAGTCTGGGGGCCGGCACAGACCCTTCGTGGGGTCCAGGGGCAAAGCCCCCTGAAGCTGAAGAATGTCTGCATTTGAACCTGTACAAATCAACCTCCGAGACAGCAAAACTATTAAAAATTTAATGTTGATCCTACAAACATTTTTTGACATTATTATTGACTCAGGGCTAGTGATTCTCTGAGACAGAGACACAAGACATATAGAATGAACTGATTGAACACAAAATTTCAAAATATCTAATGAACTTTTAACCGCATTTTCGCTTAAGCACAAAATTTAACCCTACCACAGCCCCACCCTAAATTTTCTCAACAGATCTAAACATCTCAAAAATGACCCCTGGGGCCATCAAATTGGAGGAAAAATCTCATCTCTGAGCAACGACTTCTATCCCAGGCTGCTTTCTGGCCTACCTGACTCCTGGTCAGTGGTGACGGCAGCGGTCAACCCGACGCCTGATGACCCCCGGCCTGTGGTGGGGATGGCCCGAGGTGCCGTGTACAAAACGTACCTGGACATACATACATACGATAAGGTGCCGTGTGCAAAACGTACCTGGACATACATACATACATACAATGAGGTGCCGTGTGCAAAACGTACCTGGACATACATACATACATACAATGAGGTGCCGTGTGCAAAACGTACCTGGACATACATACATACATACAATGAGGTGCCGTGTGCAAAACGTACCTGGACATACATACATACAATGAGGTGCCGTGTGCAAAACGTACCTGAACATACATACGATGAGGTGCTGTGTGCAAAACGTACCTGGACATACATACGATGAGGTGCCGTGTGCAAAACGTACCTGAACATACATACGGTGAGGTGCCGTGTGCAAAACATACCTGAACATACATACGATGAGGTATCGTGTGCAAAACGTACCTGAACATACATACGATGAGGTGCCGTGTGCAAAACGTACCTGGACATACATACGATGAGGTGCCGTGTGCAAAACGTACCTGAACTTACATACGATGAGGTGCCGTGTGCAAAACATACCTGAACTTACATACGATGAGGTGCTGTGTGCAAAACGTACCTGGACATACATACGATGAGGTGCCATGTGCAAAACGTACCTGAACTTACATACGAGGTGCCGTGTGCAAAACGTACCTGGACATACATACAATGAGGTGCCGTGTGCAAAATGTACCTGAACATACATACAACGATGAGGTGCTGTGTGCAAAACGTACCTGGACATACATAACATACGAGGTGCCGTGTGCAAAACGTACCTGGACATACATACAATGAGGTGCCGTGTGCAAAACGTACCTAAATATACATATCGTCGGTGAAATTCAGAAACCTTGTATCTCAATATTGGTAGTTTTGAGAAAAATGAAAAGAAATCTTTTTAAAATTAGCCGTGTTTACCACAATTGATTAAGTATGAAGAATATGTTGTTTAAGATATTGCGAGTTTAGTCCTACATTTTGCTAAAAAAAAAAAAAAAATCTTCTTTATTGTACTTGTCACTTGAAAAGAATGAAGATGGTGAAATTCTGATATAGTAGATATAAAGATGGTAGGAATGATCCTGGAGGCAATGCCCGGAGGCAGTGAAACACCATGAAAGTCCCGACTTTGTAACAATACAGATGTGTAGAGTAACTGCCCAAAATATGAAAGAACGAAGATACGAGGTTTTTGTCCTCAACTAGATCTGAATTTGGGACTAGTTTTTCTTCAATTTACATAACCTCATTTACCACAGATAGAAAGTCGTTTTGGTGGAAGGTGGCGGGAAAAATTAGAGAGCTGACTATGTATCTAACTCAAAAATCGAGATGAGGTTTTTGAATTTCACCGACGATAAACAGCAAACTTCGATAAACATTACCCCCTGTGGGGATACCGGGGGGTCTTTTGTATAAATAGTTCCCCCACCTTCTGGAAGTTCTGTGCTTGTAACTTCCTCTAATCTGTCACTCTTTGACTCTGCCTTTTCCCTTTGCTTACTGTCATCTACTATCTTTCTGCCTTACCCGGTCCATTCTCCTGCCTTTTTTCACAAAACACTTTCAAAAACATTTCCTCCAGCCGAAGTCGGACTTGCTGGGCCTATTTCTTAGGCGCATCACGGCAGCATGACGCATCTGTGCTCATAATTGACAGGAAACTGTCTGAGCGACCGAAGAAGAAGATAAACGTTCTCACCTCAGCATCTGCGACTTGGCCACAGAGGGGTCACCGATCAGCAGAACGTTGATGTCTCTGTTCAACAGAATAAGAAATAAAGACGGCTTAATCATATTATTAGGCATTAGGTACAAGGTTCCCAGGGCTTTTAGCTATCCCCAAGTAAGGACCTTGTAAGGATCTGTAGGCGTAAGGATAATCTCCATCTTTTACTTTAGCCAACGATCTTGAAAGGAACACTTTCCCAGCATTGCGAACAATGTCTAAGCCGATAGAAAAACTATGGCTGACACAGATATACATGTTTTCTCACAAAACGACACAAGGATAAAGAACGAGATTTTAGTCCAATTTCTCTTGACAACTCACGGTGCATCGTTCGTCTGCTAAGCGGTCAGTTGAAACGGGAAGGTGGGGGAGGGCGGTAAGGTGAAGTAGGTGCTGAGCGATGTTTCTCAAGTGTAAAATCGCTGCTTCTGCGATCTATTTTGAGTATTGTCTTGCTGCTCAGGGCAGTTTTTGGCAGCTGTCAGGACTTGTAAGGACCTTGAAGTGAATGTAAGCACTTGTAAGGCCTTACCTGGAGATTTCAATTGGTCAAGACTTATAAGGACTGGTAAGGCCCCTATGAACCCTGAGGTACAGTGGTCACCGCTTTATAAAACCGCGGTTAATAGAGCCAGCCGCTTATTAAAGCCGATTTCTTACAGTCCGGATTTTTCACTATATGTTATGTATTAAAAAAAGCCGCTTAATAAAACCACCCCGCCGCTTATTAAAGCCACTTTTCTCAGAGAAATCACATAGTTTGTGACTAAAACTCACACGATTTTGTTCTTTTTTCTTTTCTTTTCTTTTTTATTGGCGTGAAAATATGTCACTTGTGTCACTCAAGACATATTTATGTGCACGCTCACGTGTATCACGAAGTAACCGAGTTTAGAAAAGAATGTCAGTCAATAAAAACCAAAACAAAAGTTCAACATCGTTTAAGAGGCCTTGTGAAGTTGTGTTTAGATTCAAGCAAGTGTAAATGACGAGAGAAAGTGTGAAAGTGTGACCGACGTAAACAAAAGAGAAGCAAAAAAAAGAAAAGTTCGAAAATGACGTAATCCTGGACCGCCGGTTATTAAATCCGCCACTTATTAAAGCCATTTTTCGCCGGTCCCAAAATGGCTTTATAAAGCGGCGACCACTGTACTTTAGAGTCACAGAGGCGTCTCTGTGAAATTCAGGTTGCTCCCACCTGGAGAGCGAGTCGCAGCCAGAGGCGCGCCACCCAATTTTCTTTTTAAGCATAATTTTTGTGTGACTGAGGAATGAAATGGGAGGTGGGGTGGGGGAGTAAATTTTGACCAAATGACAACTTTTTCGTTGCCACTGGGTTTAACTCTCTTGTGCGGTGAATGGTCGTGAACGTTAAAAAAAAAAATCGGATTGGAAACGTCTAGAACGTTCGGGAACGTACGGATTCCACGTGGCCGGTTTGGGCGCTTCCATTTTGTTTCTATCACATGGCAGTCACGTGAGCGCTTCAGCCTCGCTTTCGCTACAGATTACACTTCCGTCCTGTTGCTTGCAATGGCTTCTAGGCCGATTGGTTTGAAAGATATGAATTTTTGAAAATTAGTGACCGACTTCGGCATTTTCGCGATTTTTCCAATATGGATGACGAACAGTTATGGCGTCCATTGACTGAGGAAAGCGATGAATAGTCGTATTTTTGTGAAAGATGGGACTTATGAGATCGCGAAGTGATGAGTAAGGAGTGTATTCTGACCTATTTCGGCAGCGAGCTTGTGTTTGTTCGATCGATGCGAATTTTTGAAGTCGTGTTACTGACATCGGCATTTTCCCGACTTTTACATCATCGATGATGATGAGTCGTTATTGCATCCACTGAGTGATGACAGCGATGAAAATTCCCTTTTTTGTGAAAGATAGGAATTATAAGATCGTGAAGTGAAAGGGTAAGTGAATGGTTTTGATCTACGTTTCCATTTCAGTCGTCTTAGGCTTCAACAGTCTGCAAAAGTAGGCAGTGAATGACTAGTGAATGCAGTTTGCTAATACACTTTGGCATTTAGATTTTTTTTGTGGAGCCATGCATCCCCATAACATCTTGAAATTCCTTTTGCAACTCAGACAGACATCTCGGCAACGCATTCGAAACAAAAAAACACACAAAATCTGATAGGGTATATTTTATTTTATTATTTTTCTGATGCTACCCCGCCTTTTGTACGGAGTGACGTCCCTTGGGTTAGGATTTCAGAGGTGATTGAGAGCACAGAGCGTCAGGCACAAGAGGGTTAATGTGTGCTAAGTGCATGGGCACACAGGACCTCGGTTTATCGTCTCATCCGAAAGACTTCACATTCAGACCATTAAGGCTTAGTGCAAAGTGAGAGGAAAAATCCCCTGTACCCAGGTTCAAACTCGGGTTTACTTGACACGAGGTGAACGCATTACCACCTCAGCTAATTTTGACGAACATCGAACCACATCACAACCCATCTTTCACACATGCTGATTAATCTCTTTCCTTGCCTTGGCATAAGGCTGTGTCAGACCAATTGACATAGTCTAGAACACCAAGGCTACATCAAAATGTTGCTAAGCTATGCATATTTACGCATCATCAGTCTAAAAAAAATCCTCTTTAGTCGGAGTGTGCAGGGCTTCTGATAAGCTGATGTTAAGGGTCCCAGGGACCCCTTCATCAGATTTAAAACGAGTCCCAGGCTAACTTCAGTGGGTCCCCTGTACCACATCTATAAACATGTACAAATCGCTACCTCAGAGCAACACCTGTATATCTCCAAAATGGCTGATTTGAGAAAAGCCCACTTGAAGTTTTTAAACAACAGCAGAAAACACACAAGTCCTTCTACATTGACAAAACTGACAGTAGTGTAAGTTCTGATAGTAATGTACAAGTGCTGAAAGAGGTATTAAATTTCAATTGACAGAAAAGGCTCAAATATACATTTACAAACACTAGTCATGCTCTGCACGGTAAGTGTCTTGCTGTGGCTGGATATTATTTAGAGGAACACCAGTTTTCCCATCACAAGCCTAATGTTGTATAAAACATGCCTGCCTTCCCCTCAGTGCAGCACTGGGTACAGCAGACCACTTTTCTTTTCAACTGCTGTGGCACATAGCTTATCTGATGTCTGGCTCCCCTGCTGAGAGAAACAGCCAGACCACCGCTGCCATAGCCAGCTGTGAACTAAGAGTGTAAACAATCTCCCTGCCCCAAAACTTGAGCGATACTGGAGCATACCTCCTTTACCCAAGTGTACTATAAAGATGTATGCATCGTTTGGTAGATAATGTGACCCTTCTGTTTACTCAGTCATGCTCCTCAGCTAGTCTGACTGAAACTTTGGTTTCCGACTATGACTACCTGATAGCAAAAGGGTTATAAAAAACTTGTATAGTATCCCAGGTAATATTCTCTAGTATTGAAGTGAGAATAGTTGTTCATTCATTCTGAAAAATTATTTGACACAATAAGATAATAAACATATTCTCACCTTTATTCCACATGCGCTTTGACTGTATGGCATTGTTCTTTGAATTGACTTTGATCCACAAACACAGGACATTCTTATACAGGCCAATAATGATGATTATAACAATATCCGTCTCCTCTTCTTGTCACTCTTCACTAGGCAAAAAAAAGAGGTTTGTTTCCGGTTTCTCGACCGACCCGTGTTTTTGGCCGCCGACCCTAAACTTTTTTTTGACCATTGGGGGATTTTTTTTTTTTTTAATCAATAACACGAAAGCAGTCTTCCCGATTACGCAAAGATGTGCGTCACGGTCGTCAATGATGTACAGCTTAAAGAATTTGACGTAAAAATTCACCTCCTAGTGCATCATTTTGACGTACATTTTAAAAAAAATTAAAAAGAGAAGCAGACATACCTACCCTATTTTTTAAACTGATGAAACAGGAAACAGACCCTTTCTTGCCCGATTAATTTTTTAGTATTATTACACAGACCAGTAATGATGACCATAACACAAATATATCTGTCTCCTCTTCTTGTCACTCTTCACTATC
Source organism: Phymorhynchus buccinoides (assembly GCA_017654935.2). Classification (NCBI taxonomy): domain Eukaryota; kingdom Metazoa; phylum Mollusca; class Gastropoda; order Neogastropoda; family Raphitomidae; genus Phymorhynchus; species Phymorhynchus buccinoides. The sequence continues at coordinate 38,322,056 of CM065706.1, read as the reverse complement.
ATTACACAGACCAATAATAATGATCATAACACAATATCTGTCTCCTCTTTTTGTCACTCTTCACTATCATTCAACAGACCAATAATAATGATCATAACACAATATCTGTCTCCTCTTCTTGTCACTCTTCACTATCATTACACAGACCAATAATAATGATCATAACACAATATCTGTCTCCTCTTTTTATGACTTCAGTATCATTCAACAGACCAATAATAATGATCATAACACAATATCTGTCTCCTCTTCTTGTCACTCTTCACTATCATTACACAGACCAATAATAATGATCATAACACAATATCCGTATCCTCTTTTTATGACTCTTCACTATCATTCAACAGACCCCCCCCCTCCCAACCCAACCCCCACCTACCACCCCACCCACCCACCCATCGGCTGCCTTTTGCCCCTTCAAAGAATGTGACTAACAATAAAGATCATTTAAGATAAGACATAAGATATAATGGTTTTTATCAGCCCGTCATAGATGAGTGTATGGTGACAGTGGTTGCCAAATTGGCAAATAATTTTATTGAATGTGGTAATGAATCTAGGCAAGAATGATCACATTGAAATTTGATTGAATGTGGTAATGAATCTAGGCAAGAATGATCACATTGACTGGAACAACACACACACACACACACGCATGCATGCACACGCGCACACGCACACACACAGCTGGTAATAATTATGATAGCATCAACAGCAATTAATACCAGAAGAATACCACAGGACCAAATTTTATAAAATAATTATTGCAACAGAAGTCAAATGGACACACACACACATACACACCTCTCGCTAAACTATCTCTCTCTCTCTTCCACACACACACACACGCGGGCGCGCGCACACACACAGTCATTAATCCGTGTAAGAACCATACTTTATAACATTTAAATGCTTTTCTTGTGTAATCTGCTAGGCCCCCATACCCTGTCTTTCATTATTACCATGATCTCCTTGTATCATCATCATAGCTAGAATATGTTTATTAAACAAGAAACACATATTATTTTTTCTTTTTGTAAATCAAGACCCCCCCCCCCAGCTTTCAAAGGAAAAAACCCGATAAACAAATGAATAAACAAGTCAATAAATTAATAAACATATAAATGAATAGCATTTCAAACAATGAAAAATAAAACAAAAAATACAAACATGAAAAAAAACTTAGCTTCAGATGAAAAACTGGTTAGTAGTGCAGGTTTCCTTCTCAGTAGACTAAGAGATAAACTGTTTCTACAGATAGAGCAGCAGTTTGTTTAGATAACTCTTCAGGCACCGGTGGAGTAAGAGACAGCTGACACATACTTGATCCCCAGTCCACCAAGTCCAGTCTCCCATTTCCTCCTGGGAAAGGGGGCTAAGTGCTCAGTGTAATTAGGAAGGCATATGTTTTCGTTCCGCTTAGGCAGCAAAATTTCAGGAAAAGGGGGACCACTGGCAAGGTGATCAGTGGTTGTTCCCCCTTTCTTTCTCACTTATCTTGTACTCTGTGAGGTACAGTTGATTACACCTGTGTAGTCTGGTGTTCCTTTAAACCTAGAGGAAATTTGGCTCTATGCAACACCAGTTTACTAGATTTATCTCTGCAATTATGCAACATTGCATCACCAGGTTTTGACATATAAAAAAAGACTATAAAAAGACACAAAAAAACCCAAACCTCCAAATTTGGAGGTAGACCAGTGTTGCTCTGAGGTAGCGAAATACACTTATTACACATATCTCAAATTCGGCGATTGCTCTCTGCCGCAAAGTCAGCACAAGCATCCATGATCAGTGTCTCTTCTCGAGTAGTGCGAAAGGCTTTTTCCGGTACAGCGAGAGGCATCATGGGAAAGGGAAAGTTTTATAATTAAGGGAAGCAACTCTCGCATCATAGCAGACGATGCCAGTGGCCGACTTTCAATGTTAGACAGTGTCTTTATTCGTTTTTCATGATTTTTTAAGTGCGTCCCCACGGACTCGCTTGACAAACATTCAATGCGTCCTTTTAACTTTCAATGCGTCAGGGATGCTAGTTTTTGCGTTATCAGAAGCCCTGGTGTGGCTGCCCACGTGGCGAGCTAATCAAAAACGGTCACACACGTAATGTCCTCTCCCCCAGCTGATGCGCTTGCACCATAGTGTTCAAGTGGTTCAGCTGTTGGGATGATCCCTGGAGTCTTTTAGCCAATAACAGCCCCTTCCTTGTCTGGCTGTGTGTCAACTACAGGGTGTGTGGCGTCATTACTTTCGATGCCACAGCCCTGGAATGATGGGGTTTGTTTTAAAGACAAGTCAGGAAAGACATATCTCTAGACCATTTTCAGATCGAGTCTTAACAGGTCTCCTTTTTTCGCTACACACCATATTTTTAGGCGCACCTCCTGAATATTACACAAAACTCAGATTTTCTTTAGTTTCTGACTATATTATCAGTCACATTATAAGGCGCAGGGGTCTCTCAATCTGGGGAAAAAAAGTATCACCTTATTCCAAGAAACCCCCTAAAATCTGGAAACGTTGCTTACTGTCATCTACTATCTTTCTGCCTTACCCGGTCCATTCTCCTGCCTTTTTTCACGAAACACTTTCAAAAAACATTTCCTCCAGCCGAAGTCGGACTTGCTGGGCCTAACTATTTCTTAGTTAGGCGCATAACGGCAGCATGACGCATCTGCGCTCATAATTGACAGGAAACTGTCTGAGCGATCGAAGAAGAAGATAAACGTTTTGAGCTGGTTCTGACCCCCCCCCCCCCCCCGACTTTCAAGCTAAAATGAACACTGTATAGACATAGATACTCACCAGGGCTCCCAGGGACCCCCATTTGGAGGTCTATGAAGCACTAAAATTCTACAGGACCCTCTGAAAGAATGTGCAAGAGGTCCCAGGGATGCACTAGAAAAAATCTTTTTAGCATTCGCAATGCCACTGGGACCCTCTATCCCGCCTCTAGGACCCTCTATGCTGTAAGTGAAGGAGTCCCTGGGACCCCTTGTTTTGCGGGACGATTGGGAGCCCTGCTCACCTTCTGAGTCTTGTTCCATTAGCGAGTACCTTCACGTTTCCCCCCAGTAACATGCAGAGCAGTTTTGTGCTGGCTCTGACGACCCCCCCCCCCCCCGATTTTCAAGATAAAATGAACACTGTATAAATATAGATACTCACCCTCTGAGTCTTGTTCCATTAGCGAGTATCTTCTCGTTCCCCCCCAGTAGCATGCAGAGCACGGCTTTCTTGATGTAGTCATGGCCGTGGATGGAGGGGGCCATTGAGCGCGACAGGATCTCAAAAACGTCCTGCACACGTACCAGACATGTCCACAAAACATGCTCTACAGTGGCGTACACTTAACACGAAATTCAGGGGACAAACATTTTGACAGATTGGCTCTAGCAGTTGTCTTTTTCATGGCATGATTTGCCCAATTTTTTTCCCCTAATTTTCTCTGGCAGTCACGGGGTTAAGGAGATATTTTTTTTCCCTAGACTGAGACCCCTGCGCCTTATAATATGACTAACAATATGGTAAAATAACACAACAAAATCTTAAACTTGTGTCATATTTGGAGGGTGTGCCTTACTATCAGGCGAGCCTTAGTTAAGTTAGTGGTAGTCCGAAAAATACAGTACAGTGGAACCCCCCTTATAAGACTCCCTCCCATGTAAGACCTACTTCTCTGAGACATTGCCCTTTGTAAGTATTAAAATTACCTCCCTTATAAGACCCCTCCCTTAAAAGACCTCATTTTGGATAATTTTTGAAGGTCTTATAAGGGAGGTTCCACTGTATTTACTAGTTTCTCTGTAATTGATATAGACTGGTTGAGGACAGCCAAGAAATGATCGACTTATGGCGATTATGTGACCGCCAGGGGGCAGTCAAACCACTAGGTATTAGGTATTAGGTACTTTATAGTCACAGAGGTGTCTCTGTGAAATTCGGGTTGCTCCCACCTGGAGAGCGCGTCGCAGCCAGAGGCGCGCCACCCAATTCTTTTTTTTTTTTGCATGCGATTTATCACGCTATATTCTTAGTTGGGCGTAGTGAGAGAGAGAGATAGAGGGTGGGACTCCTCCCTCTCTCTCTCTCTTTCTTTATCCCCAACTAAGAATATAGAGGATTAGCCCCACTCGAGCGTTATGCCCCCTGGTGGTCAAAAGAGCTTGCTAAGTCGCTCATTGATCGCGGAACTAAACCATAATGCAGTCACCTTCTTCTGCTTGCAGGACTGCCCTACTTACCAAGACATTCGCTGTCAAACCTGGCCGGTGAGAGTGGAGCTCCAGGAGAAGCTGTGGGGACCAACAATGGCGATACAAAAGACAGCAGACTTTGCTGCCGGGACTGGACTAAAGATTTAGCCCTTTCAACGCCAGCCATTTTTCAGCCAAAGCTTTCCATTAAACTTACCTGGGTAGAGAAAAGATTTCATCTGCAATATTTGGGATTCCTTCGTGACATCCATAAAACAGGGCCTATCCTTACCTCCCAAAATGAAGAACGTAAGGTCACTGGATACCAGACCCTCATTTGATGCCTTTCAGTGACATGGATGTTCAATCATTGTGGTGCCAAGAGGCGACAGTGGCGATGAAAGGGTTAAACATGGCCACTGGGAACAGAGAAGAAGAAGAAGAATATAGACTGGTTGAGGACAGCCAAGAAACTAATCCTGGGAGACAGCCACATTGCAGTCAGTCACCTTCTTCTGCTTGCTGAACTGTTTGATCTTGGCGATGTCATCCACGGAGAACTGGGGGGACAGCTCCTTGGTCATAAGGGAGATGTTGCTGGCGATCAGGATCGTCCTGAAACAGTCAAAATAGACTATTTATTTATAAAACATGATCTTGGCGATATTGTTCACGGAGAACAGCTCCATGGTCATCAGGAAAATGTTGCTGGCGATCAGGATCGTCCTGAAACATTCAATACCATATTTTTTTTAACCCTTTCATCGCCACTGTCGCCCCATGGCACCACAATGATTTGACACCCATGTTACTGAAAGGCATCAAATGGGGGTCTGGTATGAGGTATCTTATGACCTTATGTTCTTACTTTTGGGAGGTAACGATAGGCCCTATTATTTGCATGTCACAGAAGAAATCCCCAATATTGCAGACAGAATCTTTTCTCTACCCAGGTTAAGTTTAATGGAAATTTTTAGCTGAAAAATGACCGACATTGAAAGGGTTAATCATTAGGTGCTTGTGTGCATAAGGCGAATCAGACCATTTTCACGCAAAATCTGAAAAACTAAAGAAAAAGGTGCCCTCGTTTATAAGGCGATAGTTAGATCAGTTTGTAACCCCTCTTCCTATTTAAAATGTTTGCAAATCGCTCACTCGCTTTGCTTCACTCTTCGGCGCCATTGTTGCTATGGTATTTGACCGAGTAAGTCGAGGTAAACAACTCTAATTTTGACGAAGTCTCCCCTAGTTTTCCCCCGAAAATTGTCTATTCTCACCTGAAGGTGCAGGAGGTGAAGTTGTTCTTTTTTCCTGGCAGACAGCGGTACGTCCCGATCACCTGCACTCTGTCCCCCGGCTGTCGACACACAAACAAAGTGTTATTTTGCATTAAAAATGACATTTTAAAGCTTTTAACTCATTAGCATCGCAACGATTTTGAATTATTAAAAAAAAACTCACAAATCACTCCAGCCATACACACAAACAAAACATACATAAACAAAAGGAGAAATGAAAGAAGATTACAGGTTTTTACTTCAGGTTTAGACATAGGGAAGTGGTAGATCAGACCTTTTATATACAGACTATATATATTTGTATATAGTTCCCCCACCTTCTGGAAGTGCTGTGCTTGTAACATTCTCTAAACTGTCTCTCTTTGACTCTGCCTTTTCCCTTTGCTTGCTGTCATCTACTATCTTTCTGCCTTTCCGGTCCATTCTCCTGCCTTTTTTTTCAAGAAACACTTTCAAAAAGATTTCCTTCAGCCGAAGTCAGACATGCTGGGCCAAATTATTTCTTACTTAGGCGCGCCACAGCGCAGCATGACGCATCTGCGCTCATAATTGACAGGAATCTGAGCGATCGAAGAAGACCAATAATTTTTTTTTTAAAAGCCCGTACTCCAAAATCG
>CM065706.1:38278885-38315445 GCA_017654935.2 Phymorhynchus buccinoides | reverse complement strand
ATTTTTCTCGGGCAATAGAAGGCATACATTGTTCAACGTTGCAAACATATGCAAGCTTTCAAAAATATGATTTTGAATAATTAATACCTTAAACAACAACACTGTAAACATATAACAAACAGATAACATTTTAGATAGTGGGTTAAGGAGTATTCCAACAGGCAACATGGTTAAGAAACTCATCAACACTGAAAGCCTCGATAGCTCATTGGTAGAGCATCTGTCTGTCCGTGCCAATGGTTCGCGGGTACGATCTCGGCATGGGCACTTTTTTTTCTTTTCTTTTAGTTTGTATCCTTATCGATAGTCATTTGTACTTTAAAATGTTGTTGGCAATCTGTACTTTGACACCCCCACAATCTTTTTTTGTTTTTTGTCCCACATGTTTTCCGGTTCGAGTGATCCTTGAAGACTGGCCTCCTTTTTTGTTGTTGTTTAGTCGCCAGGATGGATCTTCGTTTTTGACGTGCTGCCACGTTGCTGAGTTCTTCGTCTCAGAGACTCGTCCTGCTGGCCCTGGAAATAAACTGTGAGTTACTTTTAACTCCCTTACACAGCCTGAGTAACATTCTGGCCGAGGTTGCCTAGAAAAAGAATTTACCAATAAAAGTGCAACAAAACTCGCCACTTGTCCTGTGTAATCATAATAGTAATAATAATAAGAAACTTCTATAGCGCCACATTCCAGGCTAACTGCTCATGCTCTTTAATAATAAGACCAACATGAACACTACGTTCACGGCGCATTCATAAGCACACATACCGACTAACAGAAACATGGATTTTCATACTCACACACACACACACTACACATACATATGAATGCTTTATTGTGCATTTTTTATGTTTTATTTTTTGCTGTCCCATCTTCCGTCCCTACAGTGGTCCCACTGCGCTCAATTCCGAGTCCCAGATTCGCAGCCACACAACAAACATTTTATTGCAAATTTTGTAAAATCTACAATTCGAGGGTGATGCCCGAACTGCCCATTCTGTGCTCTTTATTTCTTTTCAGATAGACCGTTCTGGCAGGCACCCCTCGAAATATGCATCATGGTCCATGCATACATACATACATACATGCAAGCATAGCACGCACACATCACACATAACGATACTACCATCGAAGATCTTGATGTTTGTTTATTATCTAATGTGAGTTGTGTGTGTTCAGGGGTTTGCCCAGAGTACCCTGACATTCGCATTGATCAGCTCATCAACCTAGATTCTAAATGTCGTGGAGACACCGAGCCGCTCGGAAACGCTAAACAGGTGTGGGTGTGCGCGCACACATGTAGTCTTCATGCCTGTATGCATGTGGTCTTTGTGTTTGTGTGTGTGTGTCCTGTGTGCTATTCTGTGTTGTAGATTATTATTATTATTAGGTATTTGTACTTTTATCGTCACAGAGGCGTACTCTGTGGAATTCGGTTGCTCCCACTTTGAAAGCGCATCGCAGCCAGAGGCGGCCATCCTTTACAAAAAACAAAGTTTTTGCATGCGCATTTGTGTGCCTGATGAGGGGGGTGGGGGGGGGGGGGGGGGGGGGGGGGGGTTAATTTTGACCATTGACAATTTTTCGTTGGTCCAGCTGGGATTAACGTGTGCTAATGCATGAGCACGCGGGCTCGGTTTATCGTCTCACCGAAAGACTCCACGTTCAGACCGCAGTGCCTATGCAAAGTGAGAGGAAAATCCCCTGTACCCAGTTCGAACTCGGTTTACTTGACACGAGGCGGAACACGCTACCACTGTCCACTCTACACTATGTGTCTTTGTGTGCGTTTGGTGTCCTGTGTGCTTATTCTGTGTTGTGATACTAAGCTTTCTCAACTGTACCGTATTTTACGGACATACGAGCGCGCCTGATTATAAGCGCACCAACCAAATTGTACCAGAAACTCAGATTTTTGTTGTTATGTTTCTACTATGTTATCAGTCCACATTATACGCGCAGGGGTCTCAGTCTGGGAAAAAGTATCGCCTTATAGTCCTAAAATACGGTAACTTTTTTTAAACAGGTCGGAAATTTTCTTTGACTCCAAAAAACTCATGTCTTTCAAGTGAGCAAACACTCTCTTTCCCCATGACGAGTGTGGCTGCCATTGGCGGGGTAATCCAAAAACGGTCACTCATACTTAATGTTTCTCATCCCTGTCTGGTGCATTTGTCATATTGTCAAGTGCTTCGCTGTTTGGATATCCCTGGAGTCTTTATAGCAGGGTACTCAACAAACCACACTCTCTCGACAAAGCCGGTGAAGAGGGACTTTAACCCCCCCCCCCCCCCCAACCCCCCCCCCCTCTTCTATCGCCATGTTTGTTTTGACGTTCTTGGTTGTCTGTGCATCTCAACCACAAAAGAGAAAGCACTATTTTCTCGAGTGCGCATGCATCGCTTTAACGTCAGGAGTAGTGCATAAACTTACCGTATTCCCACTGGCTCAAGCACGTTGGTGCTGACGGCTTCGCCAACCCAGGCATCTTACAGCGACATTGCCGCTAGTTAGGTTGGAGGGAAGGGTTAACCGATCTTGTTTTGCTGGTTGTTTCCCAGCTGGCTCAAGACACGTTGGGTATGACGAGCTTCGCCCAAACCCAGGGCTCTCAGCGACTTGCCGCCTATTTAGTTGGAGGAAAGGGGTTAACCGTATCTTGTTTGCTGTTTGTTTCCCAGCTGGGCTCACGACACGTGGGTGATGACGAGCTTCGGCCCAAACCCAAGGCATCTTCAGCGACATTGCCGCTAGTTAAGGTTGGAGGGAAAGTGTGTAACCGTATCTTGTTTTGCTGTTTGTTCCCAGCTGGCTCACTACACGTTGTGTGATGACGCGCCTTCGGCCCAAACCAAGGGCATCTTCCAGCGACATGCCCGCTTAGTTTATGTGGAGGAGAAAACACACTACATTAGCGATGATGGAGCAGGAGGATGAGGATTTGCTGTTTGCTTTGCCTGCAGATAGACGCGAAATACAGGCAGGGCGTGAAATTTGAGTGTGTGTGAGTGAGTGTGGTGGGTGTGTGAGCGAGGGAAAAAGAGAGAGGGTGGGGTGGTGTTCGAAGTCAGAATGTTTTTTAAAACTCTTCTAGAGTCATGTATTTTATGACTTTCTATTTTTTTATTCATGTTTTTGCATTTTACAATTTCAAAACAATACACAAGACAATTCAACAAACAATGTCCTCTCCCGGTATGGTCCCCCCCCCCCCCCCCACCCCCCTCTCTCGCTCCACTTACTTACAGAGGATGATAGAGAGAAAGAAAACATGCATCACCCGCAAAGCATTGGTATCCATAGAGTTCCCCCGGCCTCTCCCTCTACCCCCCCCCCTCCATACATATCAGTGGACTGTCGACAGATTGCTAAATATATGAACTAGGAATATGGCTTACAAACAGATAATTTTGATTTTTTTTGTTTTTTTTGTGAGGGCTGTTCAGGTTGTCCAGTGTGTGGTGTGCGTGTCGCAGCACGTCATGTTTGTGTGTGTTTGTGTGTGTGGTGTGTGTTGTGTGAGAAAGTGCCTTTGTCGGAAGTCAGACGCGTTTTAATTGTTCTAGCGCCATGTATTTTTTGATGTTCTTGTTTGTCCGTTGCATCTCAACCGACAAGAATGGGGTATTTATCTTTTCAAGCGCTTGAGTTACTTTAACAAAAAGATTATTGACATAAGCTCTAAAGATAGACAAACGCATGGCAGGGTACTTGGCAGTGAAGTCATTGCATTTGGTGGTGATTGTTTGGTGGGAGTGTAGAGTGACGTACTGAGCGAACATATTTGTCCATGGTGCTAGAAGAGTTAAAGTACATCAGCCATGGGCCACAATACATTGATTATTACTTGGTATTTATTACCCAGCACCACAAAAGGGACATTAAGTGTCAAGCTGACCATTCTGAGAAAATTATACTTTTGGAAACTTCAGACAATTCTCTGTCTAATCATACAACAACCATTCCTGTATCCTTTTCGGTTCCAGAGTTATGAATATTTAAAGTTAGTAGGGTGAGTGTTGACCATTCTGAGAAAACAAGTTTAAGTCTATCCTAGCTGAAGAAATGCATCGACCTACTCTTTTAACACTATAGAACCATTTGAGAACATATTAAAGATTACCCTTTATAAATATGAAAGATAAGATGCTAGAAGGAACACAAAATACCCATAACTCAAAATTGACCAAAAAATAGATTTGTGACTTTCTTAGCCTGTTGTGAGAAAGTAGCCAGCGACTTATGACCCTTTGTGGGGCCTGGGGTTATATTTTGTACTTTGTAGTCACAAGGCGTCTGTTAATTTGGGTTGTGCTCAACTTGAGAGCGCGTCGCAGCAGAGCGTGCCCCCCCTTTTTTTTGTTGCAATCTATTTTGCGATATACGGAAGGAGAGAGGAGAGGAGGGGGTTGGGATAAGTTTGTTCTTATCCATGAATGGACCTTGTTTCGGTGGCAACTCCCGCAAATGGAAAAAACCCTGAAAGGCGGGGTGCAAGGACCATACGTCTGTACATTTATGGAATGTTGCTAATTGTAAAGCGCTTTGTACCTGATAAGAAACACTATGTAGGTTTCCAGTTACTCAGTTAATTATTTCACGATTGTGGTTATGAGAATTGAAGCATCTGTTTATTTATGAAATATTGCAAAATTGTAAAGCACTTTGTACTTGATAAGAAACGCCATGCTGATCACTGATGTACAGCTACTCGGTTATTATTTTCACGATTATGGTTATTATTGAATTCATACTTCTGTGATGTATAGGCACTCGTGGAAAGTTTATGTTTTGTGGTTGAAATACATAACTATCAACAGAGAAAGAGAGAGGGGAGAGAGAGAGGGGGTTTGGGGGGGGGGAGGGAGGTAGAAAGAGAGGGAGATAGAGGGAGAGAGAGAGAGAGTCTGAAACAGACCCTAACCCACCACACACACCCCGTGGGGATACCGGGGGTCTTTCGTACAAAATAGTTCCCCCATCTTCTGGAAGTTCTGTGCTTGTAACTTCCTCTAATCTGTCTCTCTCTCTCTTTGACTCTGCCTTTTCCCTTGCTTTATGTCATCTATTTTCTTTCTGACTTTTTGGCCCATTCTCCTTGCCTTGTTCCTTGCTTTGTGTCATCTATTTTCTTTCTAACTTTTTGGCCCATTCTCCTTGCCTTTTTTCCCCAAAAAAATCTTCCAATATAGTTTTCTCCTTTGAGCTCCTCCAAAATCTGGAATGTGTCGGCTGAATGCAGTGAGGAGACCAGTGAAAACTGGAAAACGGACACATACCGTACCCATTGTGGCCTTATGGCCCGGGAACACAGAAGGAGAAAAGAAGAACACCATAACCAAGATAAACGGAACTGTATTTTCAGAGTGTGGCTCTGTGTGTGTGTGTGTGTATGAGAGAGAGAGAGAGAGAGAGAGTCAGCATTAATTTAAAACCAACAGTTATAGATAGAGACTTAGCTGAATTAAACAGAACTGATTTTTTAATTTTTATACCAAGAACTTTGTTATACATTTTTCCCGCTGTGTAAACACAATATCCATCGTTTTCATATTAACCGTCGTGTATTGTGCAATATTTTGCCATACAAATTAAAATGAATGTCGTCTTTGTTATCGCAGCGCTAGGCAGATTTGCCTCACTTTGTACTTTTCATTTGTAATAAACGTTTGAACACATCGGACTTGGTAGGGTTTTTTCTGCACTTTTCAAGCATCACAGTGTCTGTTAGTTAGGCATCAGTTTTTGTACTGTGGAACTGGGGCAGTGGGTGGATGCCTCGTGCCTCCATACGGGGAGCTGGATGACCCCGACCCTACCCCTCAATGAGTCTCTCCCTGTGGGGATACCAGAGGGTCTTTCGTGAAAAATAGTTCACCCACCTTCTGGAAGTTCTGTGCTTGTAACTTCCTCTAATCTGCCACTCTCTTTGACTCTGCCTTTTCCCTTTGCTTTCTATCATCTACTATCTTTCTGACTTATTGGCCCATTCTCCTGCCTTTTTTTCAGAATTTTTTTAATCCAAATAATGTTTCTCCTTTTAGCTCCTCCGAAATCGGAATGTGTCCGCTGTACGCAGCGGGGAGACCAGTGAAAACTGAAAACCAGACACATGTACCTTACCCATTATGGCCATATGGCCTGGGAACGCAGAAGAAGAAGTGCTGTGGAACCTCCCTATTAAGACCTTCCACCGCCAATGTCGCATTTATGCACCACAATGGTTTAACACCCATGTCACTAAAAGGCATCAAATCAGGGCCTGTTATCCAAAGACCCTATTTTCTTAAGTTTGGGAGGTAAGGATAGGCCTAGTGTTATATATCTCACTGAAGAATTCCTTATATTGCAGATAAAATGTTTTTTCTCTACCCAGCTAAGTTTAATGGAATTATTGAGCTGAAAAATGGCTGGCTATGAAAGGGTTAAGACCTTCCTGTTAAAGGGGCACCCTGACGGATGAGTTTTTTGTAAGAAACACGTCGAGATCACCAGGAAAACACCCTTTACAGAGATTGCAACACTCACTTTGCTCTGGTTTCCTAGAAATCAAACCGTCAAATCGGCGATTCCTCCTTGGCGGAGGTGCTGGAAGTCAAATTCTTTCACCCAAAGAGAAGGCATGTGCCGTCTCTTTTCTAATGGCCAACCAAATCGTTTGCACGAAATCTTCGCAATACAAGCCTTTTTAAAATTTGTTTATACATGTACAGTTTATCTAAAGGAGTTTCGCTGACAACAAAGGAAATAGCTCCAATTTCTTTTTACTGCACTACAAAGACGATAAAGCTTCAACCACAATGAGCGACTTCCACCCACCCCATCCAAAATGGCTACTCTCTCCGGCATCTCCGCCAAGGAGGAATAGCCGTTTTGACGGTTTAATTTCTAGTTTGTTCTGGTTTGGAATTCATTGTATACTTTAGCGTTTCATTTTCTACTCTACTGAGTTTGAATCTATTTAATAGAACAAGCACATTATGGAATATTTTTTACAAAGTATGGAATACTTTTACAAAGTATGGAATAGATACAAGCTCTTAATTCATTACTCCACTTTTCTATTCAATACTTTTCACTTTTCTATTCAATAGAACAAGAACAGTATTGAATAGAAAAGCGCAGTAATGAATTAACGTAAGTTCTATATTTTGGATTATTTACTATTTCTATTTAATATTTACATTGACACTATTAAATAGGTTTTTGTGTATTCAACAGCTCTTTTTCATATTGAATAGGCTAAAATAGAGTAGATAATAAAACCATGTTTGGCCCCCCATATGTTTGATGGTTTTAATGAATAAAAACTACACATTTTGCACCAAAACTACTCATTTCAACTATCCAGACTACTCAAGACTTGTGTAGGTGGTAAACAGGTCAGGTACTATCTGCCTTGTTTGATTCATTTTATGATAATACTTTCTGACACAAACCCTTAAAAGTAAAATAATAATTAAAAAAATTGTAAACCCATCAACAACCCAAATTACTAATAATTTAAATTGTACAAACTCGCAGGCATTTTGGAGAAGAAATAATATGAAGTTCCAAGTTATGTTCAAGATGATTTAATGTTTGTATATATTATAAACACAAACTTGCCAAAAAGTAAAATATTAAATGAATCACAATTCACAAGACATGAAAAGACTTATATTTCTTTAAAAGATGCATGTATAGAAAAAATGTTGGCAGGAATCCAACAAATGATTTTTTTAAAAGCTGGTAAATTCACACACGATAAATGATTACAAATAGTATACATAAAAAACAAAAACCGTTTGCATTGTGCTTATGTGAAACATTTTTATGACAATCTTTGTAGACTTCTGAGCATTTTGGTTGACATATATTTTCATGATATACACTGCTCATAATTTGCTAAGGATAGACTTTTATAACTTTGATTGCTAAAAGGTGGTGTAATTGTAATCTGAGTATTTTGGTTGACATATTTTCATGATATACACTGCTCAAAATTTGCTAAGGATAGACTTTTATAACCTTGATTGCTAAAAGGTGGTGTAATTGTAAGCAATAAAAATTATATGACCGGAAAGAGCAATCATCCGTGAACACAAGCTCACTCAAATTTGTTTTGTCCAACTTCCTGTTCACGTGAAGAGAGCAAAATTGCCAGAATCAACAACATTTCTTGTTCACGTCGCAAACATCGTACAAGAGACAAAGTTTCATGCCTGCAGTGAGATAATGACGTCATTTGACATGCAAAGAGTTGTCTTTCTGTGTTGCTATCACACAAACACAAACCAACACACACAACTAGAGGTGGGGGGGGAAACCGGTTTGAACCGAAAAACCGGTGCTAAACTTTCGCGGTTCGAAAAACTGGTTCGAGTTGCTGTGAACTGGTTTTTTTAACTGCAAACTGAAAGTGAGTTTTTCTTAGACTAACGCATTCTTTTCGAAAAACAACACTGATTCTCAGCGTAGATTGGGTGTTTGTAAGCCAAGAGTAGCTGTTTCTAGTTTGTGGTGGTCTATGGCTTTGACTTTGACTGAGTGTTGAGTTGAGTGTGTGTGTGTCATAAGTCGTAAGTTTCTTTATTGTGTGTGTGTGCGCAGTTGCGTGCGTGTGTGTGAATATTCTGACAAATAAATGATGTGTTTGCATAGGCGAAACTAGTGATGGGAGTGCTGGTTAAAAAAACGGTTTGAAGAGGGAAAACTGGTTTAAAACCGGTTCGGGTTTTTTAACCGGTTCTCAACTCTACACACAACCATGAAACACACACACACACGCCACGAAATGCACACACATGTACACACACACAGACACACAGGTATTACACAAATCAATAACGGACTGTTTCGGTGCAGAGGAGGAAGAAGACGGAGATGGTTGGGGTGAAGCATTGTCCAGAATCTGATTCAGAAACGCCATAAACACGCCTCTCAGCTTCTCCTTGGAGCCTCTGTCGCTCTTCTCACTTGCACTAAGCTCTGTGTGTTTAGCTCCATGGGTTATGTTCTTCTCCACAGCTTTCGATGTCTCTGTGACTTTGTTGTCTTCCTTTGCCAGTGTCTCTGTGGACCCATTGCTAGTGGTATTAGTTGCACTCAGCTCAGGGTGTTTAGTTCCATGAGTTATGTTCTCCACAGCTTTCGATGTCTCTGTGACTTTGTTGTTTTCTTCATCTGCCAGTGTCTCTGTGGACCCATGACTAGTGGTATTAGTTGCACTCAGCTCAGGGTGTTTAGTTCCATGGGTTATGTTCTTCTCCACAGCTTCCGATGTCTCTGTGACTTTGCTGTCTTCATCTGCCAGTGTCTCTGTGGACCCATTGCTAGTGGTTAATATTAGTTGCACTCAGCTCAGGGTGTTTAGTTCCATGAGTTATGTTCTCCACAGCTTCCGATGTCTCTGTGACTTTGCTGTCTTCCTCTGCCAGTTTGTCTGTGGACCCATGACTAGTGGTATTAGTTGCACTCAGCTCAGGGTGTTTAGCTCCAACTCTTTGGGTTATGTTCTCCACAGCTTCCGATGTCTCTGTGACTTTGTTGTCTTCCTCTGCCAGTGTCTCTGTGGACCCATGACTAGTGGTATCAGTTGCACTCAGCTCAGGGTGTTTAGCTCCAACTCTTTGGGTTATGTTCTCCACAGCTTTCGATGTCTCTGTGACTTGTTTTCTTCATCTGCCAGTGTCTCTGTGGACCCATGACTAGTGGTATCAGTTGCACTGAGCTCCACATATTCGGCTTTGATTTCCTTTGCCCATGCCTCCGCGTCTCTGGATGTCTCGTTTACTTCGTTAGACTCGTTAACGTCTAGTTTGTTGCCAACAACCAGCTGAAAAAACACACACAAAACTTGTTCAGAAGTGAATGTCAACGCAGTGTAATTATAATACAGTTCAATTCAGTGCAGTGCAGTGCCAAAGTGCATGGATACTCCTGTTTTCAGGATTTTTTTTGTCCAGGATGTCCTGAAGTTCAGGATTTTGTTATTGCCTGGAGCCGGAGTCGCGGTATTATGAGAATTTGAGAAGATGCATTTTGCTGGTTATAGAGGTCAGATTATCAACCTTCCAAGCGTAGACTATTCACAACAGGGAGATAAGCATGTCAGGGGGATAAATTGAAGATAAAACAGATAAATGACGTCGCGATGCTGATTAAAAAAAAAGTTAGCATAGAGTAGTGTTGACAGTATAGGCTCCACAGCCTTTCGCCTGCAATGTAGTTTCTCTTTTTTTTTTAATTCATTGTTGTTCAATTGACACATTAATGACCCCCCACATCACGTGTCACATTCCCTCTTATGCTTGGAAGATTTCTTAAGATTTCTTACCAGCTATAAGAGGGGAAACACGTGAAAACCATCATTTTGACACGTGTCGTGGTGGGTCTTTAATAATCCAAAGACGTTAAGGAAGAAAGGTGGCAGAGTGGTTAAGACGTTCGCCTGCCGATTTCAATGCGTGACTGCAATGTAACTCGGTTTCGAATCCCGGGCCTCGCCTTTTCTTTCTAGTTTGACTTGAAAATCGAACCGAATGTCGAGTCCTTCGGATGGGGACTGAATTAAAGCTAGTCTGACTTGTGCGCTTTACGCACGTAAAAATCCCACAGCAGTTAAAAGTCGTAAGAGCAGGGAGAAACCCTGCTGCCTGGTATGACTAATTTGTGAGCTAGGTTTCCTAAGTCTGCCCCCTCCACCCAAAAAAGTGTAGGCGCTGGAATTGCAGTGTAGTGTATTGTATAGTATCACTTTCATTGTCAAAGCGAATCCTCCATCTAGAAATAAAAATTCTACTATTTTCATTCACTATTCTCGCGTCGACCTCAATGCACGAATAAAATTAAATGCCTTATACATATAATACAGATATTTCATCCGTTCGTGTATGGGGGACCGGGTGGGTAGGGGGACTACAAATTTAGTGAACAAAACTAGGATTTCATCAGAATCATGTAGACAGTAGAATTTCACGTGAATCGTGCCTCACAAACGTCACAATCGGATCGCATTTGGATTGAATTGTATGCAGTCTGTCAGCTCCTTAAGGTAGAGTTTATCGATTCTCAGTGAGATTTTGGAATTGCAATTTCATGCCAATAATAATGTAGTGGATAGTTTTTTTCAACGTTTTGTTTGATTGGTGTTTTGGGTGTGTCATTGTTATATTAACCCCTCCCCTGCCCAGTCCCTGTCTTCTACATGGTGTGTGATGTCATTGATGATGTCATAGCCCTGGAATGATGTTTTTTGGGTTTAGACAAGTCAGGAAAGATATATCTCTAGACCCGTTTCTCAGATTGAGTCTTAACATGTCTCTTTTAAATTTTTCATAAGAAAATTGGATAACTTCTCTATTTTCCTCTGGCAATGAAGGGGTTAAACCTTCCCATCAATTACTTAGCTATTTATATATAAATTATAAAATACACGAGGGGAGAAAGAGGAGAAGAAATAACACAAGCCACATTTCCATTCCTCATTATGGAAAACAAAATGAATCGTTTATTTCACAACTGTTTATTATGTTTTTTAATCAAATAAAAAAACTTGAATAATATAGTAACAAAAGCTCCGGTTTGAAGAAGATTAGTTTCACACCTCAATAAGTTTTATTGTACAAAACAGTAAAAAAAAATAGAAAAGTTGAACAAAAAAGAGCTGACATAAAAATTCTCCATACACAATACATGGCACTTCAGGAATGTAACATTACTTATTGGCCCATTCTCCTGCCTTTTTTTCAAACAAATCTTCCAAATAATTTTCTCCTTCGAGCTCCTCCGAAATCGGAATGTGTCGGCTGTAAGCAGCGGGGAGACCAGTGAAACCCATTATGACCATATGCCCTGGGAACGCAGAAGTATCGCTGTTTTCAGAGGATCAGACGTTAGACTATTCTGATGCCTGATATTCAACGTTTTGCATATTTTCAGTTTCCTTAGTAGAAATACGTCCATACATGTTCATTCAATAGTCACATAAACACCTTAAGTGTTTCAGTAACACACCATAAAGTTTCAGTATGCACCCCATTCAAAATAAATGTCCACGTGTTTCATATAAATGAGATTAGCATTTGTGCAGAATGTTCTTCAGGCGTCATATAAACATCCCACACGCAGACCTGTTTACCCGTATAATGAACAACCTGGAATTTGCCACAGAAAAACCCGGAATTTGAGAAAAAACAAACAGAATTCACATCAGTACACGACACGCGAAATTTTGACGTCCGCGTTGCAGTACTTGCAGTGTGCATGCTCGTCTCCCAAACGCGAACTTGTTATTCCTGGCACTTTCAAATACTTTTGAGAAAACTTCTGCTTCACTTTTGGCCGTTTCACCCTATCACTGCTGTCGTTTGTCGAAGATTTCTGGTGCTTGCCGCCTGCGGTTGACTTGCCCGACGACATGTTTGGCGCAAAACTACAATCTCTGCTAACAAGAAATACTATCATTGGTTGAGGGAGGTCCACGGACCAATGAAAAATCGCGTCTCAGAACTCCAAGGTTTCGGTCAACCCTTACGTCTTTTTATACAAACGGAAACAAATAATATACGGGTTTTTTTAAATCCCAGGATTTTCAGTGTTCACCCTGAATTTTTATTTTACCCAGAATTTTGGCAAATTCCCGGGATAATTCCGGCAAAACCGGGAGGGTAAACAGGTCTGCACAGGTACATTCGGTGAGGAATCATAATCATAAAATATTCAGATTCACTTTCAAAGGCATCTATTAATTCACAAGACATTTATTAATTCTGCTAAACAGCCAACGTTTTCAGACTTTCAATAGAAATTCTAGGATCAATGAAGAAGAAAAAATGACATGACGGTAATGCACGCATCCAATGACATGACGGTAATGCACGCATCCAATGACATGACGGTAATGCACACATCCAATGCAACGGTAATGCACGCATCTAATGACATGACGGCAATGCACACATCCAATGCAACGGTAATGCACGCATCCAATGACATGACGGTAATGCACGCATCCAATGACATGACGGTAATGCACACATCCAATGACATGACGGTAATGCACGCATCCAATGACATGACGGTAATGCACGCATCCAATGACATGACGGTAATGCACGCATCCAATGACATGACGGTAATGCACACATCCAATGACATGACGGTAATGCACGCATCCAATGACATGACGGTAATGCACGCATCCAATGACATGACGGTAATGCACGCATCCAATGACATGACGGTAATGCACGCATCCAATGACATGACGGTAATGCACACATCCAATGACATGACGGTAATGCACACATCCAATGACATGACGGTAATGCACACATCCAATGACATGACGGTAATGCACGCATCCAATGACATGACGGTAATGCACGCATCCAATGCGACGGTAATGCACGCATCCAATGACATGACGGTAATGCACACATCCAATGACATGACGGTAATGCACGCATCCAATGACATGACGGTAATGCACACATCCAATGACATGACGGTAATGCACGCATCCAATGACATGACGGTAATGCACACATCCAATGCATGACGGTAATGCACACATCCAATGACATGACGGTAATGCACACATCCAATGACATGACGGTAATGCACACATCCAATGACATGACGGTAATGCACACATCCAATGACATGACGGTAATGCACACATCCAATGCGACGGTAATGCACGCATCCAATGACATGACGGTAATGCACACATCTAATGCGACGGTAATGCACGCATCCAATGCGACGGTAATGCACGCATCTAATGCGACGGTAATGCACGCATCCAATGACATGACGGTAATGCACACATCCAATGTGACGGTAATGCACACATCCAATGACATGACGGTAATGCACACATCCAATGACATGACGGTAATGCACACATCCAATGACATGACGGTAATGCACACATCCAATGACATGACGGTAATGCACACATCCAATGACATGACGGTAATGCACACATCTAATGACATGACGGTAATGCACACATCCAATGACATGACGGTAATGCACACATCCAATGACATGACGGTAATGCACGCATCCAATGCGACGGTAATGCACGCATCCAATGCGACGGTAATGCACGCATCCAATGACATGACGGTAATGCACGCATCCAATGCAAAGAATAACTAACTGGCTGTCAACATGCAGGGCTCCCAATCGTCCCGCAAAACAAGGGGTCCCAGGGACTCCGTCACTTACAGCATAGAGGGTCCTAGAGGCAGGATAGAGGGTCGCAGTGGCATTGCGAATGCTAAAAATAATTTTTCTAGTGGATCCATGGGACCCCCTGCACATTCTTTTAAAGGGTTCTCTAGAATTTTAGTACTTCATAGACCGCCAAACGAGTGTCCCTGGGGACCCTGACATGCAAAACAGAATTTTAAAAAAAAATTATAGAAAAAAAGTCATCGCCGTTGAAAATAAAATAAAATTAAACATCATGTTTCAAGTCAAATTTTGTTGAAATAAACTGAATTTGTAAATCTACATCATTAAATAAAAAAGATTTGCATTAATTGGTGTGTGTTTTAAAGACTTGGAGAGGGGGGGGGGGGGGGGGGGGGGGGGGGGGGGGGGCAACAATGAAGAATCACAATTAAATTGGTAAGACATCTCAAACCTCGATCGTAAACCTGCCCAGATTTGTCATCAATAGATCTATTCTATTCAAACACATTTCCATGACATGATCAACGTACCGTATTTTTCGGACAATAAGGCGATACTTTTCCCTCAGATTCAAACCCCTGCGCATTATAAAATGACTAATGAAATAGTAAGAAAATATAATAAAATCTGAAATTTTAGTAAAATATTTGTTTTGTTTTGGGGGGGGGGGGGGGGGGGGCTTATACAAAGGTGTGCCTTACAGTCTGAAAAATACGGTAAATGCTGATAACATACGCGCAAACACACTTTTATGACATCAATTGTTTATTAGCTCACATATGTCAGGCATCCACACAGAGTGTGTGTGTGTGTGTGTGTGTGTGTGTGCCTGTGCGCGCGCGCGTGTGAGCACATCTGTGGGAATTAACTTATTAAGTGCAACAGATGTTTTTCGTGCAACTTATTTAAATTGTTACTTCATATTATTGATTTTTATATTTATTAATTTATATGCGCTTAGGGCTTTGTTATAAGATTAAGCAGGATAAATGCTTGCCAATATTATTATTTAGAAAAAAAGATCAGGCTATATTTCCAGCATAGATATTTCTAGATTAGCCCTAAAACGGCAAACACATAATTAGTCAAACATCGTCATCAAAGCATAGGTCTCTAGATTAATAAATGATAAGCACACAATCACACAATGCAAATATTTCTCAACCCGATTCTCTCTCTCTCTGTTTCTCTCTCATATTCTAGCAATCCAACAACTTTTTGTTAACACATTTCTTTCTATGCATCATTCATAAACACACATGCTTATGTTTGCTTTCTTTGTGTATATGCACCCCCCACACCCACCCCACCCCCCCCCCACCCCCTCTAGTAACCATTCACATTAATTTTCAACAATTTGTTGTCACAAAATATTTTTTACAACCTCTCTCTTTCTGTCATAACATATTCACACATCTTTCTGAAACTCTTTCTTTCTTCACATTTATAGGCAAATCACATCCTTATGATTTTTCCCTTTCTCTCTCTCATTAATACTGACAGCTTTTCAACCAATTTCTGTGCGTAAATCTGTCTTTTATACACATCCTTACAATCTCTCTCTCTTTCCAAATGTTCAGGTTTTTTTTCCCTTTATGCATTGTCTTTTCGATTTGTTCACACATCTTTTTCAATGAGCTTCCCTTCAAAAGCCCCTAACACAAAGAAAGTCTTCATAATTCATCTTTCTCAACCAGGTTCCCTTCATAAGCCCCAAGCACGAAGAAAGTCTTCATGATTCATATTTTTCAACCAGGCTTCGTAAGCCCATAACACAAAGAAAGTCTTCACAATTCATATTTTTTAACCAGTTTCCCGTAAAAAAACCACCTAACACAAAGAAAGTCTTCATGATTCATATTTTTCAACCAGGCTTCGTAAGCCCATAACACAAAGAAAGTCTTCACAATTCATATTTTTTAACCAGTTTCCCGTAAAAAAACCACCCAACACAAAGAAAGTCTTCATGATTCATATTTTTCAACCAGGCTTCGTAAGCCCATAACACAAAGAAAGTCTTCACAATTCATATTTTTTAACCAGTTTCCCTTAAAAAACCACCTAACACAAAGAAAGTCTTCATAATTCATATTTTTGAACCAGTTTCCCTTCATAAGCCCCTAGCACGAAGAAAGTCTTCATAGTTCATCTTTTTCAACCAATTTCCCCTCAAAGCCCCAAACACGAAGAAAGTCTTCATAGTTCATCTTTTTCAACCAATTTCCCCTCAAAGCCCCAAACACAAAGAAAGTCTTCATAGTTCATCTTTTTCAACCAATTTCCCTTCATAAGCCCAGACCTGTTTACCCCAAATCTTCACTGTCAGTAATCCCAAGCTCTGAAAACAGTAATTTCAGGCATCTGTCCGTAATTTTGCTGTCGGAGAAATCCTTTCACCAGAATTTTTCGCTGCCTTCAAACCTTTTGTTGAGCGCGGGGTGGGTGGGGGGGTACATGCATGCTGCAACTTCCCATCCAAACCCGACTTCGACAAATGCCGAAATTTTGCACTTCGTACCTAGAAAAATGTCAGCATGGAGAAATAAACCGGAAGTATTCATTCAAGGGACATCACTCGAAGTGATACCTTTGATAGCAAGTAGCGAGTACGGCTTAAACGCCATGCCTTCTTTTGATTTCTTCTTACTTTCTTTTTTTTCCGCACTCGTTCAGCGGAAAAGCGGATTTATTTGTTGCTGTCCGTAACAGCGTAATCGGAGGTCTCAAAACATAATAATTACGGACAAATCCGTCCAGAAAACAGGTCTGTAAGCCCCAAACACAAAGGAAGTTTTCATAGTTCATCTTTCCCATCTCTGTTCTCCTCGTCTGTCTCCTGTCTGTCTGTCTGCTCCCCCGTTTCCTCCTTCTTCTCTTTCTTCCTCTTCTCCTCCTCCTTCCTCTTCTTCTCCTCCTCCGCCTTGCGCTCGCAGTGACCGGAGAGGATTTGATCTGCCGCCCTTTGACCTGCAAATAAATTATGATAATGAATATCAACACATTTTAACACTTTGACTGCCGGGGAAAAGTTGAGGGGGATAGAAGCAAAGTAAACTGCAGATGTGTAAGTCAAGGGGTTAACCCCTTCACTGCCTGGTCCCATGTCTACTAAGGAGTGTGTGATGCCATTGATGATGTCATCTATATTATAATGCGCTAAGGATCCGAGGAGGGTCAGCTAAAAACTCGAGTACTGCGTAAATGTCAGACTTTTGCTTAACATGCTGGGACGGTATTCATGTCGAGATAGCATGAGACTTAGCATGATGCTAACTTAGAAGCTCTTCCAAAAGTCCTATTAAATCCTATAGGACATTGGAAGAGCTTCTAAGTTAGCATCATGCTAAGTGTCACGAAATCCCCCGCTCGATCCTGATCAGAGATCGGGAGAGGGAAATCGCGAACCCCGAGGAGAGTCTCGCACGCCCAGACAGACAAACTCACAGGAGAAGGCACACGCGCACACCAGAAGTACAATACAAAACAAGACTATTTATTATAAGCAAGCACACACACACACTTACACAATTCAATACACTCAATGTTCAACAAATTATCTACACAATTTACATGGCATTCAAAAGTTTGTCCAAAGAATAGGCTAAAGCCGGCAACTTAACTGAATAACTAAAAGAGAGTTTGTAAGCAGAAACACAAAATTGAAGGGAAAAACGACGAAAGGGCAGACGAAGAAAAGAAGTCCAACAAAAACAGCAGAGCGTCCGAAGAAGAAGACAAAAGGGGGAAACAAAAGTCAGTAGAAAAACTGCTCCCCCTCCTGGGGCAGGCTACAGCAGCAGAAACAAAAGATGAGAGACGGCAGAGGTCGCCCCCAGACTCCTCAACAGGAACGTCGAAGTCTGGCCCGAACGCACAGACAGGCCGACAGATCGGGCCTAACACGGGGCCAGACAGAAAGGCGGGCGGCCTCTCACAGCCGGAAACGGAGAAAAAAGCGGTTGACCGGGCGGTCAACCAGGCAGCAACAGGTCAGGTCAGGTTCAGGCTCAGGCTCAGGCTCAGGCTCAGGCTCAGGATCAGGATCAGGATCAGGACTGTATGAAAAACCAAAACAAAAACCTAGTTTTGAACTCCCAGGGTAACGACAGTTTTGTGTTTACCCAAACACTAATTCCCCAACAGTCCTCTTCAGGGATGTAAAAACCCACCCTCTTTAAACTTGGTTCTCTCCAAGAACCCCAAAACGCTGAACAACACCTTCTTTACAATCCTTTTCACACGACTCAGTCTAGGGGTAATATTTCATCAAAAAGGATTAACTAAAAGGTTTCGCTTTTTCTGGAACAACAAGGCTTTCATACATTTAGAAAATTCTAGCCTTTCAAATACAAAAATTAACAATTACATTCTTCTGAAAATTTCACAGCTTTTCAGGTACAAGAATGGACACTTAAATTCTTCTGAAAATATCACATAGAACTTCACCACCAAAAATATGTCCCTTCATTATCATTTCTTCCAGAAGGCGGACGAACTACAGGCAAAGAATGTATTTCCCCAAAATGGCATTCACAATGTACTTCAAAAGGTCAAAAAGCCTTGAAAACACTAATTACACTTTCTCTCAAAAATAAAAACAGAAACGGGGATGAACGCTTTACAAAGCTCCTATCAGCATAGCTAGAAGCGCGACTGGAATAACCCTCTGTCATCCAGCTCTCCGCAGAGTCTCTTAATACCTAATTAAGCTAGGACGATGACCGCGAGGCTAAACATAGGTCGCAAGGCTAAACATATACCACAAGGCTAAACATAGGCCGCGAGGCTAAACATAGGCCGCGAGGCTAAACATATACCGCAACAAGGAATAATGCGCGCGCGTGCACGCATTTAGGATTCTGAATCTCTGTGAACTCAAATACGCTTTGCACCGAAAAACGATTTGCACGGCCTAAACACACAATGGCGAGCCAAAACATTGATTCAAAAATATGTGCCGAGTTCAAGTACCAAATTCTACGACCGGCAAAAACCTATCCAACTGACAAGTCATGACCCAGCCAGTCAGTTCCTTAGCCCCTTATGCAAAAATCAAGAAAATAATAAGAAAAATGAACCAAAGAAAACGCACACAAATATACATGTTAGCAAACCTATAATTTCCACACAAATATACATGTTAGCAAACCTATAACTAGCTATTCTACATTGTTACGCGCGCGTTGTTGTACGAGTTTTAACGGGATTAATACTAATTTTATGCAGCTACTGACCAAACTTCCAAGTGGCGGAATGAAGAAGAAGAATCCTCCCCACAAGACAGTCGCAGCTCTGGTCTCGCCAAGGGCTCGGGGTAAGCGCGAGCAGGTGGAAGGGGTTCCGGACCGGCCACAGCTTTCTTCCAGGACTCCAGTGAACGCCAGGGACGATGACGGGGAAGGGAGGACGATGAGAAACCAAATAAAAAGGGGGTGAAGATGGCGATGAGGATGAAGAGAAAAGATGATTTCAGCCGAAGCTCAACAGCTTCGCTATCCTCACGTCTAGGACTCGTGCAGGATAAAGAGTTGATAACAGGATCCTTCAGGGACGTGGCCCTCACCACACCTCAGCACTGGGCGGCCGTAGGTGGACAAAACGATGAAAAGGAGAAAGGATGAAGCGATGAAGCGATGTTGCTTAACTGAAGGAAAAATATGGAGTGACGTTCGACCGGTTTAAAACTCATGAAGTCGCCAGTTGAATGTGGAGTCTCGCGAGAGGTCAGAGCTAACACGGGTTGCACGGATTTCACAAGTAGGTTGTCTCGATTAGGTTAAAAGAAGGAGAAAGATCTCGGGGTCCTTTGTGATCGAGTGGTAGACTGCCTTTCTCTGTCTGTTCAGAAGAACAATGTCACAAACTCGTGACACTAAGTCTCATGCTATCTCGACATGAATACCGTCCCAGGTCAAGATACACACTTCATCTATTTATTCCGCTATGTCAGATTTAAAATTTTGCTTTTGAAAGTTGATTTTGAAGGCAAAATGTTGCTCGCGTGTCAGTTGGCCTTACTTTGAAGCTGCGTCATGAAGCTACCTTCGGAAAACACGAAGTTTGCCGAAGTTATTCAAGTTGGCTATACATCCAAAATGTGGGTCATCTGCTTTCCCGAAAATTGCCGAAGCTACCTTCGGAAAACACGAAGATTGCCGAAGTTACGCAGGTCATCCTTTCTTCCTCTCATAATGACATTTTTACAGCGACTTTCGACGAAGCCTTAACAGCTCGATAGGTTAGGACGCTGAAAATACGTAGGTCGTGTAGGTCGCGGGTTCGAGTCTGCCCCTCGCCACAATTTCTTTTTTCTTTGTGGGGGAGGCTTTTCATCATTTTTTTTAAAAGGGGAGGGGAGTGGGCGGAAGGGAGGGGGGCGCAGCCCAGGGAGGGGGAAAGCTGGGGGTGGGTGGAGGGGGGGGGGACACGGGGAGGGGGAAAGCAGGATAGGAGAAACCCCAAGCGAAGCTAGGAAGGAGAAGAGGGAGGCGAGTACCTTCTGGAAGTTTGGAAAGCTTGGGGTGGGTGGAGTGTGGAGCATGGGTGATTGGGCGGAAGGGAGGGGTGCTGCCGTGCAGAGCACAGGTTTATCTAGTAACTTTTGATGTCAAAGCCCTGGAATGATGGATTTTGGTTTAGACAAGTCAGGAAAGACATATCTCTAGGCCATTTTCTCAGACTGAGTCTAACAGGTCTTGTTTAAATTTTATAAGAAGAAAATCAATAATTTTAGTTTTTCTCTTAAAGTGATGGGGTTAATGGTTTGCTTTAAAATCATATATTTGTGACAACCACCTAAAATTTTAAAAAACAAAAAACAAACAAAAAACCAGCCATGTCTCAATAAAGAAAAGTGTATTGGAGTGGTGAAAACCTTTACCATGGTAATTGTTTTGTTTTACTTTACGATAATCCGAAAAAAATTACTACCATGTGAAATTCGTAATACATTTCTCTCAATACAGCATCTTAATTTATGGTAAATCTCTTGTTCCTTATAACTGGTAGGCATACGCTTCCACCAAATCTATTATCAGTTTGGTAGTTTTAGCTAAAATGAATATGTAACATATTCAAGGCTAGAAGGCTATGCTACTCTTCGATAGATGTTGATTTGTTTGTATGTTCAGGGATGTGAGAGGGCCCCAAACAAAAAAGCGTAGCCGATGGTATCGTCAAAGTACTCAAACAAAACTTTTGCCTCCGACATCAATTATTTTCGTTGCTCGCCTACACGGATCTTACTGTCCGTTACAGTTTCATCCATCCAAGCCCTGTCAAATTTGTGCTGGCATCCTTTGTCGATCTCCTCTTTCCTCACATATATGGTGTGATAAATAATGTATACGGCTGACGATGAAACAGTCACTCAATAGCTTTGAAAACATCAAAATCCTCCTTCAAAATCATAGCCGAACATATAAAAATGATGCATTGCCATTGGACGCAACTGGCCAACCACAGAGAAGCTTACAAAATTCAGTCAAGGGACTGTACTCATGCTACAAACTGCTTTTGTTTTCACTGTGTGTGCGCGCAAAGAAAGGCTACCTAACTCGACAATCTCTCTCTGTACTTTTTTTTCAAAATAGAAAAAGCGCATTTACGCGCTTACGCGTAGCTCTCACATCCCTGTATGTTGTCCTCTCCACCATTGTTGATGTGTACTGTGTGGGTGAAGGATCATAAAGGCGAACTTGGCACATTCTTTATTGAGAATGATGCTTTGTTTGTCTCACTTTGGTTCTGACCCACGCACTGCTAGGTGATTGGCATCGTAATCAACTTTGGTGGAGGGGAGTTAATTAGAAAGAGAGTATTCCCCCTTTGTTCAATTTAGCCATGGCATTGTGATATAGATTGTGTATGGGTGCAACTGCCCAAAATGACCACAAAAAACCCCGAAAGGCAGGGGTCCAGGGGCCGCCCAGGGCCCCGGCGGGGTACAGGGGCAGAGCCCCGTTGGACGATTCAGGAGGGCAACGCAAGAGAGAGAGAGAGAGAGATAAACTGAAAGGCATGGGTCCAGGGGCCGCCCAGGGCCCCGGCGGGGTACAGGGGCAGAGCCCCGTTGGACGATTCAGGAGGGCAACGCAAGAGAGAGAGATAACGAGACAGTTAAAATTATGGACAGACAGTTTGAGTCCGATAAGCCTTGTAAAATGTTTACACTGCCTTTGAAAACAAGATTCCATGAGAGAGACAACCTAGTTCAAAACGCCCCAAATCGCTAGTGGTCGATTTTTGTGTGCAAGTGTGATGAAATTTAAAAAAAAATGAAGTTCAGATTTTGGTAAAAAACAAAAACAAAACTGAAATCAGTGTGAAACTAGAGTTGCACCCATGCAAGAAACAGGTTCACACACTGATTCTGCGTAACTCCAGTTATCATTGAAATTATATATAGAGTAAAAAGGGGGGTTGCGTACCCCTTAAGGCATTATCGTAATATGACGTCAATTTGTGGATCTCCAGTTCGATATTGGAAAGATTTAGATCACCAGCGTTGGTTAAAACGTTTCTGATTCCACCGTATCAACGCTCTGCTTTGTAACTGAAAGCGTTTTCTAGAAGCAAGCAGATTTCTGAAGACTGTGACAAATTGGTCATTGCGTACCGGTACGGGTCAGTGCGCACCGTACATATGGTTGTTGCGTTTTTATCTATATACACTTATATGTAACCATAGCAACTTTCACCCCACACTTAGTGAGGAAGGAAACCTTAAGGTAAAATGAGTAGATTCAGATTTTACCTTCTAACTGCATGAAAGTTTTAGGTTGAACAATGGAAGCAAGAAGAAATAAACGTCATTGCAATAAATGACGCAAAGCATGGCATGATTCCTTTACTATCTCTACGATTTCAACGGGGGGTACGCATGGACCCAACCAACACACAGACCTGTTTCTACTCTAGAGAGTAAGAACAACAACAAAGTAAGAACAAAACAAAGTAAGAACAAAACAAAGTAAGAATAAAACAAAGTAAGAATAAAACAAAGTAAGAACAAAACAAACTAAGAACAAAACGAGCCAGA
Organism: Phymorhynchus buccinoides; assembly: GCA_017654935.2. Taxonomy (NCBI): domain Eukaryota; kingdom Metazoa; phylum Mollusca; class Gastropoda; order Neogastropoda; family Raphitomidae; genus Phymorhynchus; species Phymorhynchus buccinoides. The sequence continues at coordinate 38,292,220 of CM065706.1, read as the reverse complement.
AGAAATGAATGACAAACACCAAAGATGACTAACCCGAGAGATATGCTCCGTGTATGCCATGGTGTCGAAACGACGTGTATTCACCGGCAAAGTACACGTGCGGACACAGAGGCTCCGAAAACGCGTCCCACATCTCTCCACTGCTTCCTGTGTGACAACACACACAATACGTATTACATACAGTCGAGTACTCTTAACACAAAACTGGACAATGTGAAATATTGGTTAAAAACGCACAAATTTGAACGGACAAATCCCCTCTTTATTATTTCTTAACCCCTTCACTGCCAGAGGAAAACGGACAAACTATTGACTTTCTTATTATTAATAATTATTATTATTATGTTGTAGTTGCTGCTGTCTTACCCTGGCTTAACTCATTCACATCGCAACAATTTTTGAATTATTAAAAAACCTCACAAATCACTCCAGCCATACACACAAACAAAACATACGTAAACAAAAGAAGAAATGAAAGAAGATTACAGGTTTTTACTTCAGGTTTAGACATAGGGAAGTGGTAGATCAGACTTTTTTTTTACATTAGGTTAGGTTAGGTACATTATAGTCACAGAGGCGTCTCTGTGAAATTCGGGTTGCTCCCACCTGGAGAGCGCGTCGCAGCCAGAGGCATGCCTCGCAATTTTTTATATATTTTTTTTGCATGCGATGTTTGTGTGACTGATGAGGAAGGAAAGGGAGGGGGGTAAATTTTGACCATATGACTACTTTTTCGTTGCCACTGGGTTTAACGTGTGCTAAGTGCATGGGCACATGGGACCTCGGTTTATCGTCTCAACCGAAAGACTCCACGTTCAGACCGCAAGGCCTAGTGCAAAGTGAGAGGAAAAATCCCCTGTACCCAGGTTCGAACTTGGGTTTACTTGACACGAAGCGAACGCGCTACCACTCTACACTATTATAGACTTTATATAGAAAAACTCTCCACACCGATTGGTTCCCCCACAACAAAAGCAAAATCAGAGGCAAAATTGTGGTCTAAAGGAGCAAAGTGAGTTTAGAAAAGACCACAGATTTACTTCCCTTGAAGCAAATCCTGAGGTTCCACTGGACTGGCAAACATACATCATCCAGTACAGGCATAAATTAAAATCTCCACACACACACATACACACCAGGGCCAGACCAAGTGATTCGTAAGGGGGACGGGCTGGTGGAGGGGGTGGGTGAGGGTGTTCGGCCAGGGTACAAGGGAGCTGCATAGGTTCTGGGCTAAGGAGTAAAGCCCTTTGGAGGGCCCAGGGGGGCGAAGTCACCGGAAAAGTTTGCAATTCTTAGTGATCATTAACCCTTTCACTGCCACTGTCGCCTCTTGGCACCACAATCATTTAACACCCATGTCACTAAAAGGCATCAAATGATGGTCTGTTAACCAGTGACATTGCGTTCTAAATTTTGGGTGGTAAGGGCAGACCCTATTTTATGCATGTCAGAGAGGAATCCCCAATATTGCAGACAGAATCTGTTCTCTACCTGGGTAAGTTAAATGGTAAATTTTGTCTGAAGAATGGCTGGCGTTGAAAGGGTTAAGGCAAAAACCAAGCCATTTTCTTACTTTTCATTCTTGTACAGACCTGTTTACTCTTATAATGAACCCGGAATTTGCCACAGAAAAACCTGGAATTTGAGGAAAAACAACAGAATTCACATCAGTACACGACTCGCAATAAAACCATGATTTAAAAGGTATCTTGTGAGCGCACTGTGCGAAATGTTGAAGTCCACGCAGCAGTACTTTGCAGTGTGCATGCTCGTCTCCCAAACTTGTTATTCCTGGCACTTTCAAATACTTTTGAGAAAACTTCTGCTTCACTTTTGGCTGTTTCACCCTATCATTCTAAGGTTTCGGTCAACCCTTGCATCTTTTCATACAAACGGAAACAAATAATAGATGTTTTTTCGAAATCCCAGGATTTTCAGCGTTCACCCGGAATTTATTATTTTACCCAGAATTTTTGCAAATTCCCGGGATAATTCCGGCAAAACCGGGAGGGTAAACAGGTCTGCTTGTATAAGATACATGCTTGGGGCAGAGGGGGGTGTCCAGAAATAAGGAACCCCACCCCCTAGATCGTGCCCTGCATACACTCTCACTCAAACACACAGAGATACGTACCCACAGTAGGATAAACGGATCCTCCATAGCTCAATGGGTCAGACATCCAGGCCGATCTCTTGATGCTGACGATGTTTTTGGAAGATACTGAATTCTCTCCGAAAGTCCTCTGCAGTTTCCTCAGCACTAGTAAAAACAACAACGATAAAAAAGAACAATCGAGTCATAATCCATCGGTTGTTGCCTTTTGAGTTCATAATAATAATCATACTTTTTTTTCATTAATAGTAAGCATTGAAGGCGCTTAATCATAAATTAAAGCCCTAAACACTTACAAAATAAGTAAACATATAAGTCAATAATGTTAAGCAACATAATTTAAATAAGTCACAAAAATTAATCAAACATAAGCGCACAGGTGCGCGCACACACACACACACACACTCACAGACAACACAAACGCGTGCGCACACACGCACACACACAGACGCGCGCGCACACATGCACGCTCTCTCTCTCTCCCCGTCTGTCTCTTGCACGCACCCACACACACAACGTTTAACCATTTTGCATTCATTAGCATCCCTGACTCAGTGACTGCAAGAAAAAAAAATATGACAGTTTAAGGACCATAGATGCAATGGCGCTGCAATGCAGCGACGTGCTCTCCAGATGAGAGCAGCCTGAACTTCAGAGACGAAAGTATTGCTATTACATACACAAGGAGAGAATGTATGGCGTCTTATCAACGGAATTACACTCAAGCCGCACACATAAGAAAGCATCAAACACACACACAACCAACCATCCTTCCACACACACACACATATGTACACACACACACACACACATATGTACACACACACACACACAAATATGTACACACACACACATATGTACACACACACACACATACACATATGTACACACACACACACACACATATGTACACACACACACATATGTACACACACACACACACATATGTACACACACACACACACACACACACACATATGTACACACACACACACACACACATATGTACACTCACACACACACACACATGTACACACACACACACACACACACACACACATATGTACACACACACACACACACATATGTACACACACACACACACACACATATGTACACACACACACACACATATGTACACACACACACACACACACACACACATATGTACACACACACACACACATATGTACACACACACACACATATGTACACACACACACACATGGGTGCAACTCCCCCAAATGAAAAAAACTGAAAGGCCAGGGATCCATGGCCCCAGCAGGGTACAGGGGCAGAGCCCTGTCGGACGATTCAGGGGGGCAAGTTAAAGAGAGAGATATAACGAGACAGACAAACAGTTAAAATGATAGACAGACAGTTTGAGTCTATAAGCCTTGTGAAATTATTACATTGCCTTTGCAAACTTCCAAGATGGAACCACCAAGCGGTCCATTTGTGTTGTTGTTCATGAATTAAAAAAACACCTGAAGTTCAGTTTCTGGTCAAATTAAAAATACTGAAATCAGTGTAAAAATGAAAGAGTAGCACCCACCCACCCACCCACACACAACAAAATCATGTACACAACACACATCCATACCCCCCCCCCCCCCCCACACACACACATACCCAAATGGCGAAGATCCGAATCAGACAAGCCCTCCATCTTGGACGCCTGTTGGCCGGAGAGCATGCCCATTAAAACGGGCACGCCCAAAACTTTGTGTACGTTGACCCATTTCTGCAGACATCCTGCCTCCTCGTCCTCCTCCTCCTCCTCCACCACCTCCACCCTCAAGAACAATCCGTGCTCCGTCGGCCAGAAAGCGGCGTCAAACTCCACGATGACCTTGTTGCTCGACGTCACACCTGTTTCAGACGTTGAACGCAGAACAAATCACATCACTGAAATGTGGGAGGGAGAAAGGTGGCAGAGCGGTTAAGACGTTCGCCTGCCAAATGTAATGCGTGACTGCAGCGTGAGTGACCCGGGTTCGAATCCCGGCCTCCTCGCCCTTTCTTTCTAGTTTGACTGGAAAATCGAACTGAACGTCCAGTCCTTCGGATGAGGACTTAAAGCTAGTCTGATCTGTGCACTTTACGCACGTAAAAATCCCACGGCAGTTGAAAGTCGGTAAGAGCAGGGAGAAATTCCCGCTGCCTGGTATGGCCAAATTGATAGCTAGGTTTTCCAAGTGTGCCCCCCCCCCCTCCTCACCCTGTGCCCCCGCCCCCTCAAATTTTTTTAATTTATAAATTGGGTAGGCGCTGCACTTGCGGCGACGCGCTCTCCGGGGAGAGCAGCCCGAATTTCACAGAGATAAGTCTCTGTGACTAGAATATACCAAATACCAAATGTAAAAGAGAGGTAGGTGTGCGAGTGTGTGTGTATGCCAGTCAGTCGTTTCCAACCATGACTGCCAGATAGCAGAGGGGGCAGATGCTATTCCGGCAGGCTGGGCTAGAATTTGTTTATTGTGGAGATAGCCTTGCCCAGAGTACATCCCCACTCTCTTGGCAAAAGGGATTTGAGGACTGCTGACATTGGGGAAGGTCCCCAAAGGCCAACCCATCCCTTTACCTGCATGCAGCACCAGAGCCGGTGCAAAATAATGCCCCCTCATGTGAGAGTCAGTCTTATTGGTCCATTCTCTTGCCTTTTTTCCCCACAAAAAAATCTTCCAGACAATGTTCTCCTTTGAGCTCTGCAAAAAGTGAGACCAGTGAAAACTGAAAACCGGACACATTTGCCCCCCATTTTGGCCATATGGCCTGGGAACGCAGAAGAAGGTCTGTGCCTTAGGTGTGTTTGGATCAAGACCAATGGCATTGGTGCATCCAAGGGAGCAAAGTTCTTTGGACGGGCGTGGTGGCGCCCTCGGAAGATGACCTCTCTCACGCTGGCTCCATGACTACCGGTAAGACATTTTGTCGTCAGTAGATGGTTTGGTAGGTGGCGTCCTGCGAATGTTAGTTCAGAACAGTCTCCACTGAGCTCCACCAATGTGACTCACACACACACACATACAAAAACACACACTCATTCACCCTTCTACTCAGTGCAGTCATGAATGGTTTTGCTTTAGGCATTAAAGTTTATCTCACACACACACACTCACAGACACACCACACACACACATTCACACCACACACACACGCGCACACAGATACACACATGCACGCACACAGACACACCACACACACACACGCACACAGACTCACAACACACACTCACACAGACACATACAAAACCACTCACCCATTCTACTCAGTGCTGTCATGAACTGTTTCGGCAACGGGGGTTCAAACATCAAGTCGCCCTTAGCGATGACCTTGGCCGGCACTGCCACAACGACCTTGTCCACGGTGACCTGTGACCCGTCCTTCAGCCTCAGAACGACCTTGGCCTTTGAGCCATCGACCTTGACCTGACGCACGGTGGTACGCAGGCTGATTTTTAGCGGCGATTCATTCTCTGTACCACTCACCAGTCTGTCAGGGCAAGAAAAGAACTGAATGTTCTCAATGTCAAAAAAGTGCATAAATGCACATGCAGTTCAGGCATACAAGAATGCTAGCCCAGCACACACACACACACACACATGCGCGCACGCACACACACAAAAAACAACAACCAACCTTGTGAATTAACTAAGGGCCCAAACTCATCTGTCTACATTCCACCCCTAATCCAGCTTGTGAGGCCGAGTAGAGATGAGAAAAGTAATCGGCTCTCACTCTCACCTTATTGGGGTCTGTTTATTATACTCGCCTGTCTAACAGCTCCCCCATTCTACCCAAATCCAGGTTGTGAGGCTGAGAAAAGTATTTGGCATTAGGTATATTCTAGTTACATAGAATTATCTCTGTGAAATTCGGGCTGCTCTCCCCTGGAGAGAACGTCGCCGCAAATGCAGCGTCTACCCAATTAAAACAATTTTGGGGAGGGGGGGGCACAGGGTGAGGAGGGGGGGGGGGGGGCACACTTGGAAAACCTAGTTATCAATTTGGCCATACCAGGCAGCGGGATTTCTCCCTGCTCTTACCGACTTTCAACTGCCGTGGGAGTTTTACGTGTGTAAAGCGCATGGATCAGACTAGCTTTAAGTCCCCATCCGAAGGACTCGACGTTCAGTTCGATTTTCCTGTCAAACTAGAAAGAAAGGGGCGAGGAGGTTGGGATTCGAACCCGGGTCACTCACGCTGCAGTCACGCATTACATTTGGCAGGCGAACATCTTAACCACTCTGCCACCTTTCTCCCTAATCCCTAAAAGTACTCGTCTCTCACTCTCACTTTACTGAGGCCTGTTTATGCGTTTTTGTTCATTTGTATATATGTACTTTTCTATATTCTACTCATGTAAAATTTATGTATGTTCGTCATGTTCTATGAGATAATTATATTCTATGCTGTATTTGTATTAAATACGTAAAGCGCTTAGAGCCCTAAATCAGAGAATAGGCGCTATATAAATAATCATTATTATTATTATTATTTATACTTGCCTGTCTAACAGCTCTCCCATTCCGTCAAGCAGCACTCTCTTATAACCGAAATCCAGCGCGTGGGGCTGGTAGAGGCGAGAGGAGTAGTCGGGGAGTGCGTAGGTGCTCAGGGAGCGCAGGAGGAGGGAGTGCAGGTGGAGCGTGTCTAAACCCCGCTCTGCCAGCTCCCTGTTGATCGCCGTTCGCACGGAGATGTCGCCGCTTTCGCCGTGGCTGCGATTCACTGCGCTGCTCAGAATCTGTTCACACAAAATGGAGATCGCACAAGTCATAAGCTTCTTTATTGTCCATTGGCATTGTACAGCGCACATGAAAACTTGTCTTCCACCGTGTAAAATTAAAAATATTAAATAAAAGTCTGAAACATAAATTTACATTAAAAGAAATATGTAACTCTCACACCACACCCAATCATTCATCCGCTCTCTGCTTTCTTGCTCATTCATCATGCAACCCACCACCACTTCTGCCTTCATTTTTAACCCTTTCTTTTCTTTTTTTCCTTCCTTTACTCCTTTTTTCCTTGTTCCTTTTCTCTTTTCCCCCCTCCCCCCACCCCCCTTTTTATTTATTAAATTTTTTTATTTTTAGGTAGGCTTTTTCCTGCGCTCTTTCACCCTATTGTCTGTGTGGCTGACTAAGATGGACATTTCCAAGAGCCATAAGTGTTGTTATTTGATACAAAAATCACAAATCTAGAGCTGCACATTGCTGATGATTGCATGCACTGTACAAATGTTTTACAGTTATCAGTATTTCAAAAAACTCTTTCCGCTGTCTCTGTTTGTACGGTATTAGTGAATCATATTTTGACAAAGAAACCACGGTCTCATAACACTAATGTAGGACAATAAAACAGAGCCCAGTGATGTCCCAAGGCCTTGGTCATAGGACATTGACCTATTAAAAAAAAGAAATGTTCAATTGCGTTCTCCCCCGTTAGGAAAATGTCTGATTAAATTTTTAACACCGGCACGCTTTGTCTTACTGATTTCTGCAAGCGCCAGGACATTGTCCTGTTGATTTCTCTCGTGTCAGGACAGTTTGTCCTATCACTTTTCAATCCTTGGTGCATCAGTGCAGAGACCTTATTATTTATTAGAAGACACGCGATACACAAACATAAACACACACTCAAAACACACAAACTCTTTAACCTTTCACCTTATTTTCACACTTTTTGTCCAATAGAGTCCTGTGAATTGGCCACTGCAACTAGGGTTATTAACGCCCTTGACAGTGAGAGTTAAGCTTTGTTGGTCAGAATCCAAAAGGGCATTCACTCTTGCAAAAGACAGCCATTTAGTGGCCTCAAATAGGGTTATTGGCGAGAGTTACTCCCTTGTTTGGTCAGTACTGAAGCATCTACCAAGGCCAAGGGCATTGGGTCGTTGCAGTGGCGAATAGACAATGAGCTCTTAGTTAACCCCTTCACTGCCAGAGAAAAGCAGATAAATTGTCGATTTTCTTATTACAAAATTTAACAGAGACCTCTTGGACTCAATCTGAGAAAATTGTCTAGAGATATATCTTTCTTGACTTGTCTAAGCCAAAAACCATTACAGGACTATGACATCAAAAGTTATGACATCATCAATGACATCACACACCCCATAACAGACACAGGACCAGGCAGTGGAGGGCTTAAACACCCTCAGGATAAAAAACCACACAAAAACATTTGTAAACCTACAGCAGTGGCAGCCATGAATGCTTTCTGCAGTTCGTCCCCGGAGTACTTCTTATTGGTGGAGGGCACGACCACCTGGGGGTCAGTTATCAAGGCTGTTTCCAGGTCAAGGTCATGGGTCAAGTTCAGCAAGGGGTTGGTGAAAGGGTCAGCCACGTTCAGGGCAAAACCTCCAAGGTCCACCTCCAGACCTGCAACATCATTTGAAAGCTCAAAACCTCCCAGATCCATCTCCAGACCTGCAACATCATTTGAAAGTTCAAAACCTCCCAGGTCCACCTCCAGACCTGCAACATCGTTTCAAAGTTCAAAACCTCCCAAGTCCACGTCCAGACATGCAACATCATTTGAAAGTTCAAAACCTCCCAGGTCCACGTCCAGACATGCAACATCATTTGAAAGTTCAAAACCTCCCAGGTCCACCTCCAGACCTGCAACATCGTTTGAAAGTTCAAAACCTCCCAAGTCCACGTCCAGACATGCAACATCATTTGAAAGTTCAAAACCTCCCAGGTCCACGTCCAGACATGCAACATCATTTGAAAGTTCAAAACCTCCCAGGTCCACCTCCAGACCTGCAACATCGTTTGAAAGTTCAAAACCTCCCAGGTCCACCTCCAGACCTGGAACATCGTTTGAAAGTTCAAAACCTCCCAGGTCCACGTCCAGACATGCAACATCATTTGAAAGTTCAAAACCTCCCAGGTCCATCTCCAGACCTGCAACATCGTTTGAAAGTTCAAAACCTCCCAGGTCCACCTCCAGACCTGGAACATCGTTTGAAAGTTCAAAACCTCCCAGGTCCACGTCCAGACATGCAACATCATTTGAAAGTTCAAAACCTCCCAGGTCCACCTCCAGACCTGGAACATCGTTTGAAAGTTCAAAACCTCCCAGGTCCACGTCCAGACCTGCAACATCGTTTGAAAGTTCAACGCCAGAAGGCATTATAACAATATATATTCTGTTATTCATGATGCTGTTAAGAAATCAAATAAAATGCTTGGTATTATAAAAAAGAACTTTTTCATACTTAGATCAGGATACTTTCCTGCATGTATACAAGGGTTTTTAGTTAGACCGCATATACAATTTGGTAATGTTATTTGGTATCCCAAATTGAAAAGACAATCAGCATTAATCGAGAAGGTGCAAAGAAGGGCAACTAACTTAATTGATGGATATAATAACTATTCGTATAGGCCTTTGCAACTAGGGTTATTAACGCCCTTGACAGTGAGAGTAATTGCTCTTGCTGGTCAGTACTGACAAGGGCATTCACTCTTGCGAAAGGCAGCCATTTAGTGGCATCAAATAGGGGTTATTGGCGAGAGTTACCCCCCCTGTCTGGTCAGTACTGAACCATCTTCCCCCACCCTCCAAGGGCATTCACTCTTGCAAAAGGTGTTCGTTGCAGACCCCAATAGAGAGAGAATGTAACGCCTGAATCTTCCAAGTTTGAAAGCAAGAAGAATAAGAGGAGATCTAATACTAAGTTATCAAATATTTAATAATATTGATGACTTAAATGCAACAGAATTTTTCAAACCAACAAATTATGACAGAACAAGAAATAGCACTGATAAAATATTTATTGAATATTGTAAAACTAACATAAGATAATATTCTTTTACTAACAGAGTTGCACCTTTATGGAATCAACTACCAACTAACATTAAGAGAGCACCTAATACTAACAGCTTTAAAAATCAGCTCGACCAATTAAATTTTCATGACATAATGTACGAATATGATGATTAATTTATCGCAAAAACCTGAGTATACGATATACCTTGAGTATGTAAAAATAAAACCAAAAGCACAAAGATGGGACTTTGAAAGCCTAACGGCTATATTATTTTCGTCCCTATTCCTAATCCTAAGAAAACCAAAGGGCGTAATAAAGGGTGAAAGGGCCTTCAGGTTTCTACCCCAGAAGAACATAAATAGATTGATAGCTGGGGCAGTGGGTGGATGCCTCGTGCCTCCATATGGGGAGCTGGACGACCCCACCCCCTCCATGAGTCTCTCCCCGTGGGGATACTGGGGGGGTGTTTTGTAAAAATAGTTCCCCCACCTTTCTGGAAGTTCTGTGCTTGTAACTTCCTCTAATCTGCCACTCTCTTTGACTCTGCCTTTTCCATTTGCTTTCTATCATCTACTCCCTTTCTGACTTATTGGCCCATTCTCCTGCCTTTAAAAAAAAAAATCTTCCAAATAATTTTTCTTTGAGCTTCTCCGAAATCGGAATGCCGGCTGTACGCAGCGGGGAGACCAGTGAAAACTGAAAACCGGACACATATGTAGTACATGCACCTTACCCATTATGGCCATATAGCCTGGGAACACAGAAGAAGAAGAAGATATATTGATAGTACCTTCTGCGGGGTTTCTGAAAACATAGAGATTGTGCATATTTAAGCACTAGACCTCTCAAATCACCCCCTAGAATCTCAAACAATGCGTCAGATTAACTCTTTAAAATCTCAAGTATGATGATTTGTGCGTTAACACCCTCATTGCTTTTCAGGGCTGGGTGGAAAAAAGCATGTAACATGCTTATCTCATATTCCCTGGCTAAATAAAATTTCGTTTTTGTTTTCGTTTTCAGTAAGCTAGTGATGTTGCTCCGATTTCAATGGTCTGCTAGGCCTCATCTGCAAATGTATGCTAGTCTGTCGTTTCCAGCTATGACTTTCAGATAGCAGAAGAAACAAGTGCAACTTTGGACAGCCGGGCTGGAATTTATCTTCAAATCTGATTAACCCTTTCAAAGCCAGCCATTCCTCAGCCAAAATTTACCATTAAACTTACCCGGGTAGAGAAAAGATTTTGTCTGCAATACTGGGGATTCCTCTGTGACATGCATAAAATAGGGCCTGTCCTTACCTCCCAAAATTAAGAACATAAGGTCATTGGTCAGCAGACCCTCATTTGATGCCTTTCAGTGACATGGGTGTTAAATTATTGTGGTGCCAAGAGGCGACAGTGGCGATGAAATGGTTCAGACCCCCAGACACCAACCTGTGTCTACTTTGGAAAGCGTAGCTGAAATTTATTTACAGAGGAGATATGCCTTACCTGCAAGGCATCCCCACTCCTCAGCCAGTGAACTTTTCAAAAGAACAATTCATGAAGTGCAAAACAAGAATGACCGAAAGAATATATCATGTTTCCCAGCACACTGTTTTTGTTCCCTTTAAGTTCATTGTTTCTTCTACAAATAATTCAAAGGATTCTTTGAAATTCTATTTAAATAGTGTAGAGTGGCACAGTGGTAGCGCATTCGCTTCGTGTCAAGTAAACCCGAGTTCAAACTTGGGTACAGGGGATTTTTCCTCTCACTTTGCACTAGGCCTTGCGGTCTGAACGTGGAGTCTTTCGGATGAGACGATAAACCAGAGGTCCTGTGTGCCTCATGCACTTAGCACACGTTAAACCCAGTGGCAACGAAAAAGTTGTCATTTGGTCAAAATTGACCCCCCCCCCCCCCCCCCCCCTTCCTTCCTCATCAGTCACAAAAAAATCGCATGCCAAAATTCTTTTGTTTAAAATTGGGTGGTGCGCCTCTGGCTGCGACACGCTCTCCAGGTGGGAGCAACCCGAATTTCACAGATGCCTCTGTGACGATAATGCACCTAACCTAACCTAACCAAACCAGTATCTGATCAAATTACCTCTGGCCTTAGGGTTCTTCAACTTGTCGGTCCACACCCGGCCCCCATAGCGGTCTCGACGGGCCTCAAACACGCGGACGTTGTAGCGCCCCCTTCCTTCGTTGGCGATGCGTCGGGCCGCGGCCATCCCCGCCATCCCCCCGCCTATCACCACCACCTGCCTCTCCTCTTCCTGGCCAAGGGAGGTCATCATTATTGCCGAGCATAGTGCTGCTAGCTGCAGCAGCGGTGCTGTCCCTTGCATCTTTCTCATTCTAATCTGCAATAAAAGAACACAATTTTCTTCACACCAATCATTTTAGTGGCAGTGGAAGAAGAACAGCAAAATGTTCTGTTCTAAATTGTTTCTGACTTTTTTGTGTATGTTTTTGTAAGTGAATCAAGGTTTTAAAAATCTTCTGGACCAAGATCCTAATATGATAAGAGCTTTCAATTGCTTTGATGATTAAAAACGAAAGTCTATCCCCCCCCCCCCCACACAAAAAAAATAAATTAATTAAGACTAGTTTAGCTTAGGTTTGCGCAATCATTGTGAAACTTAAATCAAATTAAACAATCAAGAAAGGGTGTAAAAGGGCCTAGAGGCCCACTTCTAGCCCTATTACACTACTACTACTACTTATCGAGTACTTAGAGTTTCTCCATTCAGTCAAAAAATGTTTTCACAAGGATCTCTCTTGAGTCTTTCACCCTATGTACGAAAAGCAAACTTGTTGAGTCTAAACAGAGGCCTTTCACCAGGTCGGTGAACACGGAACAGGGTCAGGGAGAGGGTTAGAATTGATCGGCCAGAAAAGGGATAGGATTAGGAATGGGGTAAGGGTTAGGGTTAGAAGAACTGTAAACAACCAAAACAAATGAAGGAAACACTCTGCATGTGAGAACAAAACCAACAGTTCATTGTTGGTCCGATTTCCTTGCGCTTAGGGTTAGAACTTACGGTCGGGATAGGGTTAGGGCAAGGAAATGGACTTGGATTAGGAATACATGTATCTCATAATCAAGAGCAAGACGAAGAGCAACCTTCGATTGTGCACAAAATATTGAAAATTAGACCTTCGTCAGGCCCAGTTAAATAAAAAGATCGCTTCTATGGGTCAACCTGATCTCTGGCGAATGGCCTCTGTTTAGACGCATACATGTCAAAAAGCAGACTTGATCTTGATGAAAAATCATTGGCAGGATCCAATTACGGACATAAACGCCAACGGGGGGAAAAACTGGGGAGAGCATCTCAACCTAACATAATAAAATATACAAAATAAAAAGTCAAGGCGAAGATTATCGGCAGGCTACATGAGTACATCATCCACTTTTCATCCAGGTATAAACAGCTGGACT
>CM065706.1:38268885-38271385 GCA_017654935.2 Phymorhynchus buccinoides | reverse complement strand
ATAGGAAGAAAACGCGGTAAGAACAGGTTAGTCTCTAACAAAAACGCTTGAGACACGAGTGTTAGGGCCTAGGCCTACGACAAAATAGTTTGACCAATAAGGTTAGCCGTAACAGATTCTGCAGAGATTGCCCTCTGGAAACTCTGTATAACCCTTGATATCTCTTATCTACAGTTTTAAAACTGTCGATATCTCTTAGTTAGTGTTTTGAAACAGTTGATATCTCTTATCTGTGGTTTTGAAACTGTTGATATCTCTTATCTACGGTTTTGAAACTGTTGATATCTCTTATCTATAGTCTTATCTATAGTTTTGAAACTGTTGATATCTCTTATCTAGGGTTTTGAAACTGTTGATATTTCTTATCTAGGGTTTTAAAACTGTTGATATCTCTTATCTAGGGTTTTTAAACTGTTGATATTTCTTATCTAGGGTTTTGAAACTGTTGATATCTCTTATCTATTGTTTTGAAACTGTTGATATCTCTTATCTAGGGTAATGTGCAAACGGCGCCTGATAGTTTTTAACAAACAAACAACTTCGCGACAAGTGTAAAGTGATCGGTTTTGATTACCCTGCACGTGGGCAGCCACACTCCGTCTTCGGGGTGGGGATGGGGTTTGTAATGGAGAGCAAAGTCACGAGAGAGATGCGGGGATGGAATCACTACATTGAAATGATTCTTCTGCCTCGGATATCGATCTTGAGAAGTAGGAAATGCTGTAGGGTGAATCGTCTTTCCCTCCAGAAAACCAGATGGGACAGAGGACACGTCCATGCTCATTCAGCAAACCGAACTAAAACAAACGAAACAATTAGGCTACGCTTACAACAGCAGCAGCAGCAGCAGTAGCAAAAGCAGCAGCAGTAGCAGTAGCAAAAGCAGCAGCAGTAGTAGCAGTAGCAAAAGCAGCAACAGCAGCAGCAGCAGCAGCAGCAAAAGCAGCAGCAGCAGTAAAAGCAGCAGCAGCAGCAGCAACAACAAAATCTTAATTATGCAACTTGTATTTTGGACAAAAACTCAGACGATCTCCCGTGACTACTGAACTGAAAAGCTTGCGATTAAATAAAAATCTCCACCACCACCACCACCACCCTTCCCGATGGGGATACCGGGGGGTCTTTTGTACAAATAGTTCCACCACCTTCTGGAAGTTCTGTGCTTCTAACTTCCTCTAATCGGTCACTTTCTTTGACTGCCCTTTCCCTTTGCTTACTGTCATCCTGTCCGTAGTATCTTTCTGCTTCACTGGTCCATTCTCATGCCTGTTTACTAGAAATTCTAACAAATATGTAACAATACTAGTCCCCAGATACGCGAAAGCGTGGTAGGGACTATAAACTCCCAGAAGAAGGACTAACAAAGATTTTCTGCAGCCAAACACAAACATGCTGAGCCTAACTATTTCTTAGGCGCATAACGGCAGCACGACGCATCTGCGCTCATAATGACAAGGAACTGTCAGAGCGATCGAAGAAGAAGAAAAAAAAATGAAAATCGGTTCAGAACAATCAGCACACAGCGGTTTTGAGACACGCCATACTGTTGCCAGAATTGGCCGGATTCTGGCAACATTCTCGTTTAGCAGAATGCCAGAATCGGTGTCATTATGGTAATTTATCTGGCGCGGACCAAAGCGAACCCGATTTGGAATGGCTTCTTCAGTAACCGACAGCTGAGGGGAAAAGAGACGACCCGTTAATTTAGCTTATTGATAACTTGATAAATAATGATAATAATAATAATAATAATAATAATAATAATAACAATATTAATAATAATAATAATATAGTAATAATCATAGGCCTAATAAATATAATAATAATAAAAATAATAATTAAAAATAAATGAAGCAAATTTCAGTCAAATTTGCCCATGAGACGAATGCTAAACATTAACACTCGTCTCATGGGCAAAATGTGACTGAAATTTGCTTCATTTCATGAGATAATTGGCACGGGCTTCTTACCCGCCCATGGGCTTTTTACCCCGTCTTCCCCTACATAGGCCTACACACAAGTGCACCCCCCCCCCCCCAAACACACACAAATTCACCATCACCCACACACATACACTCAGACGCATATACACGAGCATACACATACACACACGCGGCACGCACGCGCACGCGCTCACACAAACACACGTGCGCGCACGTACACACACGCACGTACAGAGAGAGAGAGAGAGAGAGAGAGAGAGAGAGAGAGAGAGAGAGAGAGAGAGAGAGAGAGAGAGAGAGAGAGAGAGAGAGAGGAGAGAGAGAGAGAGAGAGAGAGAGAGAGAGAGAGAAGTCGAAGTCGAAAGTCGAAAGCTTTTAATGAATAGGCCTCTCTGCCCGTATCATATGGAGGGGTGGGGAAGGGGAACACAATGAATCAAAATAACAGTTCTAACAAAATCATACATCCATTGAAAATCCAAACACATCCATGCAGCAAGGAAGCACACAATACAATAAATAAATAAATAATAAATAAATAAATACATAAATGAATC
>CM065706.1:38256627-38268385 GCA_017654935.2 Phymorhynchus buccinoides | reverse complement strand
GGTGGGCCGTGGTAACATTCCTTTATAGGGCCAGCCACACGTTGGCGACTGTACGATACGATTCGATCCTGATCTCGAAGCGCCAATCAACAATCAAGCGAAAGACGTTGCGAATGTCAATCAGCTTTCCGTTGACTGAATAAGGCCGGGTTCACATTAGACGCGTAAGTTCCGTCGTACGGAAAACCCTAAATAAGTGGAAGAAAGGATTAAAAGTAGTACCAGTTTACGCATTTTTTATAGCGGAAATTCGGACACGTGCGCAAATGTTTTCCCTTCTTTCGTTTAACTTATTTATGGATTGCGCACGGGTTTTCCGCATGGAATATCAGCTTATGTGTGTACACAGCCTTACTGTACGATAAAGGTTCATTTCAGCTGATTGAAAGTCCCAACCTCCTTTGCGCGACTGTATTGGGCAGTCCGATTAGGCCTTTGATCAAAAGGAAATCAGTCCCAACTTAACAGGAATTCAGCTTTCCCAGTAACTAACTATACATTTTTTTTTACCAAAGGCAACATTTCTTTAAATAATATATAACCTACTCTCTCTCTCTCTCTACTCCCTCGCTCTCTCTCTTCTCTCGAATGCTCTCTCTCTCTCTCTCTCTCTTCTCTGAGTCTCTCTCTCAGTCATTTTGTTTATCTGTCTGGTTCCCTCTCTCTCTCTCTCTCTCCACATCCTCTCTCTCTCTCTCTCTCTCTCTCTCTCTCTCTCTCTCTCTCTCTCTATCTCTCATGTTTATCTGTTTGAATTTTGAAGATGTCCCATTGTTACCCCTTCCCTCATTACATGGGCAGATGGCCTGGTCATTAAACAGTTGTTCATTGTTCATTGTTGTTCATTGTTCTCTCTCTCTCCTCTCTCTCTCTCTCTCTCTCTCTCTCTCTCTCTCTCTCTCTCTCTCTCTCTGTACTTTGTCTTGAAGATGCTGGCAGCTTTCAGTGGACTGGTGACACACAGACATCGTTCTACAGCGATGACCGCTGTGGTGAAGTTGGAGATGACCAGGAACCCCAGACAACTGGCCAGCGTGGTGCCATGGTGATACTGCATCCAGAAGATGCCAGACACTGGGTCCACTAGAATGACCAGTGCGTAGGACTTGCTGGCCATTAGGAACAGGAGGAACCCCGTGTCTGATGCTGCAAGGCTGGACGAGAGACAAAAAAATTGTTAAAATGATATATTGTTGGTGACATTCAAAAACCTCGTATCTCGAGTTTTTTATGATTTTTTTTAGTTAGATACATACATAGTCAGCTTTCTAATGTTTCCCGCCACCTTCCACCAAAAGCTCGTATATCTAACGACTTTCTATCTGGGGTAAATGAGGTTGTGAAAATAGACAAAAAACTCGTAAGTCCCAAATTCAGATCTAGTTAAGGACCAAATCCTCGTATCTTTGTTCCTTTCAAGTCTTAAAAAAAATTAAAATGTAATTTTAACAAAATGCAGGACTAAACTCGCAATGTTTTTAAGAACATAATTATTCATCATAGTTAATCAATCGTGGTCAAACGCGGTTAATTTTTAAAACTTTTTTTTTTTCATTTTTCTCAACACTACCAAAATTGAGATATGAGGTTTTTGAATGTCACCGACGATATTGTAAGTAAGATGTGGATTGTAGTGACTCACACAGCCAGATACCGCAGCCAGAAGATGTCGGACACTGGGTCCACTAGAATGACCAGTGCATAGGACAAGCTGGACATTAGGAAAAGGAGGAATATCTGATACTGCAAGGTTGGAAGAGGGGGAAAAAGAATTGCTAAAATGATATATTCCTTAAGCAAGATGTGGAATGTAGTGACTCACACAGCCAGATACTGCAGCCGAGGGATGCCGGATACTGGGTCCACTGGAATGACCAATGCATAGGACTAGCTGGACATTAGGAAAAGGAGGAATGTCTGATGCTGCAAGGCTGGAAGAGGGGGGGGGGGAGGAATTGTTAAAATGATATATCGTAAGCAAGATGTGGATTGTAGTGACTCACATAGCCAGATACTGCAGGCAGAAGATGCCGGACACTGGGTCCATTAGGAAAAGGAGGAATGTCTGATGCTGCAAGGCTGAAAGAGGGGGGGGGAGGAATTGTTAAAATGATATATCGTAAGCAAGATGTGGATTGTAGTGACTCACACAGCCAGATACCGCAGGCAGAAGATGCCGGACACTGGGTCCACTGGAATGACCAGTGCATAGGACTAGCTGGACATTAGAGAAAGAAAAGGCTCTTTTCCTGATTTGGGATATTTGAATGCTTGCTGTGTTTTTTGTCTGTTGGCCAACTGTTTTTAGCTAGTAAAAGGTTTTAAACTAAACCGAAAATTCGCTGTCACAACAACGTGTTTTTTTACATTTAGTCAAGTCTTAGAAAGAAAAAAGACGAACTGTGAGCAAAAAGTTTGTATCTGACACTGTAAGATTGACAGAGTGAAAAAAAAACAAGCCTGTATCTAGCACTCCACGGCTGACCTGGTATAAAAGAAAACGTATCAACAAACATTCTGTATCTGACGCTATAAAATACACATTACATATATACAAAAGTCATCTCTTATAGTATCATCTGACGCTACAAGACTGGCATAGTTGTTGTTGTTGTTGTTGTTGTCGTTACCCTGGCTAAAAGACTCCAGGGATCATCCCAACAGCCGAAGCACTTGACCAGCTAGGGATGAGAACATGTGACCGTTTTTGATTACCCCGCCACTCCGATTTCGGAGTGTGGCATATTGAAAGGAAAAAGTCCAATGGCAAGCACAGATAATATGTCTGATACTTAATACTGTCAAACAGGAAAGGAACAAAAATTACAGTTTCTGAACAGATTTGGTTTGCAGAAAAGTTTACAAAACATCACTGTTGCAGATGAGTGTCATGTCGTTTTGGAATATTCCTGTCTTCGTGAAAAAAATTGTTCTCAGAATAAGCCAATGTCCAAAATCCCAACTTACAGTTCATAAAATGTTTTCTACAATTAAACATGTTTCATGAACCAGATAAGCGTGTGAAAAGCATACTATGTTACAAAATACACTTTAATGTTTTGGAAAAAAACTTGTCTCAGTTTTTTTCGGGGTGGGGTGGGGGGTTATTTATCAGAAGGTAATCTGAACTATTGCACAGTCAGTATTTGTACTGACCTATTGCCTAGTGAAATTGTCTATGCACCAAACAGTTCACAGACGATTTTAAATTTGAAAATAGCGTCATTACAACTATGCTTCCACAGTCTTGCTTCAGATTTAGCCTATCTCTCCCCCCTTACCTGAACAGACACAGGTTAATTCGGTCAGCCAATCCCTGACGAGCAAAGACCGCCATGTTGATGACGTTGGTGATGACGCCCCAGGTCACGAGCACCGGAAATATCCCAGCATACAACACGAGATCCACTATTTCCGCCACTCGAGGACTGATGACATTTCGAGGATTGTCGCAAGGGTAGAAGACTTCGGTGGGAGAAAGATCTGTGTGTTTGGTATCGTTGGTGAGAGAAGTGACCTCGGGTGCCGTATCCCCAGCATTGATATGTTTGTGAAGATCCTGTATTATTTCTGTGGCATCCATTGTTCAGGTGGTCGTCTGGCATGCGTGAAAACATAATCAAGGACGCATGGAAAACGCTTATAGGCTCGCACACAAACACACATTATATAACATACACATATACACATGCATGGTCATTCCCGCAGTCCCCCACCCCCACCCCACTCCACACAGAGAAAGAGAGAGAGAGTGAGTGAGGGGGTGGGGTGTAATAACAGTTAATTCAGTCAACACAGGCCTACGTTCACGCGTTTTATTAAAGAGGGCCACAGCGCAAAGAAACTCCACGGAAAGCTGGACAGCACAGGGTCCTCGGAGAAGAACCACCTTCTCCCCGGCCGGCCGCTATCAAGTGTTTCAATCCTGAGCTCTGTATGCTGTAAGGGGGCCACAGGCCGCACCCAGTTCATGACTCTGGGCAGCCCTCTGCTGTCTCCACTATGTTCCCGCCTTGGCTTAAGACTATGCCAGGTCAACTGACATAAGCTAGAACACCAAGGCTACATCACAATGTTGTTATACTCTGCATTGTTATGCGTGGGATTGTCTTTAGCCATGACAAGCTCCTAGCATAACATCACCAGTCTCCAAAATCCCCCCGAAGTCGAAATGTGGCTGCCTCACGTGGCGGGGTATTCAAAAACGCTAAAACGGTCACACACGTAATGTTCTCATCCCTAGCTGATGCGCTTGTACCATAGTATTCAATTGCTTCGGCTGTTCGGATGATCCCTGGAGTCTTTTAGCCAGGGTACGACGACAACAACAACAACAACAACTTTTTTTCTCAGAAAAATACCGCTATCTGACAGGATTTGAACCCTCAGACAACAACCTTTTGTTTCAGAAGAAAACGCTATTGACGGGATTTGAACCCTCAGCCTCCGGAGCTGGTAGGTTTTTAGATGTGGCCGGAGGCGCTGTGGCCAGTTGGTTAGAGTCGCCACTCGCCGCTCGTAATCCAACGGTTTTGCGAGTGCGCTGGTTCGAACCCAGCTGGTCACGGCGTTGTATCCTTGGGAAAGATACTTTACTCCTATTTCCTGGTCCTTCGGATGAGACCTAAAACCGAGGTCCCGTGTGCGAACGCACGCACAATATCTTGCGCGCACGTTAAAGCCCATTCCATATTCGGTACAAGTAGGCCGTGTGTGTCGGTGGAATGGATGACACGAACTCAAAAAGCATGCATCTTGTGCGCCAATAGCAGTATAAACGAAGGTGGGGGAACTATTTATACAAAAGACCCCCGGTATCCCCATGGGGGGCTTCCTCTCCTTTTCCACCTAGTTCATTTATGAAGAGAACCGTTATGCTACATCCCAGCTCGTGGATTGAATGTTTGTGCGCGTGCAATTAGCATTCCTTAAAACCCTCTCATTGCTATTGTCGTCTCTTGGCACCACACTGATTTAACACCACGTCACTGAAAGGCATCAAATGAGGGTCTAGTATCCAGTGACCTTATGTTCTTAATTTTGGGAGGTAAGGATAGGCTCTATTTCATGCATGTCACAAAGGAATCCCCAATATTGCAGACATTTTTTCTCTACCCAGGTAAGTTTAATGGAAAGTTTTGGCTAAAAAATGGCTAGCGTTGAAAGGGTTAAATTAATTAATATTAAACATATATATGTTCACGTTCCCATATAAACGAATGTATTGTACTATGGGTTGCTCTCATCACCTATATACGTATTTGTCCTTTCGTCATTTTCATTTTGTTTTTCATTTATGTATTTTCTTTATTATTTCTAAGTGATTTTCATTTCTCTTTTTGCCACGAATATTGTTGATCCTGTCTTGTATGTTCTTAATAGCTATAGGGTACTTTGTTTTTCAGGTTGCGTCACAATTTGGCTTTGTATGTACCTTTAATAGGGCTTTATATGTTAGTTTGTTGTCTTACCCTGGCTTAAAGACTCCAGGGCTTTATATAAGTAGGCCCCTATTCTTGTCGCCCTATCTCGCTACTGTGTTATTTTGTGACACTCGAGAATAAGAATGCTATTTATATAAGTCAAAGACAATGCTGCATAAATTATGCACTTGGGGTGTTGCCGAGCGGCAGACATGTCTCTGTTTTTCTTCACCGACTCTTACATGTATGAATCTCCCGAACCCTACACTTTTTTCTTTCTTTTTTGCTGTCCCATCTTCTGGGCCGTACAGTGGCGTTGCTCCCACGCCGCTCATTCCGAGTCCCAATTCGCAGCCACACCTCAGCACGTTCAGATCGCAGAATCCGAGATCAGCAGTCCAAGAGGAGCGAATCTATGTTAGGCCGTCAGGAGGCAACCAACCGAGGAGACACTGCACTGCTGCTGAGTCACTTCGGTGGAGTTCAGTAGAACCCTTCACATTTTGTGGTGGTGCAACACAAAGAGTAGAAGACGCTGGTGCATAATAGATCATGCCTCGGAAGTGTCTCCGAGCGGCAGACATTTCATCCGTGTTTCTTTATCCTCATATCCCGTGAACCACTGCAAGGAATCACTTCAAATGTTGTGGTGGTGTAATGCAAAGAGTAGAACAGACGCTGGTGCATAGATCATGCCTCGGAAGTGACAGGCAAAGGACATGTCTGCCGCTCGGCGACACGCTTGTTTGGTAATTGAACGTCAGAGCTGGACACTGGCGTCAGAGCTCGAGCTTCGTATAAAAATCAAATCGTTCGAGACCTGAGGCTACAACCAGCTGCCTATAACTTCCATTGGTAGTATTAGGTATTAGGTACTTTATAGTCACAGAGGCGTCTCTGTGAAATTCGGGCTGCTCCCACCTGGAGAGAGCGTCGCAGCCAGAGGCGCGCCACCCAATTTTTAATTTATGCATGCAATTTTTGTGTGACTGATGAGGAAGGAAAGGGGGAGGGGGGGGGAGCACATTTTGACCAAATGACAACTTTTTCGTTGCCACTGGGTTTAACGTGTGCTAAGTGCATGGGCACACGGGACCTCGGTTTATCGTCTCATCCGAAAGACCCCACACAAGGCGAACGCGTTACCTCTGTGCCACTCTACACCTGTATAGATCTATAGTCTGTTTGTCGTTTTCGACTATGACTTCCACTGTGTCTAAACAGGGTCGGATCTAGGGGGGGGGGGGGGTCCTGGTTTCCAGACCCCCCCCCCCCCCCCCCCCCCCTCTGACCCAAGCATGTACCTTATAGAAGGGTGAAAAGTAAGAAAATGACTCGATTTTTTGCTTTGAAGGGGCACCCTGACGGATTAGTTTTCGTAAGAAACACGTCGAGATCACCAGGAAAACACCCTTTACAGAGACTGCAACACTCACTTTGCTCTGGTTTCCTAGAAATCAAAACATTAAATCGGCGATTCCTCCTTGGCGGAGGTGCTGGAAGTCAAATTATTTCACCCAAAGAGAAGGCGTCTCTTTTTCTAATGGCCGCCAAATCGTTTGCACGAAATTTTCGCAATACAAACCTTTTTTTTTTTTAAACAAAATTTTATACAGTTTATTTAAAGGAGTTTCGCTCACAACAAAGGAAATAGCTCCACTTTTTTTTACTGCACTACAAAAAAGAAAACGCTTCAACCACAATGAGTGACCTCCACCCACCCCATCCAAAATGGCTACTCTCTCCGGCATCTCCGCCAAGAAGGAATCGCCGTTTTGACGGTTTAATTTCTAGGAAACCAGAGCAAAGTGAGTGTCCTGATCCTTGACAAGGCTGTCTTTCTGGTGATCTCGACGTGTTTCTTGCAAAAAAAACTCATCCGTCAGGGTCCACCTTTAATAATCACTCAATTCCAAATTTCCCCACTGGGGCCCCCCAATAAAACGCTGCCCCTTAACCGGAACACATGAAGCTTCCTGGACCCCCGGCGGAAACCCCCCTCTTACGAATCACTTGGTCCAGCTCTGAATAACCTGTCTGCCGTTTCCGACTATGACTGCCGGATAGCAGAGGGGGGCAGCTGTAACTATTTCGGAGGACTGGGCTACAACTCGCAGCACCAGAGCCGGTGCAAATGTCGTATCTCGATCTGGAATGTCACAGTCGACACTACAGACTTGCACACTTCTCTACTATCAATCTATCATAGGTTAAATGAACGGATCGTCTCTTTTCCCCTGTTCAGCTGTTGGTTACCGAAGAAACCTCTCTCTCTCTCTCTCTCTCTCTCTCTCTCTCTCTCTCTCTCTCTCTCTCTCTCTCTCTCTCTCTCTCTCTCTCTCTCTCCTCTCTCTCTCTCTCTCTACCTCTCTCTCTCTTTGTTCAAAACTAGCTTTATTCATTTCTAAAGCGTTCACTTTAAGAAGTACAGTACATTAACACGGTTATAACTATTATGTTTATATGATTTCAAAGTATTACTGATCAGCTATGCCTATGTGGCTTAATATTTAGCCATTCCTGTTGAAAAAAGATTGTCCTTTATTTGTGCCAATAGAAATTCCATGCATGAGGATTAAATATGTCTGCGCTATATTTTGTTTATGAATCTTGAGTACCTTGTCATAACATGTCTTTATATGACAGCACCAGGTGTTACATACATTCTGCTATTATTTTTGTATACGATGCCTTAGTGAGCTAGTGTGTGTAGACTATTCTGAATTGTGTGCACATGGTGTATACTTTGATTCATTTATGTATTTATTTATTTATTTATTTATTATTGTATGTGTGCTTTTTTGCTGCATGGTTGTGTTTGGATTTTCAATGGATGTATGATTTTGTTAGAACTGTTATTTTGATTCATTGTGTTCCCCTTCCCCACCCCTCCATATGATACGGGCAGAAAGGCCTATTCATTAAAACTTTCGACTTTCGACTTCGACTTCTCTCTCTCTCTCTCTCTCTCTCTCTCTCTCTCTCTCTCTCTCTCTCTCTGTACGTGCGTGTGTGTACGTGCGCGCACGTGTGTTTGTGTGAGCGCGCGCGCGTGCGTGCCGCGTGTGTGTATGTGTATGCTCGTGTATATGCGTCTGAGTGTATGTGTGTGGGTGATGGTGAATTGTGTGTGTTGGGGGGGGGGGGGGGGTGCACTTGTGTGTAGGCCTATGTAGGGGAAGACGGGGTAAAAAGCCCATGGGCGGGTAAGAAGCCCGTGCCAATTATCTCATGAAATGAAGCAAATTTCAGTCACATTTTGCCCATGAGACGAGTGTTAATGTTTAGCATTCGTCTCATGGGCAAATTTGACTGAAATTTGCTTCATTTATTTTTTATTATTATTTTTATTATTATTATATTTATTAGGCCTATGATTATTACTATTATTATTATTATTATTATTATTAATATTATTAATATTGTTATTATTATTATTATTATTATTATTATTATTATTATTATTATTATTATTTATCAAGTTATCAATAAGCTAAATTAACGGGTCGTCTCTTTTCCCCTCAGCTGTCGGTTACTGAAGAAGCCATTCCAAATCGGGTTCGCTTTGGTCCGCGCCAGATAAATTACCATAATGACACCGATTCTGGCATTCTGCTAAACGAGAATGTTGCCAGAATCCGGCCAATTCTGGCAACAGTATGGCGTGTCTCAAAACCGCTGTGTGCTGATTGTTCTGAACCGATTTTCATTTATTTTTCTTCTTCTTCGATCGCTCTGACTGTTCCTTGTCATTATGAGCGCAGATGCGTCGTGCTGCCGTTATGCGCCTAAGAAATAGTTAGGCTCAGCATGTTTGTGTTTGGCTGCAGAAAATCTTTGTTAGTCCTTCTTCTGGGAGTGCATAGTCCCTACCACGCTTTCGCGTATCTGGGGACTAGTATTGTTACATTGGGGGAAGACGGGGTAAAAAGCGCCATGGGCGGGTAAGAAGCCCGTGCCAATTATCTCATGAAATGAAGAAAATTTCAGTCACATTTTGCCCATGAGACGAGTGTTAATGTTTAGCATTCATCTCATGGGCAAATTTGACTGAAATTTGCTTCATTTATTTTTATTATTATTTTTATTATTATTATTATTATATTATTAGGCCTATGATTATTATTATTATTATTATTATTATTATTATTATTATTATTATTATTATGACTATTAATATTATTATTATTATTATTATTATCATTATTTATCAAGTTATCAATAAGCTAAATTAACGGGTCGTCTCTTTTCCCCTCAGCTGTCGGTTACTGAAGAAGCCATTCCAAATCGGGTTCGTTTTGGTCCGCGCCATAGAAATTACCATAATGACACCGATTCTGGCATTCTGCTAAACGAGAATGTTGCCAGAATCCGGCCAATTCTGGCAACAGTATGGCGTGTCTCAAAACCGCTGTGTGCTGATTGTTCTGAACCGATTTTCATTTATTTTTCTTCTTCTTCGATCGCTCTGACAGTTCCCTGTCATTATGAGCGCAGATGCGTCGTGCTGCCGTTATGCGCCTAAGAAATAGTTAGGCTCAGCATGTCTTTGTTTGGCTGCAGAAAATCTTTGTTAGTTCTTCTTCAGGGAGTTTATAGTCCCTACCACGCTTTCGCGTATCTGGGGACTAGTATTGTTACATATTTGTTAGAATTTCTAGTAAACAGGCATGAGAATGGACCAGTGAAGCAGAAAGATACTACGGACAGGATGACAGTAAGCAAAGGGAAAGGGCAGAGTCAAAGAAAGTGACCGATTAGAGGAAGTTATAAGCACAGAACTTCCAGAAGGTGGTGGAACTATTTGTACAAAAGACCCCCCCCCCCCCTCCCCCGGTATCCCCATGGGGAAGGGTGGTGGTGGTGGAGATGTTTATTTAACCGTAGGCTTTTCAGTTCAGTAGTCACGGGAGATCGTCTGAGTTTTTCTCCAAAATACAAGTTGCATAATTAAGATTTTGTTGTTGCTGCTGCTGCTGCTGCTTTTGCTACTGCTACTGCTGCTGCTTTTGCTAATTCTGCTGCTGCTGCTGCTTTTGCTACTGCTACTGCTGCTACTGCTGCTGCTTTTGCTACTGATACTGCTGCTGCTGCTTTTGCTAATTCTGCTGCTGCTGCTGCTTTTGCTACTGCTGCTGCTGCTGCTGCTTTTGCTACTGCTGCTACTGCTTTTGCTACTGCTACTGCTGCTACTGCTGCTGCTTTTGCTACTGCTACTGCTGCTGCTGCTTTTGCTACTGATACTGCTGCTGCTGCTGCTGCTTTTGCTACTGCTGCTGCTTTTGCTACTGCTGCTGCTTTTGCTACTGCTGCTGCTTTTGCTACTGCTGCTACTGCTGCTGCTTTTGCTACTGCTACTGCTGCTGCTTTTGCTACTGCTGCTGCTTTTGCTACTGCTGCTACTGCTGCTGCTTTTGCTACTGCTACTGCTGCTGCTTTTGCTACTGCTACTGCTGCTGCTTTTGCTACTGCTGCTACTGCTGCTGCTTTTGCTACTGCTACTGCTGCTGCTGCTTTTGCTACTGCTACTGCTGCTGCTTTTGCTACTGCTACTGCTGCTGCTTTTGCTACTGCTGCTACTGCTGCTGCTTTTGCTACTGCTACTGCTGCTGCTGCTTTTGCTAATTCTGCTGCTGCTGCTGCTTTTGCTACTGCTGCTGCTGCTGTTGTTGTAAGCGTAATTGTTTCGTTTGCTTTAGTTCGGTTTGCTGAATGAGCATGGACGTGTCCTCTGTCCCATCTGGTTTTCTGGAGGGAAAGACGATTCACCCTACAGCATTTCCTACTTCTCAAGATCGATATCCGAGGCAGAAGAATCATTTCAATGTAGTGATTCCATCCCCGCATCTCTCTCGTGACTTTGCTCTCCATTACAAACCCCATCCCCACCCCGAAGACGGAGTGTGGCTGCCCACGTGCAGGGTAATCAAAACCGATCACTTTACACTTGTCGCGTAGTTGTTTGTTTGTTAAAAACTATCAGGCGCCGTTTGCACATTACCCTAGATAAGAGATATCAACAGTTTCAAAACCCTAGATAAGAGATATCAACAGTTTCAAAACCCTAGATAAGAGATATCAACAGTTTTAAAACCCTAGATAAGAAATATCAACAGTTTCAAAACCCTAGATAAGAGATATCAACAGTTTCAAAACTATAGATAAGACTATAGATAAGAGATATCAACAGTTTCAAAACCGTAGATAAGAGATATCAACAGTTTCAAAACCACAGATAAGAGATATCAACTGTTTCAAAACACTAACTAAGAGATATCGACAGTTTTAAAACTGTACATAAGAAATATCAAGGGTTATACAGAGTTTCCAGAGGG
>CM065706.1:38189127-38251627 GCA_017654935.2 Phymorhynchus buccinoides | reverse complement strand
AGCTTGTGGAGTAGCAAGCTGTGATTCACCTTGTCGAATGCCTTCTCGAAGTCCATAATGATTACGTCAGTCGCAGTGCCGCTCTCCATGGCTGCGGAGACTTCTTCGTTGAATTCGAGGAGCTGTGTCTCGCAGGAGCGGCACTTTCGGAAGCCGTGTTGTTGACTGGACAGGATGGAATTCGATTCAAGGTGTTGCATGATGCTGCTTGTGAGGATGTGTTCAAGGACTTTGGCAGGTACATTAGTGAGGGAGATAGGTCTATAATTTGAGGCCTTATAGTGCTCGCCTTTTGTTAACACTGGGGTCACCAGCGCCTCTCTCCAGTCCGTAGGTACCTCTCCCGAGTTCAATGAAGACTGAAAGATGGTTGCAAGGATAGGAGCGACTTCTTTGGACAGCTCTCTCAGTACGCGGGGGGGGGGGGGGGGGGGGGGGGGGGGGGCGATGCCATCTGGACCAGTTGCTTTGGTGGGGTTCGGTTGGCCAGGAGCTTTTCCACGCCCGCGATACTGATAGTGATGATGTCCATGGTGGGGAGGTCGTCACGTGAGTCGGGCATCGTGCATCTACTTCCGAATTCTGTCGCCGAGAAACGGTGTTGCCCTCGCTGAAGGCTTTGTAAAATTGGCTGTTTAGTTCATCCGCTTTCAGCTTGGGGTCAGTAATCAGCTTTCCAGCTGACTTGAGGCCTGGTATTCCAGTTGTTGTGGTCCTTTTGTGCTTCATGTATGTCCAGAAGCGTTTTGAGTAAGGTTTTTTAGTCATTTTCTGTGCAGGTGGGAGAAAACAGGCTCTCAGTGTATCGCCAATAGGAGCGGCGGAGCTCTCTCCGGATTTCTTTATCAAGATCATCCACTTTGGCTGGCTTGCTTGCTTTCATCGCCACTGTTCAGCAGGTTCCTGTAGAGCCTGTCTCTCTTCCTTCCCAGCCTCTGTGTGTGTGTGTGGGGGGGGGGGGGGGGGGGGGGGGATGCGTGCGTGCGTGCGTGCGAGTGTGTGTGTGTGTGCGTGCCGCGTGCGTGCGAGTGTGTGTGTCAAGTCAAGTCAAGTCAAAATGATCTTTATTGAGGATTAAAGAATAAGCTAACAATGCTTTTTTTTATCCTGCCCTGTGTGTGTGTGTGTGTGTGTGTGTGTGCGCGCGCGCGCGCGCGCGCGTGTGTGTGCCATGTGTGTGTGTGACGGTGTGTGTGTGTGTGTGTGTGTGTGTGTGTGTGTGTGTGTGTGTGTGTGTGTGTGTGTGTGTGTGTGTGTGTGTGTGCATGTGCGTGCGTGCGTGCGTGCGTGCGTGCGTTCGTTTTTAAATATTGTGTTGCTCAGAACCTTTGTGGAAGAAAAATGTTTGGACGTAACTTGAATCTGTAGTCAGAACCAAAGAGAGTTGTTGGACTTTGAGAACGCTCTTATTTGTAAAAGTCACAAATGTGTTATGGGGCGCACTCTTGAAACTTGCTGTCTGCTACTTTGAGTTGACAAGTCAAGCTCGTTTTTATGATTCTCAAGCAGTGGAAATTCAGGTAGGCTTTACCTACTTGCAGAGTACGATACGCTTTAATAATTTATACAGTACACACACTACGACACATCTCCAACGTAAAGGCACAGTTATATTGGATTTAAAAGTCACCTGAAGTGGGTGAACTGAAATCAGGAAATCACTCAAAATGTGACTGTAGATTAGGCCTAGATTTTGTTTTTTGTTGTTGGTGATTTTATGATTTACCTATTTCTCAGACAGAGTTGTGCCAATGCAATGAAAGAAAAGTAGGTGGTGTCGCATGAAAATAGGTAGCTCGTAAAAATAAGTAGCTCGCTATTATGAGAGTGTGTATTTGCGACAACCACAAATTTCACTTTTTCTGTACTTTAACCATTTAACTAACCCTAACCCTAACCCTATCCCTTGTGGTTCATGCTCAATGTCGCAAATACAGACTGTCATAGGTAGCGAGCTACTTATTTTTACGAGCTACCTATTTTCATGCGACAGATGCTATGTTATAAAAATGCGTTTTGCATCAGTCTGTTGAAAAAAAAGAGATTTGGTTTTGTTGAATGACTGTTGCTGACGACTGTTTTATTTGGAGTGTTTGCTGTATCGACCCATCACTTGCCAGCAGGACCACAACACACTGCAGTGTGATCTCAAGGAGCTGGAGAAGTGGGTTCATACATGGGACATGAGGTTCAATGCAAACAAGTGCTATATCCTCAGCATTAGAGGTTTTTTTAGGCCCAGGTAATCACACTTCTCAGGGCTCCCAATCGTCGCGCAAAACAAGGGGTCCAAGGAACTCCTTCACTTACAGTATAGAGGGTCTTACTCTTAGAGGCGGGATAGAGTGTCCCAGTAGCATTGCGAATGCTTAAAAAAAAAAATATAGTGCATACCTGGGACCCCCTGCACATTCTTTTAGAGGGTCCTAGAGAATTTTAGTTTTAATTTCATAGACCCCCAAATGGGGGTCCCTGGGAGCCCTGCTTCTACACCCTCAACGAGATCCTGCAGCTAGTCCCCTGCAATCCCTATCTTGGACTCACCCTCACTGACGACCTCAAGTGGACAGCTCACATTGACAGCATTGTCAAGAAAGCCAGTTCCACCTTGGGGTTCCTGCACAGACATCTACGCTGCTGCCCAGCTCAAAGTAGGCGCACAGTATATATATCTCCCTGGTGAGATCAACTCTGAAATACAGTGCGTCAGTCTGGGATCCGTACCTCCAAAAAGATATAGACAGGCTGGTGAGTGTCCAGAGGCGTGTGCATTGCTCGCTTCATCGCTCAAAATTACTAAGACCGCACCCCTGGATGCATCACAAATGTGCTTAAATAATAAATAGCAGAACATTCCACCACTGCAAACCAGGAGGAAAGAACAGCGCCTCACGCTGTTTTTCAAAATCGTAAGGGGAGAGATGCCAGCCTTACCAGCTGAACAGTTTTTGAAACCCGTGGCCCAGTCAAAACGAAGTCATCGGCCATCCAGTTCAGGACGGCTTGGTCTCAGGCACAGCCAACAACAAACATACTGAACTTTAGGAGGGGGCCCCAGCTACCATACTAGATGGTGCTGGGTGTCGGCTAGTCCAGCTGTTTATACCTGGATGAAAAGTGGATGATGTACTCATGTAGCCTGCCGATAATCTTCGCCTTGACTTTTTATTTTGTATATTTTATTATGTTAGGTTGAGATGCTCTCCCCAGTTTTTGCCCCCGTTGGCATTTATGTCCGTAATTGGATCCTGCCAATGATTTTTCATCAAGATCAAGTCTGCTTTTTGACATGTATGCGTCTAAACAGAGGCCATTCGCCAGAGATCGGGTTGACCCATAGAAGCGATCTTTTTATTTAACTGGGCCTGACGAAGGTCTAATTTTCAATATTTTGTGCACAATCGAAGGTTGCTCTTCGTCTTGCTCTTGATTATGAGATACATGTATTCCTAATCAAAGTCCATTTCCTTGCCTTAACCCTATCCCGACCGTAAGTTCTAACCCTAAGCGCAAGGAAATCCGACAAACAATGAACTTTTGGTTTTGTTCTCATATGCAGAGTGTTTCCTTCATTTGTTTTGGTTGTTTTCAGTTCTAACCCTAATCCTTACCCAATTCCTAACCCTATCCCTTTTCTGGTCGATCAATTCTAACCCTCTCCCTGACCCTGTTCCGTGTTCACCAACCTGGTGAAAGGCCTCTGTTTAGACTCAACAAGTTTGCTTTTCGTACATAGGGTGAAAGACTCAAGAGAGATCCTTGTGAAAACATTTTTTGACTGAATGGAGAAACTCTAAGTACTCGATAAGTAGTAGTAGTAGTGTAATAGGGCTAGAAGTGGGCCTCTAGGCCCTTTTACACCCTTTCTTGATTGTTTAATTTGATTTAAGTTTCACAATGATTGCGCAAACCTAAGCTAAACTAGTCTTAATTATTAAAAAAAAATTGTGGGGGGGGGGGGGGGGGATAGACTTTCGTTTTTAATCATCAAAACAATTGAAAGCTCTTATCATATTAGGATCGTGGTCCAGAAGATTTTTCAAACCTTGATTCGCTTACAAAAACATACACAAAAAAGTCAGAAACAATTTAGAACAGAACATTTTGCTGTTCTTCTTCCACTGCCACTAAAATGATTGGTGTGAAGAAAATTGTGTTCTTTTATTGCAGATTAGAATGAGAAAGATGCAAGGGACAGCACCGCTGCTGCAGCTAGCAGCGCTATGCTCGGCAATAATGATGACCTCCCTTGGCCAGGAAGAGGAGAGGCAGGTGGTGGTGATAGGCGGGGGGATGGCGGGGCTGGCCGCGGCCCGACGCATCGCCAACGAAGGAAGGGGGCGCTACAACGTCCGCGTGTTTGAGGCCCGTCGGGACCGCTATGGGGGCCGGGTGTGGACCGACAAGTTGAAGAACCCTAAGGCCAGAGGTAATTTGATCAGATACTGGTTTGGTTAGGTTAGGTTAGGTGCATTATCGTCACAGAGGCATCTCTGTGAAATTCGGGTTGCTCCCACCTGGAGAGCGTGTCAGCCAGAGGCGCACCACCCAATTTTAAACAAAAGAATTTTGGCATGCGATTTTTTTGTGACTGATGAGGAAGGAAGGGGGGGGGGGGGGGTCAATTTTGACCAAATGACAACTTTTTCGTTGCCATTGGGTTTAACGTGTGCTAAGTGCATGAGCACACAGGACCTCTGTTTATCGTCTCATCCGAAAGACTCCACGTTCAGACTGCAAGGCCTAGTGCAAAGTGAGAGGAAAAATCCCCTGTACCCAGGTTTGAACTCGGATTTACTTGACACGAAGCGAATGCGCTACCACTGTGCCACTCTACACTATTTAAATAGAATTTCAAAGAATCCTTTGAATTATTTGTAGAAGAAACAATGAACTTAAAGGGAACAAAAACAGTGTGCTGGGAAACATGATATATTCTTTCGGTCATTCTTGTTTTGCACTTCATGAATTGTTCTTTTGAAAAGTTCACTGGCTGAGGAGTGGGGATGCCTTGCAGGTAAGGCATATCTCCTCTGTAAATAAATTTCAGCTACGCTTTCCAAAGTAGACACAGGTCCTCTGGTATCTGGGGGTCTTAATCAGATTTGAAAATAAATTCCAGCCCGGCTGTCCAAAGTTGCACTTGTTTTCTTCTGCTATCTGAAAGTCATAGCTGGAAACGACAGACTAGCATACATTTGCAGATGAGGCCTAGCAGACCATTGAAATCGGAGCAACATCACTAGCTTACTGAAAACGAAAACAAAAACGAAATTTTATTTAGCCAGGGAACATGAGATAAGCATGTTACATGCTTTTTTCCACCCAGCCCTGAAATGCAATGAGGGTGTTAACGCACAAATCATCATACTTGAGATTTTAAAGAGTTAATCTGACGCATTGTTTGAGATTCTAGGGGGTGATTTGAGAGGTCTAATGCACAATCTCTACGTTTTCAGAAACCCTGCAGAAGGTACTATCAATATATCTTCTTCTTCTTCTGTGTTCCCAGGCTATATGGCCATAATGGGTAAGGTACATGTACTACATATGTGTCCGGTTTTCAGTTTTCACTGGTCTCCCCGCTGCGTACAGCCGACACATTCCGATTTCGGAGGAGCTCAAAGAAGAAAAATTATTTGGAAGATTTTTTTTTTTTAAAGGCAGGAGAATGGGCCAATAAGTCAGAAAGGGAGTAGATGATAGAAAGCAAATGGAAAAGGCAGAGTCAAAGAGAGTGGCAGATTAGAGGAAGTTACAAGCACAGAACTTCCAGAAAGGTGGGGGAACTATTTTTACCAAAAAAAAACCAGTATCCCCACGGGGAGAGACTCATGGAGGGGGTGGGGTCGTCCAGCTCCCCATATGGAGGCACGAGGCATCCACCCACTGCCCCGGCTATCAATCTATTTATGTTCTTCTGGGGTAGAAACCTGAAGGCCCTTTCACCCTTTATTACGCCCTTTGGTTTTCTTAGGATTAGGAATAGGGACGAAAATAATATAGCCGTTAGGCTTTCAAAGTCCCATCTTTGTGTTTTTGGTTTTATTTTTACATACTCAAGGTATATCGTACACTCAGGTTTTTGCGATGAATTAATCATCGTATTCGTACATTATGTCATTATAAAATTTTAATTGGTCGAGCTGATTTTTAAAGCTGTTAGTATTAGGTGCTCTCTTAATGTTAGTTGGTAGTTGATTCCATAAAGGTGCAACTCTGTTTGTAAAAGAATATTATCTTATGTTAGTTTTACAATATTCAATAAATATTTTATCAGTGCTATTTCTTGTTCTGTCATAATTTGTTGGTTTGAAAAATTCTGTTGCATTTAAGTCATCAATATTATTAAATATTTGATAACTTAGTATTAGATCTCCTCTTATTCTTCTTGCTTTCAAACTTGGAAGATTCAGGCGTTACATTCTCTCTCTATTGGGGTCTGCAACGAACACCTTTTGCAAGAGTGAATGCCCTTGGAGGGTGGGGGAAGATGGTTCAGTACTGACCAGACAGGGGGATAACTCTCGCCAATAACCCCTATTTGATGCCACTAAATGGCTGCCTTTCGCAAGAGTGAATGCCCTTGTCAGTACTGACCAGCAAGAGCAATTACTCTCACTGTCAAGGGCGTTAATAACCCTAGTTGCAAAGGCCTATACGAATAGTTATTATATCCATCAATTAACCCTCTTGTGCCTGACGCTCTGTGCTCTCAATCACCTCTGAAATCCTAACCCAAGGGACGTCACTCCGTACAAAAGGGGGGGTAGCGTCAGAAAAATAATAAAATAAAATATACCCTACCAGATTTTGTGTGTTTTTTTGTTTTGAATGTGTTGCCGAGATGTCTGTCTGATATGCAAAATGAATTTCAAGATGTTATGGGGATGCATGGCTCCACAAAAAAAATCAAATTGCCAAAGTGTAGTCGCAAACTGCATTCACTAGTCATTCACTGCCTACTTTTGCAGACTGTTGAAGCCTAACTCGCCCTAACTTGGGCTAAGACGACTGAAATGGAAATGTAGATCAAAATCATTCACTTACCCTTTCACTTCACGATCTTATAATTCCTATCTTTCACAAAAAAAGGAATTTTCATCGCTGTCATCACTCAGTGGATGCAATAACGACTCGTCATCCATGATGTAAAAGTCGGGAAAATGCCGATGTCAGTAACACGACTTCAAAAATTCGCATCGATCGAACAAACACAAGCTCGCTGCCGAAATAGGTCAGAATACACTCCTTACTCATCACTTCGCGATCTCATAAGTCCCATATTTCACAAAAATAGGACTATTCATTGCTTTCCTCAGTCAATGGACGCCATAACTGTTCGTCATCCATATTGGAAAAATCGCGAAAATGCCGAAGTCGGTCACTAATTTTCAAAAATTCATATCTTTCAAAACCAATCGGCCTAGAAGCCATTGCAAGCAACAGGACGGAAGTGTAATCCATAGCGAAAGCGAGGCTGAAGCGCTCACGTGACTGCCATGTGATAGAAACAAAATGGAAGCGCCCAAACCGGCCACGTGGAATCCGTACGTTCCCGAACGGTCTAGACGTTTCCGATCCGATTTTTTTTTGAACGTTCACGACCGTTCACCGCACAAGAGAGTTAAGTTAGTTGCCCTTCTTTGCACCTTCTCGATTAATGCTGATTGTCTTTTCAATTTGGGATACCAAATAACATTACCAAATTCTATATGCGGTCTAACTAAAAACCCTTGTATACATGCAGGAAAGTATCCTGATCTAAGTATGAAAAAGTTCTTTTAATAATACCAAGCATTTTATTTGATTTCTTAACAGCATCATGAATAACAGAATATATATTGTTATAATGCCTTCTGGCGTTGAACTTTCAAACGATGTTGCAGGTCTGGACGTGGACCTGGGAGGTTTTGAACTTTCAAACGATGTTCCAGGTCTGGAGGTGGACCTGGGAGGTTTTGAACTTTCAAACGATGTTGCAGGGATGGAGTTGGACCTGGGAGGTTTTGAACTTTCAAATGATGTTGCATGTCTGGACGTGGACCTGGGAGGTTTTGAACTTTCAAACGATGTTCCAGGTCTGGAGGTGGACCTGGGAGGTTTTGAACTTTCAAACGATGTTGCAGGTCTGGAGGTGGACCTGGGAGGTTTTTAACTTTCAAATGATGTTGCATGTCTGGACGTGGACCTGGGAGGTTTTGAACTTTCAAATGATGTTGCATGTCTGGACGTGGACTTGGGAGGTTTTGAACTTTCAAACGATGTTGCAGGTCTGGAGGTGGACCTGGGAGGTTTTTAACTTTCAAATGATGTTGCATGTCTGGACGTGGACCTGGGAGGTTTTGAACTTTCAAATGATGTTGCATGTCTGGACGTGGACTTGGGAGGTTTTGAACTTTGAAACGATGTTGCAGGTCTGGAGGTGGACCTTGGAGGTTTTGCCCTGAACGTGGCTGACCCTTTCACCAACCCCTTGCTGAACTTGACCCATGACCTTGACCTGGAAACAGCCTTGATAACCGACCCCCAGGTGGTCGTGCCCTCCACCAATAAGAAGTACTCCGGGGACGAACTGCAGAAAGCATTCATGGCTGCCACTGCTGTAGGTTTACATATGTTTTTGTGGGTGTGTTTTTTATCCTGAGGGTGTTTAAGCCCTCCACTGCCTGGTCCTGTGTCTGTTATGGGGTGTGTGATGTCATTGATGATGTCATAACTTTTGATGTCATAGTCCTGTAATGATGGTTTTTGGCTTAGACAAGTCAAGAAAGATATATCTCTAGACAATTTTCTCAGATTGAGTCCAACAGGTCTCTGTTAAATTTTATAATAAGAAAATCGACAATTTATCTGTTTTTCTCTGGCAGTGAAGGGGTTAACTAAGAGCTCATTGTCTATTGGCCACTGCAACGACCCAATGCCCTTGGCCTTGGTAGATGCTTCAGTACTGACCAAACAAGGGAGTAACTCTCACCAATAACCCTATTTGAGGCCACTAAATGGCTGTCTTTTGCAAGAGTGAATGCCCTTTTGGATTCTGACCAACAAGGGCTTGACTCTGTCAAGGGCATTAATAACCCTAGTTGCAGTGGCCAATTCACAGGACTCTATTGGACAAAAAGTGTGAAAATAAGGTGAAAGGTTAGAGAGAGTTTGTGTGTGTGTGTGTGTTTTGAGTGTGTGTTTATGTTTGTGTATCACGTGTCTTCTAATAAACAATAAGGTCTCTGCAGTAATGTACTGAGGATCGAAAAGTGATAGGACAAACTGTCCTGACACGAGATAAATCAATAGGACAATGTCCTGGCTCTTGCAGAAATCAATAAGACAAAGCGTGCCAGTGTTAAAAATTTAATCAGACATTTTCCTAACGGGGGAGAACGCAATTGAACATTTCTTTTTTTTAATAGGTCAATGTCCTATGACCAAGGCCTTGGGACATCACTGGGCTCTGTTTTATTGTCCTACATTAGTGTTATGAGACCGTGGTTTCTTTGTGAAATATGATTCACTAATACCGTACAAACAGAGACAGCGGAAAGAGTTTTTTGAAATACTGATAACTGTAAAACATTTGTACAGTGCATGCAATCATCAGCTATGTGCAGCTCTAGATTTTTGATTTTTGTATCAAATAACAACACTTAAGGCTCTTGGAAATGTCCATCTTAGTCAGCCACACAGACAATAGGATGAAAGAGAGCGGGAAAAAAGCCTACCTAAAAAAAAAATAATTAATAAATAAAAAGGGGGGTGGGGGGAGGGGGGAAAAAAGAAAAGGAACAAGGAAAAAAGGAGTAAAGGAAGGAAAAAAAGAAAAGAAAGGGTTAAAAATGAAGGCGGAAGTGGTGGTGGGTTGCATGATGAATGAGCAAGATAGCAGAGAGCGGATGAATGATTGAGTGTGGTGTGAGAGTTACATATTTGTTTTAATGTAAATTTATGTTTCAGACTTTTATTTAATATTTTTAATTTTACACGGTGGAAGACAAGTTTCCATGTGCGTTGTACAATGCCAATGGACACTGAAGAAACTTATGACTTGTGCGATCTCCATTTTGTGTGAACAGATTCTGAGCAGCGCAGTGAATCGCAGCCACGGCGAAAGTGGCGACATCTCCGTGCGAACGGCGATCAACAGGGAGCTGGCAGAGCGGGGTTTAGACGCACTCCACCTGCACTCCCTCCTCCTGCGCTCCCTGAGCACCTACGCACTCCCCGACTACTCCTCTCGCCTCTACCAGCCCCACGCGCTGGATTTCGGTTATAAGAGAGTGCTGCTTGACGGAATGGGAGAGCTGTTAGACAGGCGAGTATAAATAATAATAATAATAATAATGATTATTTATATAGCGCCTATTCTCTGATTTAGGGCTCTAAGCGCTTTACGTATTTAATACAAATACAGCATAGAATATAATTATCTTATAGAACATGACGAACATGCATAAATTTTACATGAGTAGAATATAGAAAAGTACATAATATTATATACAAATGAACAAAAACGCATAAACAGGCCTCAGTAAAGTGAGAGTGAGAGACGAGTACTTTTAGGGATTAGGGAGAAAGGTGGCAGAGTGGTTAAGATGTTCGCCTGCCAAATGTAATGCGTGACTGCAGCGTGAGTGACCCGGGTTCGAATCCCAACCTCCTCGCCCCTTTCTTTCTAGTTTGACAGGAAAATCGAACTGAACGTTGAGTCCTTTGGATGGGGACTTAAAGCTAGTCTGACCTGTGCGTGCGCTTTACACACGTAAAACTCCCACGGCAGTTGAAAGTCGGTAAGAGCAGGGAGAAATCCCGCTGCCTGGTATGGCCAAATTGATAACTAGGTTTTCCACGTGTGCCCCCCCCCCTCCTCACCCTGTGCCCCCCCCCCCCCCCCCCCAAAATTGTTTTAATTGGGTAGACGCTGCATTTGCGGCGACGTGCTCTCCGGGGGAGAGCAGCCCGAATTTCACAGAGATAATTCTATGTAACTAGAATATACCTAATGCCAAATACTTTTCTCAGCCTCACAACCTGGATTTGGGTGGAATGGGGGAGCTGTTAGACAGGCGAGTATAATAAACAGACCCCAATAAGGTGAGAGTGAGAGCCGATTACTTTTCTCATCTCTACTCGGCCTCACAAGCTGGATTAGGGGTGGAATGTAGACAGATGAGTTTGGGCCCTTAGTTAATTCACAAGGTAGGTTGGTTGTTTTGTGTGTGTGTGCGTGCGCGCATGTGTGTGTGTGTGTGTGCTGGGCTAGCATTCTTGTATGCCTGAACTGCATGTGCATTTATGTACTTTTTTGACATTGAGAACATTCAGTTCTTTTCTTGCCCTGACAGACTGGTGAGTGGTACAGAGAATGAATCACCGCTAAAAATCAACCTGCGTACCACCGTGCGTCAGGTCAAGGTCGATGGCTCAAAGGCCAAGGTCGTTCTGAGGCTGAAGGACGGGTCACAGGTCACCGTGGATAAGGTCGTTGTGGCAGTGCCGGCCAAGGTCATCGCTAAGGGAGACTTGATGTTTGAACCCCCATTGCCGAAACAGTTCATGACTGCACTGAGTAGAATGGGTGAGTGGTTTTGTATGTGTCTGTGTGAGTGTGTGTTGTGTGAGTCTGTGTGCGTGTGTGTGTGTGGTGTGTCTGTGTGCGTGCGTGTGTGTATCTGTGTGCGTGTGTCTGTGAGTGTGTGTGTGTGGTGTGTGTGAGTGTGTGTGTGTGAGATAAACTTTAACTCTTTCAATCCTGCAGACCGGTTTTTCGGTTTCAAGGCTTAATACCTTTCAATCCTGGAGAACGGAAAACCGTTCTGGAAGAAATAACTCCTTTCAATCCGAGAGACCGGTATTCCGGGATCGTACTTTGGACTTACCGCAATTCGCGCCATCAAAGTACGTCATTTACGGGACTGTTTATGAGTGGAATGTGATGCCAGACCCCCCAGCCGTTTACCCTTCCCTTTCCCCCAAATAAAGCCCCCTCCTCCTTCCAGCTCTGTGGGAAAGGGGTCGTTTTGAGTGAATGCGTGTAGTAGGTGTGTACTGTGCACGTGGCAGTTTTTGTTGGCAGTGAAAATGGAAGGTGGAGAAAATTCTGATTCTGACCAATTTGACAGAAGAAGAGTGAGTTTAGTTCGTGGCAGCTATTGAAGCGCATATAGGTGGTGATGATGATAGTGGTGAGGAGTTAGATTATCAAAACTTACCTTTGTTCTACACTCGACCTAGTTTTGAGTGGATTAGGGGGAATTATGTCACACCAAAACCGAAACTAGGACGGAATTCAAACATCGATCAGGGCCTGTGTGTGTGTTAGACACATCAATGAAAGCGCAAGATTATTTTCAGTTATACAGTCGACCCCCTCTTTTAAGACCTTCAAAAAATCGCGGAAAATCGGTCGTAAAAGAGGGGGGTCTTAAATCAGGGGTGACCAAAACAATGCACTCAGTGACTCACTACACCGTATATGACGCACAGCACATGCATACACTAGAACTAAAACATGCTTTCTCCGTCATTCTTGAATGAAACATCGCGGTCTAGCTAATATACGAAAACGGGCTAAAACGGAAAGTGTGCTCGCGGCCCGTGTTGCACTCACACACAAACTACACATAACAACAGTACAGACCTAATTTTCGCCATTTTACGCTCTGGCAGTTCATTTTCAATCACAGTTTGCACACACGGAACTTTTACCGCGCATACAACTCGGCTGACAAAATGGCGCCGCACACACCGCAAATACGAAATCACGGCAAACGCTAATGCGCCAGCTGCTTTCATTTATCGGATTTTGTGAGTTGTTTGCATTCAGTGAGTGTTTCAGTGCACGCACTAACGCTGATTTATCAGTTTGATAACGGAAAGGAGCTGCTTTTCAACTTATTTTTTTGTAAAGTGAGACCATTCACTGAGTTCCAACTTATGGAGTGTGACCGATCACCTAGTTTCAACTTGGGAGTTGACTTCGCATTTAGGCCTACGTTTGCACAGAGTTCGTAAAGATCGACACGATCGCGACTGTTTCAGTTCAAACTTTGATCATAAACTGCTCAGTGATGACACATGTGCATAAAAGTGGTGACATTTAGTGGTCAGATCGTGATATCGCTGATTAAATTCTTCAATTTCGGCATGAGAACGGTTCGTTTTTACCGAGATTGACCTAACAACAGTGGTACCCCAGCTGTGCGTCGGCTCGAACTGAGGCCGAGAAGGATAGATATCATCGTTTTTGCGACTGATAATTGTCAGAATGTGTTGCATCGGTCGTAAAATCAACAAGATTTACGGTCGCAAAACGCGTTAGAGGGGGAGTCGTAAATGAGGAGGCAAGTTTAGAAGAAAAACGATCCGTCATTCATATTTCAGTCGTAAAAGAGGGGAGGTCGTAATTCAGAGGGCCGTTCGTGAGGGGGTCGACTGTATTACTCTGATGAAATGCTCAGTTCTCTGCTAGAATATACCAACAATAACACCTAAAAAAACGCACCGAGGAGCCAGAGAAAAACAAAGGTGTAGGTGACAAGCACACCTGTGTGTTGTGCACGGCACGACACCCCAAGTACAAGCATGCACACACTGGTGTCAGCTATGCCGACACCCCTTCAAAACGTGTCGAACTACAATGATGTGTGAAAAGTGTGGTATCTGTGCTCCAAACAGCGTCACAGTGACTGCTTCAAGGTGTGTCACACACATGTCACCTATGTGTGACATGTGATGTGATGACTGTGACAGGGGTACATACATGCGTAGATAGGGAACGTGAAAATATTATCTGTGTAAAAAAAAGTGTGCAAAATAGTGTGGTGCTTGTCTATATATTTTGTGTTGTATCCATACATAATCGTCAAAACAGACAATAAACTGTTGATGTGTTGGGGACAATTATGGTGACAATGGTGACACTTATCTGTGGAGTAATGACAAGCACAATGCATGGGGATGTACAGGAGGCATCGCTTGGTGAGTGCGTGCATGAAATATACAATTTGCTTTAAAAACACTGACCTGCATGTATGGCATGATGGTATGTTTTATGTTAAATTGTAAACTTACCTGTTTTACACCTGTGTGTCATCTGTCATGTCACCATAATGTGTCAACATGGTCACAAACAGCTTCTCACATCAATTCCCTACACAACGGTATATGACATTCTTAGGTTCGTGTAATGTGGGTTACTGCCGTAAGTCTCTAAAATAAGTACCCCATTTTCACATTTTTAACCCTCTATAAATCCAGGAATGAAGGGAATAGATAGATAATAGAAACATAGGAATAAGGGGAAGTAACAGTTAGTGTAAAACCAGGAATGAAAGAGTTAATGACTAAAGCAAAACCATTCATGACTGCACTGAGTAGAAGGGTGAGTGAGTGTGTCTTTGTATACTTGTGTGTGTGTGTGTGTGAGTCACTTTGGTGGAGCCTGTTCTGAGCTAGCATTCGCAGGACGCCACCTACCAAACCATCTACTGACGACAAAATGTCTTACCGGTAGTCATGGAGCCAGCGTGAGAGAGGTCGTCTTCCGAGGGTGCCACCACGCCCGTCCAAAGAACTTTGCTCCCTTGGATACACCAATGCCATTGGTCTTGATCCAAACACACCTAAGGCACAGACCTTCTTCTGCATTCCCAGGCCATATGGCCGTAATGGGGGGGGGGGGGGGGCAATGTAAATGTATCTGGTTTTCAGTTTTCACTGGTCTCCTCGCTTTTCGCAGAGCTCAAAGGAGAAGATTGTCTGGAAGATTTTTTTGTGGGAAAAAAGGCAAGAGAATGGACCAATAAGGCAGAAAAATAGTCGATAAAACAGAAAGAAAAGGGAAAGACAGAGTCATAGGGAATAATGGATTAGAGAAAGTTGCAAGCACAAAACTTCCAGAAGGTGGGGGTACAATTTAGAGTAAAAGATCTCTCAGAGTCCCCACAGGGGAGTGGCAATCCAAACTGAAGCCATTTTGTGAGTAGGGCATGCAGAGCTTGATAGCATTTGGGTTTTTTTAAATCTATCTTTTGCGTTCTCATGACTGCACTGCACACTTACACACCAAAAAAAGATAGTAATGGTGATGGTACATTAGCCTGTAGCAGGGGCCAACAGTAACATGAGAGCTGTACAATAGATGATTTTCTACAGTTCTGGAATATCATGGTACAATTAGTTTTTTGTTAAAGACTTTGACTCTCACATGAGGGGGCATTATTCTATCCCAGCCTGCCAGAATAGCATCTGCCCCCTCTGCTATCTGGCAGTCATGGTTGGAAATGACTGACTGGCACACACACACACACACACACACACACACACACACACACACACACACACACACACACACACACCTACCTCTCTTTTACATTTGGTATATTCTAGTCACAGAGACTTATCTCTGTGAAATTCAGGCTGCTCTCCCCCAGAGAGTGCGTCGCCGCAAGTGCAGCGCCTACCCAATTTATTTATTTTTAAATTGAGGGGGGGGGGGGGGGGGGGGCACAGGGTGAGGAGGGGGTGTGGGCACACTTAGAAAACCTAGCTATCAATTTGGCCATACCAGGCAGCGGGATTTCTCCCTGCTCTTACCGACTTTCAACTGCCGTGGGATTTTTACGTGCGTAAAGCGCACAGATCAGACAAGCTTTAAGTCCCCATCCGAAGGACTGGACGTTCAGTTCGATTTTCCTGTCAAACTAGAAAGAAAGGGCGAGGAGGCCGGGATTCGAACCCGGGTCACTCACGCTGCAGTCACGCATTACATTTGGCAGGCGAACGTCTTAACCGCTCTGCCACCTTTCTCCCTCCCACATTTCAGTGATGTGATTTGTTCTGCGTTCAACGTCTGAAACAGGTGTGACGTCGAGCAACAAGGTCATCGTGGAGTTTGACGCCGCTTTCTGGCCGACGGAGCACGGATTGTTCTTGAGGGTGGAGGTGGGGGAGGAGGAGGAGGAGGACGAGGAGGCAGGATGTCTGCAGAAATGGGTCAACGTACACAAAGTTTTGGGCGTGCCCGTTTTAATGGGCATGCTCTCCGGCCAACAGGCGTCCAAGATGGAGGGCTTGTCTGATTCGGATCTTCGCCATTTGGGTATGTGTGTGTGTGTGTGTGTGGGGGGGGTATGGATGTGTGTTGTGTACATGATTTTGTTGTGTGTGGGTGGGTGGGTGGGTGCTACTCTTTCATTTTTACACTGATTTCAGTATTTTTAATTTGACCAGAAACTGAACTTCAGGTGTTTTTTAATTCATGAACAACAACAAAAATGGACCGCTTGGTGGTTCTATCTTGGAAGTTTGCAAAGGCAATGTAATAATTTTACAAGGCTTATAGACTCAAACTGTCTCTGTCTATCATTATAACTGTCTGTCTGTCTCGTTATATCTCTCTCTTAACTTGCCCCCCTGAATCGTCTGACAGGGCTCTGCCCCTGTACCCTGCTGAGGCCATGGATCCCGGCCTTTCAGTTTTTTTCATTTGGGGGAGTTGCACCCATGTGTGTGTGTGTGTACATATGTGTGTGTGTGTGTGTGTGTACATATGTGTGTGTGTGTACATATGTGTCTGTGTGTGTGTACATATGTGTGTGTGTGAGTGTACATATGTGTGTGTGTACATATGTGTGTGTGTGTGTGTGTGTACATAT
Source organism: Phymorhynchus buccinoides (assembly GCA_017654935.2). Taxonomy (NCBI): domain Eukaryota; kingdom Metazoa; phylum Mollusca; class Gastropoda; order Neogastropoda; family Raphitomidae; genus Phymorhynchus; species Phymorhynchus buccinoides. The sequence continues at coordinate 38,234,972 of CM065706.1, read as the reverse complement.
ATGTGTGTGTGTGTGTACATATGTGTGTGTGTGTGAGTGTACATATGTGTGTGAGTGAGTGTACATATGTGTGTGTGTGAGTGTACATATGTGTGTGTACATATGTGTGTGTGTGTGTGTGTACATATGTGTGTGTGTGAGTGTACATATGTGTGTGTGTGTGTACATATGTGTGTGTGTGTACATATGTGTGTGTGTGTGTGTACATATGTGTGTGTGTGTGTGTGTGTGTACATATGTGTGTGTGTGTACATATGTGTGTGTGTACATATGTGTGTGTGTACATATGTGTGTGTGTGTGTACATATGTGTGTGTGTGTGTGTGTGTGTGTACATATGTGTGTGTGTGTGTGTGTGTACATATGTGTGTGTGTACATATGTGTGTGTGTGTGTGTGTGTACATATGTGTGTGTGTGTGTGTGTGTGTGTGTACATATGTGTGTGTGTGTGTGTGTGTGTGTACATATGTGTGTGTGTGTGTGTGTGTACACATATGTGTGTGTGTGTGTGTGTGTGTGTGTGTGTGTACATATGTGTGTGTGTACATATGTGTGTGTGTGTACATATGTGTGTGTGTGTGTGTACATATGTGTGTGTGTGTACATATGTGTGTGTGTGTGTACATATGTGTGTGTGTGTGTGTACATATGTGTGTGTGTGTGTGTACATATGTGTGTGTGAGTGGAAGGATGGTTGGTTGTGTGTGTGTTTGATGCTTTTTTATGTGTGCGACTTGAGAGTGGTTCCGTTCATAAAACGTCATACATTCTCTCCTAGTGTAAGTAATAGCAACACTTTCGTCTCTGAAATTCAGGCTGCTCTCATCTGGAGAGCACGTCGCTGCATTGCAGCGCCATTGCATCTATGGTCCTTAAACTGTCATATTTTTTTTTCTTGCAGTCACTGAGTCAGGGATGCTAATGAATGCAAATTGGTTAAACGTGTGTGGGTGCGTGCAAGAGACATGCGGGGAGAGAGAGAGAGCGTGCATGTGTGCGCGCGCGTCTGTGTGTGTGCGCACGCGTTTGTGTTGTCTGTGTGTGTGTGTGTGTGCGCGCCTGTGCGCTTATGTTTGATTAATTTTTGTGACTTATTTAAATTATGTTGCTTAACATTATTGACTTATATGTTTACTTATTTTGTAAGTGTTTAGGGCTTTAATTTAAGATTAAGCGCCTTCAATGCTTACTATTAATGAAAAAAAAGAGTATGATTATTATTATGAACTCAAAAGGCAACAACCGATGGATTATGACTCGATTGTTCTTTTTTATCGTTGTTTCTTTTTACTAGTGCTGAGGAAACTGCAGAGGACTTTCGGAGAGAATTCAGTATCATCCAAAAACATCGTCAGCATCAAGAGATCGGCCTGGATGTCTGACCCATTGAGCTATGGGGGATCCGTTTATCCTACTGTGGGTACGTATCTCTGTGTGTTTGAGTGAGAGTGTATGCAGGGCACGATCTAGGGGGTGGGGTTCCTGGTTTCCGGACACCCCCCTCTGCCACAAGCATGTATCTTATACAAGCAGACCTGTTTACCCTCCCGGTTTTGCCGGAATTATCCCGGGAATTTGCAAAAATTCTGGGTAAAATAATAAATTCCAGATGAACGCTGAAAATCCTGGGATTTCGAAAAAACGTCTATTATTTGTTTCCGTTTGTATGAAAAGACGCAAGGGTTGACCAAAACCTTAGAATGATAGGGTGAAACAGCCAAAAGTGAAGCAGAAGTTTTCTCAAAAGTATTTGAAAGTGCCAGGAATAACAAGTTTGGGAGACGAGCATGCACATTGCAAGTACTGCTGCGTGGACTTCAAAATTTCGCACAGTGCGCTCACAAGATACCTTTTAAATCAGGGTTTTATCGCGAGTCGTGTACCGATGTGAATTCTGGGTTTTTTCCTCAAATTCCAGGTTTTTCTGTGGCAAATTCCGGGTTCATTATAAGAGTAAACAGGTCTGTACAAGGATGAAAAGTAAGAAAATGGCTTCGTTTTTGCCTTAACGCTTTCAACGCCAGCCATTCTTCAGACAAAATTTACCATTTAGCTTACCCAGGTAGAGAAAAGATTCTGTCTGCAATATTGGGGGTTCCTCTCTGACATGCGTAAAATAGGGCCTGCCCTTACCCTCCAAAACTAAGAACGCAATGTCACTGGTTAACAGACCCTCATTTGATGCCTTTTAGTGACATGATTGTGTTGCCAAGAGGCGAAAATGGCTTGGTTTTTGCCTAGCTCTTTCGTTCCTGAGGTTGAATGGGAACAACTGCAGATTCCTAGCTTCATAGAGTTCTCTAGCTCCCTATTCCTGGGTTTCCAGAGAGAGTAAAACTATAAAAGGGTGTTATGTTATTGTGAATATGCTGCATTTTTTCATCAGCCTGTTTCTCTTTCATAAACAATACTTGCCCCAGTAAGAAAAGGGAAAAACCCTCATTGCATTGCAATTATAGAAGAGCAAAGTAATAACAGTTGCATCATGTTGCATGACATTACAAGCAAAAGAGGCCCATAGGAATCAACGGGATAAATTTTCTCAGCAGCTAAAGAGGTTCTTAGGAATGAACAGTATATTTTTATTTTTTTTTTGAATGAACAGTAGTTGAAACTTCTCTAAATACAGAAATCAAAGAGTTAATAATCACTAAAAAAAAAATTGCAAACTTTTCAGGTAACTTCGCCCCCCTGGGCACTCCAAAGGGCTTTACTCCTTAGCCCAGAACCTATGCAGCTCCCTTGGACCCTGGCCGAACACCCCCACCCCTTTGTATGTGTGTGTGTGTGGAGCTTTTAGTTTATGCCTGTACTGGATGATGTATGTTTGCCAGTCCAGTGGAACCTCAGGATTTGCTTCAAGGGAAGTAAATCTGTGGTCACTTCTAAACTCACTTCGCTCCCTTAGAGTTAGACCACAATTTTGTCTGATTTTGCTTTTGTAGTGGTTTGTTGTGGGAGAACCAATCAGTGTGGAGAGTTTTTCTATATAAAGTCTATAATAGTGTAGAGTGGCACAGTGGTAGCACGTTCGCTTCGTGTCAAGTAAACCCGAGTTTGAACCTGGGTACAGGGGATTTTTCCTCTCACTTTGCACTAGGCCTTGCGGTCTGAACGTGGAGTCTTTCGGATGAGACGATAAACCGAGGTCCCATGTGCCCATGCACTTAGCACACGTTAAACCCAGTGGCAACGAAAAAGTTGTCATATGGTCAAAATTTACCCCCCTCCCTTTCCTTCCTCATCAGTCACACAAACATTGCATGCAAAAAAAATATATAAAAAATTGCGTGGCATGCCTCTGGCTGCGACGCGCTCTCCAGGTGGGAGCAACCCGAATTTCACAGAGACGCCTCTGTGACTATAATGTACCTAACCTAACCTAATGTAAAAAAAAGTCTGATCTACCACTTCCCTATGTCTAAACCTGAAGTAGAAACCAGTAATCTTCCATCATTTCTCCTTTTGTTTATGTATGTTTTGTTTGTGTGTATGGCTGGAGTGATTTGTGAGGTTTTTTAATAATTCAAAAATTGTTGCCAATGCGAATGAGTTAAGCCAGGGTAAGACAGCAGCAACTACAACATAATTATAATAATAAGAAGAAAGTCAATAGTTTGTCCGTTTTCCTCGGGCAGTGAAGGGGTTAAGAAATAATAAAGAGGGGATTTGTCCGTTCAAATTTGTGCGTTTTTAACCAATATTTCACATTGTCCAGTTTTTTGTTAAGAGTACTCGACTGTATGTAATACGTATTGTGTGTGTTGTCACACAGGAAGCAGTGGAGAGATGTGGGACGCGTTTTCTGAGCCTCTGTGTCCGCACGTGTACTTTGCCGGTGAATACACGTCGTTTCGACACCATGGCATACACGGAGCATATCTCTCGGGTTAGTCATCTTTGGTGTTTGTCATTCATTTCTTCTGGCTCGTTTTGTTCTTACTTTGTTTTATTCTTACTTTGTTTTATTCTTACTTTGTTTTATTCTTACTTTGTTTTGTTCTTACTTTGTTGTTGTTCTTACTTTGTTTTATTCTTACTTTGTTTTGTTCTTACTTTGTTGTTGTTCTTACTTTGTTGTTGTTCTTACTCTCTAGAGTAGAAACAGGTCTGTGTGTTGGTTGGGTCCATGCGTACCCCCCGTTGAAATCGTAGAGATAGTAAAGGAATCAAGTCATGCTTTGCGTCATTTATTGCAATGACCTTTATTTCTTCTTGCTTCCATTTTTCAACCAAAAACTTTCATGCAGTTAGAAGGTAAAATCTGAATCTACTCATTTTACCTTAAGGTTTCTTTCCTCACTTGGTGTGGGGTGAAAGTTGCTATGGTTACATATAAGTGTATATAGATAAAAACGCAACAACCATATGTACGGTGCGCACTGACCCGTACCGGTACGCAATGACCAATTTGTCACAGTCTTCAGAAATCTGCTTGCTTCTAGAAAACGCTTTCAGTTACAAAGCAGAGCGTTGATACGGTGGAAGCAGAAACGTTTTAACCAACGCTGGTGATCTAAATCTTTTCCAATATCGAACTGGAGATCCAAAAATTGACGTCATATTACGATAATGCCTTAAGGGGTACGCAACCCCCCTTTTTACTCTATATATAATTTCAATGATAACTGGAGTTACGCAGAATCAGTGTGTGAACCTGTTTCTTGCATGGGTGCAACTCTAGTTTCACACTGATTTCAGTTTTGTTTTTGTTTTTTACCAAAATCTGAACTTCATTTTTTTTTAAATTTCATCACACTTGCACACAAAAATCGACCACTAGCGATTTGGGGCGTTTTGAACTAGGTTGTCTCTCTCATGGAATCTTGTTTTCAAAGGCAGTGTAAACATTTTACAAGGCTTATCGGACTCAAACTGTCTGTCCATAATTTTAACTGTCTCGTTATCTCTCTCTCTTGCGTTGCCCTCCTGAATCGTCCAACGGGGCTCTGCCCCTGTACCCCGCCGGGGCCCTGGGCGGCCCCTGGACCCATGCCTTTCAGTTTATCTCTCTCTCTCTCTCTCTTGCGTTGCCCTCCTGAATCGTCCAACGGGGCTCTGCCCCTGTACCCCGCCGGGGCCCTGGGCGGCCCCTGGACCCCTGCCTTTCAGTTTATCTCTCTCTCTCTCTCTCTTGCGTTGCCCTCCTGAATCGTCCAACGGGGCTCTGCCCCTGGACCCCTGCCTTTCGGGGTTTTTTGTGGTCATTTTGGGCAGTTGCACCCATACACAATCTATATCACAATGCCATGGCTAAATTGAACAAAGGGGGAATACTCTCTTTCTAATTAACTCCCCCTCCACCAAAGTTGATTACGATGCCAATCACCTAGCAGTGCGTGGGTCAGAACCAAAGTGAGACAAACAAAGCATCATTCTCAGACACGCGAGCAACATTTTGCCTTCAAAATCAACTTTCAAAAGCAAAATTTTAAATCTGACATAGCGGAATAAATAGATGAAGTGTGTATCTTGACCTGGGACGGTATTCATGTCGAGATAGCATGAGACTTAGCATGATGCTAACTTAGAAGCTCTTCCAATGTCCTATAGGATTTAATAGGACTTTTGGAAGAGCTTCTAAGTTAGCATCATGCTAAGTCTCATGCTATCTCGACATGAATACCGTCCCAGCATGTTAAGCAAAAGTCTGACATTTACGCAGTACTCGAGTTTTTAGCTGACCCTCCTCGGATCCTTAGCGCATTATAATATAGATGACATCATCAATGGCATCACACACTCCTTAGTAGACATGGGACCAGGCAGTGAAGGGGTTAACCCCTTGACTTACACATCTGCAGTTTACTTTGCTTCTATCCCCCTCAACTTTTCCCCGGCAGTCAAAGTGTTAAAATGTGTTGATATTCATTATCATAATTTATTTGCAGGTCAAAGGGTGGCAGATCAAATCCTCTCCGGTCACTGCGAGCGCAAGGCGGAGGAGGAGAAGAAGAGGAAGGAGGAGGAGAAGAGGAAGAAAGAGAAGAAGGGGGAAACAGGGGAGCAGACAGACAGACAGGAGACAGACGAGGAGAACAGAGATGGGAAAGATGAACTATGAAAACTTCCTTTGTGTTTGGGGCTTACAGACCTGTTTTCTGGACGTATTTGTCCGTAATTATTACGTTTTGAGACCTCCGATTACGCTGTTACGGACAGCAACAAATAAATCCGCTTTTCCGCTGAACGAGTGCGGAAAAAAAAGAAAGTAAGAAGAAATCAAAAGAAGGCATGGCGTTTAAGCCGTACTCGCTACTTGCTATCAAAGGTATCACTTCGAGTGATGTCCCTTGAATGAATACTTCCGGTTTATTTCTCCATGCTGACATTTTTCTAGGTACGAAGTGCAAAATTTCGGCATTTGTCGAAGTCGGGTTTGGATGGGAAGTTGCAGCATGCATGTACCCCCCCCCCCCCCCCCCCCCCCCCCCCCCCCCCCCGCGCTCAACAAAAGGTTTGAAGGCAGCGAAAAATTCTGGTGAAAGGATTTCTCCGACAGCAAAATTACGGACAGATGCCTGAAATTACTGTTTTCAGAGCTTGGGATTACTGACAGTGAAGATTTGGGGTAAACAGGTCTGGGCTTATGAAGGGAAATTGGTTGAAAAAGATGAACTATGAAGACTTTCTTTGTGTTTGGGGCTTTGAGGGGAAATTGGTTGAAAAAGATGAACTATGAAGACTTTCTTCGTGTTTGGGGCTTTGAGGGGAAATTGGTTGAAAAAGATGAACTATGAAGACTTTCTTCGTGCTAGGGGCTTATGAAGGGAAACTGGTTCAAAAATATGAATTATGAAGACTTTCTTTGTGTTAGGTGGTTTTTTAAGGGAAACTGGTTAAAAAATATGAATTGTGAACACTTTCTTTGTGTTATGGGCTTACGAAGCCTGGTTGAAAAATATGAATCATGAAGACTTTCTTCGTGCTTGGGGCTTATGAAGGGAACCTGGTTGAGAAATATGAATCATGAAGACTTTCTTTGTGTTAGGGGCTTTTGAAGGGAAGCTCATTGAAAAAGATGTGTGAACAAATCGAAAAGACAATGCATAAAGGGAAAAAACCCCTGAACATTTGGAAAGAGAGAGAGATTGTAAGGATGTGTATAAAAGACAGATTTACGCACAGAAATTGGTTGAAAAGCTGTGTCAGTATTAATGAGAGAGAGAAAGGGGAAAATCATAAGGATGTGATTTGCCTATAAATGTGAAGAAAGAAAGGAGTTTCAGAAAGATGTGTGAATATGTTATGACAGAAAGAGAGAGGTTGTAAAAAATATTTTGTGACAACAAATTGTTGAAAATTAATGTGAATGGTTACTAGAGAGGGTGGGGGGTGGGGGGTGGGGGGGTGCATATACACAAAGAAAGCAAACATAAGCATGTGTGTTTATGAATGAAGCATAGAAAGAAATGTGTTAACAAAAAGTTGTTGGATTGCTAGAATATGAGAGAGAAACAGAGAGATAGAGAATCGGGTTGAGAAATATTTGCATTGTGTGATTGTGTGCTTATCATGTACTAATCTAGAAACCTATGCTTTGATGACGATGTTTGACTAATTATGTGTTTGCCGTTTTAGGGCTAATCTAGAAATATCTATGCTGGAAATATAGCCTGATCTTTTTTTCTAAATAATAATATTGGCAAGCATTTATCCTGCTTAATCTTATAACAAAGCCCTAAGCGCATATAAATTAATAAATATAAAAATCAATAATATGAAGTAACAATTTAAATAAGTTGCACAAAAAACATCTGTTGCACTTAATAAGTTAATTCCCACAGGTGTGCTCACACGCGCGCGCGCGCGCACACACACACACACACACACACACACACACACACTCTGTGTGGATGCCTGACATATGTGAGCTAATAAACAATTGATGTCATGAAAGTGTGTTTGCGTATGTTATCAGCATTTACCGTATTTTTCAGACTGTAAGGCACACCTTTGTATAAGCCCCCCCCCCCCCCCCCCAAAACAAAACAAATATTTTACTAAAATTTCAGATTTTATTATATTTTCTTACTATTTCATTAGTCATTTTATAATGCGCAGGGGTTTGAATCTGAGAAAATATATCGCCTTATTGTCCGAAAAATATGGTACGTTGATCATGTCATGGAAATGTGTTTGAATAGAATAGATCTATTGATGACAAATCTGGGCAGGTTTACGATCGAGGTTTGAGATGTCTTACCAATTTAATTGTGATTCTTCATTGTTGCCCCCCCCTCTCCAAGTCTTTAAAACACACACCAATTAATGCAAATCTTTTTTATTTAATGATGTAGATTTACAAATTCAGTTTATTTCAAGAAAATTTGACTTGAAACATGATGCTTAATTTTATTTTATTTTCAACGGCGATAACTTTTTTTCTATAGTTTTTTTAAAATTCTGTTTTGTATGTCAGGGTCCCCAGGGACACTCGTTTGGCGGTCTATGAAGTACTAAAATTCTAGAGGACCCTTTAAAAGAATGTGCAGGGGGTCCCATGGATCCACTAGAAAAATTCTTTTTAGCATTCGCAATGCCACTGGGACCCTCTATCCCTCCTCTAGGACCCTCTATGCTGTAAGTGACGGAGTCCCTGGGACCCCTTGTTTTGCGGGACGATTGGGAGCCCTGCATGTTGACAGCCAGTTAGTTATTCTTTGCATTGGATGTGTGCATTACCGTCGCATTGGATGCGTGCATTACCGTCGCATTGGATGTGTGCATTACCGTCGCATTGGATGCGTGCATTACCGTCGCATTGGATGCGTGCATTACCGTCGCATTGGATGCGTGCATTACCGTCATGCATTGGATGTGTGCATTACCGTCGCATTGGATGTGTGCATTACCGTCGCATTGGATGCGTGCATTACCGTCGCATTGGATGCGTGCATTACCGTCGCATTGGATGCGTGCATTACCGTCGCATTGGATGTGTGCATTACCGTCGCATTGGATGTGTGCATTACCGTCATGTCATTGGATGCGTGCATTACCGTCATGTCATTGGATGCGTGCATTACCGTTGCATTGGATGTGTGCATTACCGTCATGTCATTGGATGCGTGCATTACCGTTGCATTGGATGCGTGCATTACCGTTGCATTGGATGCGTGCATTACCGTCATGTCATTGGATGTGTGCATTACCGTCGCATTGGATGCGTGCATTACCGTCGCATTGGATGTGTGCATTACCGTCGCATTAGATGTGTGCATTACCGTCGCATTGGATGCGTGCATTACCGTCGCATTGGATGCGTGCATTACCGTCGCATTGGATGCGTGCATTACCGTCGCATTGGATGCGTGCATTACCGTCGCATTGGATGTGTGCATTACCGTCGCATTGGATGTGTGCATTACCGTCGCATTGGATGTGTGCATTACCGTTGCATTGGATGCGTGCATTACCGTTGCATTGGATGTGTGCATTACCGTCGCATTGGATGCGTGCATTACCGTCATGTCATTGGATGCGTGCATTACCGTCATGTCATTGGATGTGTGCATTACCGTCATGTCATTGGATGCGTGCATTACCGTCATGTCATTGGATGTGTGCATTACCGTCATGTCATTGGATGCGTGCATTACCGTCATGTCATTGGATGTGTGCATTACCGTCGCATTGGATGCGTGCATTACCGTCGCATTGGATGTGTGCATTACCGTCGCATTAGATGTGTGCATTACCGTCGCATTGGATGCGTGCATTACCGTCGCATTGGATGCGTGCATTACCGTCGCATTGGATGCGTGCATTACCGTCGCATTGGATGTGTGCATTACCGTCGCATTGGATGTGTGCATTACCGTCATGTCATTGGATGCGTGCATTACCGTTGCATTGGATGCGTGCATTACCGTCATGTCATTGGATGCGTGCATTACCGTCATGCATTGGATGCGTGCATTACCGTCATGCATTGGATGTGTGCATTACCGTCATGTCATTGGATGCGTGCATTACCGTCATGTCATTGGATGCGTGCATTACCGTCATGCATTGGATGTGTGCATTACCGTCATGTCATTGGATGTGTGCATTACCGTCATGTCATTGGATGCGTGCATTACCGTTGCATTGGATGTGTGCATTACCGTCGCATTGGATGCGTGCATTACCGTCATGTCATTGGATGTGTGCATTACCGTCGCATTGGATGCGTGCATTACCGTCGCATTGGATGCGTGCATTACCGTCATGTCATTGGATGTGTGCATTACCGTTGCATTGGATGCGTGCATTACCGTCATGTCATTTTTTCTTCTTCATTGATCCTAGAATTTCTATTGAAAGTCTGAAAACGTTGGCTGTTTAGCAGAATTAATAAATGTCTTGTGAATTAATAGATGCCTTTGAAAGTGAATCTGAATATTTTATGATTATGATTCCTCACCGAATGTACGTGTGCAGACCTGTTTACCCTCCCGGTTTTGCCGGAATTATCCCGGGAATTTGCCAAAATTCTGGGTAAAATAAAAATTCAGGGTGAACACTGAAAATCCTGGGATTTAAAAAAACCCGTATATTATTTGTTTCCGTTTGTATAAAAAGACGTAAGGGTTGACCGAAACCTTGGAGTTCTGAGACGCGATTTTTCATTGGTCCGTGGACCTCCCTCAACCAATGATAGTATTTCTTGTTAGCAGAGATTGTAGTTTTGCGCCAAACATGTCGTCGGGCAAGTCAACCGCAGGCGGCAAGCGCCAGAAATCTTCGACAAACGACAGCAGTGATAGGGTGAAACGGCCAAAAGTGAAGCAGAAGTTTTCTCAAAAGTATTTGAAAGTGCCAGGAATAACAAGTTCGCGTTTGGGAGACGAGCATGCACACTGCAAATACTGCAACGCGGACTTCAAAATTTTGCGAGTCGTGTACCGATGTGAATTCTGTTATTTTTTCTCTCTCAAATTCCGGGTTTTTCTGTGGCAAATTCCAGGTTGTTCATTATAAGGGTAAACAGGTCTGCGTGTGGGATGTTTATATGGCGCCTGAAAAAACATCCTGCACAAATGCTAATCTCATTTATATGAAACACGTGGACATTTATTTTGAATGGGGTGCATACTGAAACTGTATGGTGTGTTACTGAAACACTTAGGGTGTTTATGTGACTATTGAATGAACATGTATGGACGTATTTCTACTAAGGAAACTGAAAATATGCAAAACATTGAATATCAGGCATCAGAATAGTCTAACGTCTGATCCTCTGAAAACAGCGATACTTCTGCGTTCCCAGGGCATATGGTCATAATGGGTTTCACTGGTCTCCCCGCTGCTTACAGCCGACACATTCTGATTTCGGAGGAGCTCGAAGGAGAAAATCTGGAAGATTTGTTTGAAAAAAAGGCAGGAGAATGGGCCAATAAGTAATGTTACATTCCTGAAGTGCCATGTATTGTGAATGGAGAATTTTTATGTCAGCTCTTTTTTGTTCAACTTTTCTTTTTTTTTTTACTGTTTTGTACAATAAAACTTATTGAGGTGTGAAACTAATCTTCTTCAAACCGGAGCTTTTGTTACTATATTATTCAAGTTTTTTTATTTGATTAAAAAAAATAATAAACAGTTGTGAAATAAACGATTCATTTTGTTTTCCATAATGAGGAATGGAAATGTGGCTTGTGTTATTTCTTCTCCTCTTTCTCCCCTCGTGTATTTTATAATTTTTATATAAATAGCTAAGTAATTGATGGGAAGGTTTAACCCCTTCTTTGCCAGAGGAAAATAGAGAAGTTATCAAATTTTCTTATGAAAAATTTAAAAGAGACATGTTAAGACTCATTCTGAGAAAATGGTCTAGAGATATATCTTTCCTGACTTGTCTAAACCAAAAAAAACATCATTCCAGGGCTATGACATCATCAATGACATCACACACCATGTAGAAGACAGGGACTGGGCAGGGAAAGGGTTAATATAACAATGACACACACAAAACACCAATCAAACAAACAGTTGAAAAAAACTGTATCCACTACATTATTATTGGCATGAAATTGCAATTCCAAAATCTCACTGAGAATCGATAAACTCTACCTTAAGGAGCTAGGAATAATGATTTGAAACTACTAACCCAATTCAGCAGAACTAACATTAGAAAGAATTTCTTTAGTAACAGAGTCACTAAATACTGGAATTCTCTTCCAGCACATATTAAATTGGCACCTAACCTTAATCAGTTCAAAAACCTCCTCGATAAAGACCCCAAGAATCAACAATTGAAATGTGTATATGATTAACACATCTAAAAGCGTCCTAGTCATGCCAATCATGAAAAAGAATACAAATAATCAGAAAGGACACATTAAGAGGCCGCGAGGCCTAGTTGTCCTCATTCTCTGACCTGACCTGACCTGACCTGACAGACCGCATACAATTCAATCCAAATGCGATCCGATTGTGACGTTTGTGAGGCACGATTCTCGTGAAATTCTACCGTCTACATGAATCTGACCTGACGAAATCCTAGTTTTGCTCACTAAATTTGTAGTCCCCCTACCCACCCGGTCCCCCATACACGAATCGGATGAAATATCTGTATTATATGTATAAGGCATTTAATTTGATTCGTGCATTGGGGTCGACGCGAGAATAGTGAACGAAAATAGTAGAATTTTTATTTCTAGATGGAGGATTCGCTTTGACAATGAAAGTGATACTATACAATACAATACACTGCAATTCCAGTGAATTGTTTTTTGGTATTCGTATATTCTAGTCAGAGAGACTTATCCTGTGAAATTCGGGCTGCCTACACGTTTACACTTTTTTTGGGGGGGTGGTGGAGGGGGCAGACTTAGGAAACCTAGCTCACAAATTAGTCATACCAGGCAGCAGGGTTTCTCCCTGCTCTTACGACTTTTAACTGCCGTGGGATTTTTACGTGAGTAAAGCGCACAAGTCCGACTAGCTTTAATTCAGTCCCCATCCGAAGGACTCGACATTCGGTTCGATTTTCATGTCAAACTAGAAAGAAAAGGCGAGGCCCGGGATTCGAAACCGAGTTACATTGCAGTCACGCATTGAAATCGGCAGGCGAACGTCTTAACCACTCTGCCACCTTTCTTCCTTAACGTCTTTGGATTATTAAAGACCCACCACGACACGTGTCAAAATGATGGTTTTCACGTGTTTTCCCTCTTATAGCTGGTAAGAAATCTTCCAAGCATAAGAGGGAATGTGACACGTGATGTGGGGGGTCATTAATGTGTCAATTGAACAACAATGAATTAAAAAAAAAAGAGAAACTACATTGCAGGCGAAAGACTGTGGAGCCTATACTGTCAACACTACTCTATGCTAACAACTTTTTTTTTTATCAGCATCGCGACGTCATTTATCCCCCTGACATGCTTATCTCCCTGTTGTGAATAGTCTACGCTTGGAAGGTTGATAATCTGACCTCTATAACCAGCATAATGCATCTTCTCAAATTCTCATAATACCGCGACTCCGGCTCCAGGCAATAAAAAAAATCCTGAACTTCAGGACATCCTGGACAAAAAAAATCCTGAAAACAGGAGTATCCATGCACTTTGGCACTGCACTGCACTGAATTGAACTGTATTATAATTACACTGCGTTGACATTCACTTCTGAACAAGTTTTGTGTGTGTTTTTTCAGCTGGTTGTTGGCAACAAACTAGACGTTAACGAGTCTAACGAAGTAAACGAGACATTCAGAGACGCGGAGGCATGGGCAAAGGAAATCAAAGCCGAATATGTGGAGCTCAGTGCAACTGATACCACTAGTCATGGGTCCACAGACACTGGCAGATGAAGAAAACAAGTCACAGAGACATCGGAAGCTGTGGAGAACATAACCCAAAGAGTTGGAGCTAAACACCCTGAGCTGAGTGCAACTGATACCACTAGTCATGGGTCCACAGAGACACTGGCAGATGAAGAAAACAAGTCACAGAGACATTGGAAGCTGTGGAGAACATAACCCAAAGAGTTGGAGCTAAACACCCTGAGCTCAGTGCAACTGATACCACTAGTCATGGGTCCACAGAGACACTGGCAGATGAAGAAAACAAAGTCACAGAGACATCGGAAGCTGTGGAGAACATAACCCAAAGAGTTGGAGCTAAACACCCTGAGCTGAGTGCAACTAATACCACTAGTCATGGGTCCACAGAGACACTGGCAGATGAAGAAAACAAGTCACAGAGACATTGGAAGCTGTGGAGAACATAACCCAAAGAGTTGGAGCTAAACACCCTGAGCTCAGTGCAACTGATACCACTAGTCATGGGTCCACAGAGACACTGGCAGATGAAGAAAACAAAGTCACAGAGACATCGGAAGCTGTGGAGAACATAACCCAAAGAGTTGGAGCTAAACACCCTGAGCTGAGTGCAACTAATACCACTAGTCATGGGTCCACAGAGACACTGGCAGATGAAGACAGCAAAGTCACAGAGACATCGGAAGCTGTGGAGAACATAACCCAAAGAGTTGGAGCTAAACACCCTGAGCTGAGTGCAACTAATACCACTAGTCATGGGTCCACAGAGACACTGGCAGATGAAGAAAACAACAAAGTCACAGAGACATCGAAAGCTGTGGAGAACATAACTCATGGAACTAAACACCCTGAGCTGAGTGCAACTAATACCACTAGTCATGGGTCCACAGAGACACTGGCAGATGAAGACAGCAAAGTCACAGAGACATCGGAAGCTGTGGAGAACATAACTCATGGAACTAAACACCCTGAGCTGAGTGCAACTAATACCACTAGCAATGGGTCCACAGAGACACTGGCAAAGGAAGACAACAAAGTCACAGAGACATCGAAAGCTGTGGAGAAGAACATAACCCATGGAGCTAAACACACAGAGCTTAGTGCAAGTGAGAAGAGCGACAGAGGCTCCAAGGAGAAGCTGAGAGGCGTGTTTATGGCGTTTCTGAATCAGATTCTGGACAATGCTTCACCCCAACCATCTCCGTCTTCTTCCTCCTCTGCACCGAAACAGTCCGTTATTGATTTGTGTAATACCTGTGTGTGTGTACATGTGTGTGCATTTCGTGGCGTGTGTGTGTGTGTTTCATGGTTGTGTGTAGAGTTGAGAACCGGTTAAAAAACCCGAACCGGTTTTAAACCAGTTTTCCCTCTTCAAACCGTTTTTTTAACCAGCACTCCCATCACTAGTTTCGCCTATGCAAACACATCATTATTTGTCAGAATATTCACACACACGCACGCACGCGCACACACACACAATAAAGAAACTTACGACTTATGACACACACACACTCAACTCAACACTCAGTCAAAGTCAAAGCCATAGACCACCACAAACTAGAAACAGCTACTCTTGGCTTACAAACACCCAATCTACGCTGAGAATCAGTGTTGTTTTTCGAAAAGAATGCGTTAGTCTAAGAAAAACTCACTTTCAGTTTGCAGTTAAAAAACCGGTTCACAGCAACTCGAACCGGTTTTTCGAACCGCGAAAGTTTAGCACCGGTTTTTCGGTTCAAACCGGTTTCCCCCCCACCTCTAGTTGTGTGTGTTGGTTTGTGTTTGTGTGATAGCAACACAGAAAGACAACTCTTTGCGTGTCAAATGACGTCATTATCTCACTGCAGGCATGAAACTTTGTCTCTTGTACGATGTTTGCGACGTGAACAAGAAATGTTGTTGATTCTGGCAATTTTGCTCTCTTCACGTGAACAGGAAGTTGGACAAAACAAATTTGAGTGAGCTTGTGTTCACGGATGATTGCTCTTTCCGGTCATGTAAATTTTATTGCTTACAAATACACCACCTTTTAGCAATCAAGGTTATAAAAGTCTATCCTTAGCAAATTTTGAGCAGTGTATATCATGAAAATATGTCAACCAAAATACTCAGATTACAATTACACCACCTTTTAGCAATCAAAGTTATAAAAGTCTATCCTTAGCAAATTATGAGCAGTGTATATCATGAAAATATATGTCAACCAAAATGCTCAGAAGTCTACAAAGATTGTCATAAAAATGTTTCACATAAGCACAATGCAAACGGTTTTTGTTTTTTATGTATACTATTTGTAATCATTTACCGTGTGTGAATTTACCAGCTTTTAAAAAAATCATTTGTTGGATTCCTGCCAACATTTTTTCTATACATGCATCTTTTAAAGAAATATAAGTCTTTTCATGTCTTGTGAATTGTGATTCATTTAATATTTTACTTTTTGGCAAGTTTGTGTTTATAATATATACAAACATTAAATCATCTTGAACATAACTTGGAACTTCATATTATTTCTTCTCCAAAATGCCTGCGAGTTTGTACAATTTAAATTATTAGTAATTTGGGTTGTTGATGGGTTTACAATTTTTTTAATTATTATTTTACTTTTAAGGGTTTGTGTCAGAAAGCACTATTATAAAATGAATCAAATAAGGCAGATAGTACCCGACCTGTTTACCACCTACACAAGTCTTGAGTAGTCTGGATAGTTGAAATGAGTAGTTTTGGTGCAAAATGTGTATTTTTATTCATAAAACCATCAAACATATGGGGGGCCAAACGTGGTTTTATTATCTACTCTATTTTAGCCTATTCAATACGAAAAAGAGCTGTTGAATACACAAAAACCTATTTAATAGTGTCAATGTAAATATTAAATAGAAATAGTAAATAATCCAAAATATAGAACTTACGTTAATTCATTACTGCGCTTTTCTATTCAATACTGTTCTTGTTCTATTGAATAGAAAAGTGAAAAGTATTGAATAGAAAAGTGGAGTAATGAATTAAGAGCTTGTATCTATTCCATACTTTGTAAAAGTATTCCATACTTTGTAAAAAATATTCCATAATGTGCTTGTTCTATTAAATAGATTCAAACTCAGTAGAGTAGAAAATGAAACGCTAAAGTATACAATGAATTCCAAACCAGAACAAACTAGAAATTAAACCGTCAAAACGGCTATTCCTCCTTGGCGGAGATGCCGGAGAGAGTAGCCATTTTGGATGGGGTGGGTGGAAGTCGCTCATTGTGGTTGAAGCTTTATCGTCTTTGTAGTGCAGTAAAAAAAAATTGGAGCTATTTCCTTTGTTGTCAGCGAAACTCCTTTAGATAAACTGTACATGTATAAAAAAATTTTAAAAAGGCTTGTATTGCGAAGAATTCGTGCAAACGATTTGGTTGGCCATTAGAAAAGAGACGGCACATGCCTTCTCTTTGGGTGAAAGAATTTGACTTCCAGCACCTCCGCCAAGGAGGAATCGCCGATTTGACGGTTTGATTTCTAGGAAGCCAGAGCAAAGTGAGTGTTGCAATCTCTGTAAAGGGTGTTTTCCTGGTGATCTCGACGTGTTTCTTACAAAAACTCATCCGTCAGGGTGCCCCTTTAACAAGGAAGGTCTTAACCCTTTCATAGCCAGCCATTTTTCAGCTCAATAATTCCATTAAACTTAGCTGGGTAGAGAAAAAACATTTTATCTGCAATATAAGGAATTCTTCAGTGACATATATAACACTAGGCCTATCCTTACCTCCCAAACTTAAGAAAATAGGGTCTTTGGATAACAGGTCCTGATTTGATGCCTTTTAGTGACATGGGTGTTAAACCATTGTGGTGCATAAATGCGACATTGGCGGTGGAAGGTCTTAATAGGGAGGTTCTACAGCACTTCTTCTTCTGCGTTCCCAGGCCATATGGCCATAATGGGTAAGGTACGTGTGTCTGGTTTTCAGTTTTCACTGGTCTCCCCGCTGCGTACAGCGGACACATTCCGATTTCGGAGGAGCTAAAAGGAGAAACATTATTTAGATTAAAAAAATTCTGAAAAAAGGCAGGAGAATGGGCCATCAAGTCAGAAAGATAGTAGATGATAGAAAGCAAAGGGAAAAGGCACCCCAGAGTCAAAGAGAGTGGCAGATTAGAGGAAGTTACAAGCACAGAACTTCCAGAAGGTGGGTGAACTATTTTTCACGAAAGACCCTCTGGTATCCCCACAGGGAGAGACTCATTGAGGGGTAGGGTCGGGGTCATCCAGCTCCCCGTATGGAGGCACGAGGCATCCACCCACTGCCCCAGTTCCACAGTACAAAAACTGACGCCTAACTAACACACTGTGATGCTTGAAAAGTGCAGAAAAAACCCTACCAAGTCCGATGTGTTCAAACGTTTATTACAAATGAAAAGTACAAAGTGAGGCAAATCTGCCTAGCGCTGCGATAACAAAGAAGACATTCATTTTAATTTGTATGGCAAAATATTGCACAATACACGACGGTTAATATGAAAACGATGGATATTGTGTTTACACAGCGGGAAAAATGTATAACAAAGTTCTTGGTATAAAAATTAAAAAATCAGTTCTGTTTAATTCAGCTAAGTCTCTATCTATAACTGTTGGTTTTAAATTAATGCTGACTCTCTCTCTCTCTCTCTCTCTCTCATACACACACACACACAGAGCCACACTCTGAAAATACAGTTCCGTTTATCTTGGTTATGGTCTTCTTTCTTCTCCTTCTGTGTTCCCGGGCCATAAGGCCACAATGGGTAGGTATGTGTCCGTTTTCCAGTTTTCACTGGTCTCCTCGCTGCATTCAGCCGACACATTTCGATTTTGGAGGAGCTCAAAGGAGAAAACTATATGGAAGATTTTTTGGGGAAAAAAGGCAGGAGAATGGGCCAAAAAGTCAGAAAGAAAATAGATGACATAAAGCAAGGGAAAAGGCAGAGTCAAAGAGAGAGAGAGACAGATAAGAGGAAGTTATAAGCACAGAACTTCCAGAAAGTGGAGGAACTATTTGTACAGAAAGACCCCCCGGTATCCCCACGGGGTGGGGTGGTGGGGTTATGGTCTGTTTCAGTCTCTCTCTCTCTCTCCCTATCTCCCTCTCTTTCTACCTCCCCCCCCCCCCCCAAACCCCCTCTCTCTCTCCCCCTCTATTTCTCTGTTGATAGTTATGTATTTCAACCACAAAACATAAACTTTCCACGAGTGCCTATACATCACAGAAGTATGAATTCAATAATAACCATAATCGTGAAAATAATAACCGAGTAACTCTACATCAGTGATCAGTATGGCGTTTCTTATCAAGTACAAAGCGCTTTACAATTTTGCAACGTTTCATAAATAAACAGATGCATGCGTAAAGCTTCAATTCTCATAACCACAATCGTGAAATAATTAACTGAGTAACTGGAAACCTACATAGTGTTTCTTATCAGGTACAAAGCGCTTTACAATTAGCAACATTTCATAAATGTACAGACGTATGCGTACACACAACAAACTTTAACATTCTTAATGCTTCACACGCGCAGACATTAAATGGGTGCTACTCTTTCATTTTTACACAGATTTCAGTATTTTCCATTTGACCAGAAACTGAACTTCAGTTTCTGGTCATTCATCCCCCCCAAAAAAAATGACCACAAGCGATTTGGGGCATTTTGAACGTAGTCTAGTTGTTCTATCTTGGAAGCGTGCATAGGCAATGTAATAATTTTACAAGGCTTATCACACTCAAACTGTCTCTATCATTTTAACTTTCTGTCTGTCTCGTTATCTCTCTCTTAAGTTGCCCCCCTGAATCGTCCGACGGGGCTCTGCCCCTGTACCCTGCCGGGACCATGGGTCCTTGCACCCCGGCCTTTCAGGGTTTTTTCCATTTTGGGGAGTTGCACCGAAACAAGGTCCATTCATGGATAATTGAACAAACTTATTCCAACCCCCTCTCTCTCTCTCTCCCTTCCGTAATATCGCAAAATCGCATTGCAAAAAAAAAAAGGGGGGCACGCCTCTGGCTGCGACGCGCTCTCCAAGTGGGAGCAACCCAAATTTCACAGACGCCTTTTGTGACTACAAAGTACCAAATATAACCCAGCACCACAAAAGGGTCATTAAGTCGCTGGGCTACTTTCTCACAACAGGCTAAGAAAGTCACAAATCTATTTTTTGGTCAATTTTGAGTTATGGGTATTTTTGTGTTCTCTAGCATCTTATCTTTCATATTTATAAAGGGTAATCTTTAATATGGTCTCTAAATGGTCTTATAAGTGTTTTAAAACGAGTAGGTCGATGCATTTTCTTCAGCTAGGCTAGACTTTAAACTGTGTTTTCTCAGAATGGTCAACACTCACCCTACTAACTTTAAATGCTCATAACTCTGGAATGGAAAAAGATACAACAATGGTTCTTGTATCATCAGAGAGAGAATTGTCTGAAGATTTCAAATGTATTATTTTCTCAGAATGGTCAGTTTGACACTTAATGTCCCTTTTGTGGTGCTGGGTAATAAATACCAAATAATAATGTATTGTGGCCCATGGCTGATGTACTTTAACTCTTCTAGCACCATGGACAAATATGTTCGCTCAGTACGTCACTCTACACTCCCACCAAACGCAAAGACATTCACTGACAAGTACCCTGCCAAACGTTTGTCTATCTTTAGAGCTTATGTCAATAATCTTTTTGTTAAAGTAACTCAAGCGCTTGAAAAGATAAATACCCCATTCTTGTCGGTTGAGATGCAATGGACAACCAAGAACACAATAAAATACATGGTGCTAGAACAATTAAAACGCTCTGACTTCCGACAGCACTTTCTCACACACACACACACACACACACACACACACACACAAACATGCGTGCGCGCACGCACACACACACTGGACAACCTGAACCAAGAACGTCACAAAAAAAAAACAAAAAAAATCAAATTATCTGTTTGTAAGCCATATTCCTAGTTCATATATTTACCATATTTGTCGACAGGCCACTGATATGTATGGGAGTGGGGGGGTTAGAGGGAGAGGGAGGGGGGGAACTCTATGGATACCAATGCTTTTGCTGGGTGATGCATGTGTTTCTTTCTCTCTATCATCCTCTGTAAGTAAGTGTGAGAGAGAGAGGGGGGGGGGGGGGGGGGGGGGGGGGGGGGGGTGGGGGTGGGGAGAGAGACACATTGTTTGTTGAATTTGTCTTGTGTATTGTTTTTGAAATTGTAAAATGCAAAAACATGAATAAAAAAAAAGAAAGTCATAAAATACATGACTCTAGAAGAGTTAAAAACATTCTGACTTCCGACCCCACCCCACCCTCTCTCTTTTCCCTCTCTCACAACACACACACACTCACTCACACACACTCAAACTTCAGCCCTGCTGTATCCGCGTCTTATCTGCAGGCAAAGCAAACAGCACACATCCTCATCTCCTGATCCATCAGCGCTATGTAGTTGTTGTTTTTCTTTCCCTCCAACCTAACTAGCGGCAATGTCGCTGAAGATGCCCTTGGGTTTGGGCCGAAGCTCGTCATCACCCAACGTGTCTTGAGCCAGCTGGGAAACAAACAGCAAACAAGATACGGTTAACCCTTTCCCTCCAACCTAACTAGCGGCAATGTCGCTGAAGATGCCCTTGGGTTTGGGCCGAAGCTCGTCATCACCCAACGTGTCTTGAGCCAGCTGGGAAACAAACAGCAAACAAGATACGGTTAACCCTTTCCCTCCAACCTAACTAGCGGCAATGTCGCTGAAGATGCCCTTGGGTTTGGGCCGAAGCTCGTCATCACCCAACGTGTCTTGAGCCAGCTGGGAAACAAACAGCAAACAAGATACGGTTAACCCTTTCCCTCCAACCTAACTAGCGGCAATGTCGCTGAAGATGCCCTTGGGTTTGGGCCGAAGCTCGTCATCACCCAACGTGTCTTGAGCCAGCTGGGAAATACGGTAAGTTTATGTCACTACTCCTGCCGTTAAAGCGATGCATGCGCACTCGAGAAAATAGTTGCTTCTCTTTTGTCGGTTGAGATGCCACAGACAACCAAGAACGTCAAAAAAACCATGGCGATAGAAGAGTTAAAGTCCCTCTCAACCCGCTTTTGTCGAGAGAGTGGTGGTTGTTGTTGATGTACCCTGGCTAAAAGACTCCAGGGATCATCCCAACAGCAGAAGCACTTGAACACTATGGTACAAATGCACCAGCCAGGGATGAGAACATTACGTGAGTGACCGTTTTTTGATTACCCCGCCACATGGGCAGCCACACTCCGTCATCGGGGGAAAGAGAGTGTTTTGCTCACTTGAAAGACATGAGTTTTTGAGTCAAAGAAAATTTCCGACCTGTTTAAAAAAAAGTTACCGTATTTTACGGACTATAAGGCGATACTTTTTCCCCAGACTGAGACCCCTGCGCCGTATAATGTGACTGATAACATAGTAAGAAACTATAACAACAAAATCTGAGTTTTGTGTACAATTTGGTTGGTGCGCTTTATAATCAGGCGCGCCTCGTATGTCCGTAAAATACGGTACAGTTTGAGAAAGCTTAGTATCTACAACACAGAATAGCACACAGTGACACACACACGCACACAAAGACACATAGTGTAGAGTGGCA
This sequence comes from Phymorhynchus buccinoides, assembly GCA_017654935.2. NCBI lineage: Eukaryota > Metazoa > Mollusca > Gastropoda > Neogastropoda > Raphitomidae > Phymorhynchus > Phymorhynchus buccinoides. The sequence goes on along the minus strand of CM065706.1, from coordinate 38,212,580 downwards.
CAGTGGTAGCGTGTTCGCTTCGTGTCAAGTAAACCCGAGTTCGAACCTGGGTACAGGGGATTTTTCCTCTCACTTTGCACTAGGCCCTGCGGTCTGAACGTGGAGTCTTTCGGATGAGACGATAAACCGAGGTCCCGTGTGCTCATGCACTTAGCACACGTTAATCCCAGTGGCAACGAAAAAGTTGTCAATTGGTCAAAATTTAACCCCCCCCCCCCCCCCCCCCCCCCCTCATCAGTCACACAAAAATGCGCATTGCAAAACTTTTTTTTTTAAATGGATGGCGCGCCTCTGGCTGCGACGCGCTCTCCAGGTGGGAGCAACCCGAATTTCCACAGAGACGCCTCTGTGACTATAAAGTACCTAATACCTAATAATAATAATAATCTACAACACAGAATAGCACACAGTGACACACACACACACACACAAAAACACATGCATACAGGCATGCAGACATACATGTGTGCGCGCACACACACACCTGTTTAGCGTCCGAGCGGCTGGTGTCTCCACGACATAGAATCAGGTTGATGAGCTGCTCCATGCGAATGTCAGGGTACTTCTGGGCAAACCCCTGAACACACACAAACACATTAGATAATAAAACAAACATCAAGATCTTCGATGGTAGTATCGTATGTGTGTGTGTGCGTGCATGCTTGCATGTATGTATTTATGTATGCATGGACAATGATGCATATTTCGAGGGGTGCCTGCCAGAACGGTCTATCTGAAAAGAAATAAAGAGCACAGATGGGCAGTTCTGGCATTCACCCCTCGAATTGTAGATTTTACAAAATTTGCAATAAAGTGGTGTGGCTGCGAATTGGGACTCGGAATGAGCGCAGTGGGACCACTGTACGGCCCGGAAGATGGGACAGCAAAAAAATAAAACATAAAAAATTGCAATAAAGTCATTCATATGTATGTGTGTGTGTGTGTGTGTGAGTATGCAAATCTCATGTTTATGTTAGTCGGTATGTGTGCTTATGTGCGCGTGAACGTAGCTGTTCATGTTGGTCATTATTATTAAAGCGCAATGAGCAGTTAGCCTGGAATGTGCGCTATAGAAGTTTTCTTTATTATTATTACTATTATTATTATCACAGACAGTGGCGAGTTTTGTTGCACTTTTATTGGTAATATTTTTTTTCCTAGGCAACCCTAGGCCAGTAATGTTTGCCTCAGGCTGTAAGGGGTTAAAAGTAACTCACAGTTATTTCCAGGGCCAGCATGGACGAGTCTCTGAGACGAAGAACCTCAGCTAACGCTGGCAGCACGTCAAACTGAGATCCATCCTGGCGACAACAACAACAAACAAGAGGCAAAGTCTTCAAGGCTCACTCGAACAGGAACATGTGGGACAAAAACAAACAAAGATTGTGGGGGTGTTCAAAGTACAAGATTGCCAACAACATTTTAAAGTACAAATGACTATCGATAATGGATACAACTAAAAAAAAAGAAAAAAAAAGTGCCCATGCCGAGAATCGTACCCGGAACCATTGGCACGACAGACAGATGCTCTACCAATGAGCTATCGAGGCTTTCAGTGTTGATGAGTTTCTTAACTCATGTTGCCTGTTGAATACTCTCTAACCCACTAATCTAAAATGTTATCTGTTTGTTATCTGTTTACAGTGTTGTTTTAAGTATTTAATTATTCAAATCATTATTGTTTGAAAGCTTGCATATGTGTGCAACGTTTGAACAATGTATGCCTTCTATTTCCCGAGAAAATGCTAATGCTAAAGTTTGGAGATTAGACCACGGACACATACACACACACCGAACAACTATCATACTATAGACTCACTTCTTAGCCAATCATACACTACATGTTTTATGTGGATAACGCAATGACATATTGTGCATATTTGAGCAATTAGCATGATGTAAAAAATAAAAAACATAACTTTTTAACAATTTGCATCATGTAACGAAAATGGATTATCAGTGAAAGGATCTCGTTACAAAACCTCTCCCTCTCTTTGTCTCTCTTACACACACTCTCTCTTTTACCCGATTAGAACACATTTTATTTAACCGGCTTTTTACCCTTTTAGCTTCCTTACAGATTGTCTCAGCAACGTTACATATACAAGGGTTGAAAGAAATCAAGAGTGCTCCTGAAAATCAGGACTGAAAAAGCTGACAGCAGGATTGGCCATCTTGTCATCCAGAACCAGTCTTATAAAATCAAACATTTATGCTAGCATTGATGGCAGATTAAAGCAAGATGGTAGACAAGCAATTCCAACACCATCCCCAGCCATCCTGTATACACAGACACACACACATTGGAAATTGTTTTTAATGCGGTCACCGCTTCAGGATTGGGAAGATTCAGAGAACATTGAAACGTGTCATTTCAGGATTGAGAGAATGTTTTATTTCCACCCATGTTAAATACACACACACACATGCGCATGCGCGTGCACGCGCACACACACCACACACTTGCACGCACACACACACACCACACTTGCACTTGCGTACGCACACATTCACGCATGCACACACATGCACGCATGCACACACATGCACGCATGTACAGACACACACACACACATACGCATGCATGCATACACACACACACACCGACACACACACACACCACACTTGCACTTGCGCACGCACACATACACGCATGCACACACACACACACACACACACACACACACACACACACACACGCACGTACACACACACACACATACGCAAGCATGCATACACACACACACACACACACTGACACACACACACACACACACACGCACGTACACACACACACACATACGCACGCATGCATACACACACACACACACTGACACACACAGACACACACACACAGACATACACACACATATACGCACGCAGACATACACACACACACACGCAGACACACACACATACGCACACACACCGACAGACACACACATACACACACACACACACATACGCACACACACCGACAGACACACACACAGACACACACACACACACACACACACACACGCACGCACACACACCGACAGACACACACACACGCACACACCTGTTGCGGACACATTTCGTTGAACTGGTTTTTCATCATCTTGGCTTCCTTGCAGATCTTCTCCGCAGATGCCTTTCTCTCTTCATAGTTCTTGAACGACAGCTTTCTGAAACGCACACACTTTTTCATATAACTTTTTATCATCGTCAGGCTTGTAGGAGAATTGACTTCTCACTTTTTGACGTGAGAAAATTAAAGAAACGCCCATGGCATCACTGCCACTAAAACTTCAGACGTTTTTGATAATTACATCAGAAACAATTTTAGATCATAATTTAAGTGTAGAGTGACACAGAGGCAACGCGTTCACCTCGCATGCAATAAACCCGAGTTCGAACCTGAGTACAGGGCGTTTTTCCTCTCACTCTGCACTAGGCCTTATGGTCTGAACGTGGAGTCTTTCGGATGAGACGATAAACCGAGGTCCCGTGTGCCCATGCACTTAGCACATGCTAAACCCAGTGAAAACGAAAAAGTTGTTGTTTGGTCAAAATGTACCCCCTCCCCCCCCCCTTTTCCTTCCTCATCAATAACACAAAAATCGCATGTAAACAAACAAACAAAAAGGGTGGCACACCTCAAGCTGCGACTCGCTCCCCAGGTGGGAGCAACCCGAATTTCACAGAGACGCCTCTGTGACTATACAGTACCAAACACCCAAATAAGCACAAACTTTTTATTGGAGCCGAAGACCCATTCTGGGAATCTGTTGCAAATGTTAAAGGCGATTCACACTTTTCGAATTTTAGTCGAAAGAAAATCGAGTTGTGAACTCTGTCAAATAGCAGTGTCCGTGTGCCGTCCTCACACTATCAGTAATCATTGGTAGTTTTCCCACAACTGCCTGAGAGTTGAAAATAAACGGTGCAGTCGACAATTCCTTTCGAGCGGTTGAAAGAATTTCCATTGACCAAATTTTGCATTTGATTTTTTGCTGTTTTTGTTGTTGTTGAGTTTTCTCATTGTATTGATCGGCTTCTCCCACACAGTGGAAAAAAGGCACAATGTTGTCAAGTCAATGTGAGCACTTGCTAAACATTTATTTGCTATCTTCCATCTCAATATAATTATTCATGTACTGTATTTTTCTGACTATAAGGCGATACTTTTTCCCCAGACTGAGACCCCTGCACCTTGTGATGTGACTGATAATATAGTAAGAAACTATAATAACAAAATCTGATTTTTTTGTCAAATTTGGGGGGTGCGCTTTATATTAAGGTGCGCCTTATAGTCAGAAAAATACGGTAAGTTAACTATCGGTATTGATAAAAAATTCGGGACTTTACTGGTGTTGCACTGCCTCCAGGCATTGCCTCCAGCATCGTTCCCACCATCTTTATATCTATTAATGTGCATTTGATTTTTACTCGCACTGTCAAAAGAAAGGGAAAACTGTGAAAAGGTCACATCCAGTTTTATTCGACTGAGCAGAATCGGGGCAGTGGGTGGATGCCTCGTGCCTCCATACGGGGAGCTGGACGACCCCGCCCCCTCCACGAGTCTCTCCCCATGGGGATACCGGGGGGTCTTTCATAAAAAATAGTTCCCCCACCTTCTGGAAGTTCTGTGCTTGTAACTTCCTCTAATCTGCCACTCTCTTTGACTCTGCCTTTTTCCTTTGCTTGCTGTCATGTTATATTTCCGACTTATTGGCCAATTCTCCTGCCTTTTTTTCCCCAAAAAAATCTTCCAAATAAACTTTTCTCCTTTGAGTTCCTCCGAAATCGGAATGTGTTGGCTGTGCGCAGCGGGGAGACCAGTGAAAAACTGAAAATGGACACATACATACTTTACCCATTATGGCCTTTTTGGCTTGGGAACGAAGAAGAAGAAGAAGAAGAAGAAGACTGAGCAGAACAGTCTGAGTGAGACAGAAACTGTAGGGATACCGGGGGTCTTTTGCATAAATAGTTCCCCACCTTCCAGAAGTTCTGTGCTTGTAACTTCCTCTAATCTGCCACTCTCTTTGACTCTGCCTTTTCCCTTTGCCTACTGTCATCTACTATCTTTCTGCCTTGCCGGTCCATTCTCCTGCCCTTTGTCAAGAAACACTTTCAAAAACATTTCCCCAGCCGAAGTCTGACTTGCTGGGCCTAACTATTTCTTAGTTAGGCTGCAATACGGCACCATGACGCATCTGCGCTCATAATTGACAGGAAGCTGTCTGAGCGATCGAAGAAGAAGGAGGCAGAAATCCTACAAGCGTGACGACATACTGACCTTGAGAGCAGGGCTCGGAGGTATTCCCGAAGGATGCTGCGTTGCCCTTCGTGGATGAGCGTCAGGAACATGTCGGGTTTGATGTGCACAAAGTCCTGGGCATAGTCTGCCCATGTGGCGCACACCGTGTCCACCACATTGGGACTGGACATCCTGCACATAGACATACATTTTGTTGTTGTTGTGCTATCCCATCTTTTGGGCCGTACAGTGGCGTTGCTCCCACGCCGCTCATTCCGAGTCCCAATTCGCAGCCACACCTCCGCACGTTCAGGTCGCAGAATCCGAGACCAGCAGTCCAAGGGGAGCTAATCTATGTTAGGCCGTCAGGAGGCAACCAACCGAGGAGACACTGCACTGCTGCTGAGTCACTTCGGTGGAGTTCAGTAGAGCCTGTTCAGGACACCACCTATTACGCCCCCTACTGACGACACTATTCTCTTAGTCGCGGAGCCAGCGTGAGTGAGGTCCTCCTCCGAGGGCGCCACCACGACCGTCCACCGACAGCTACCCAGAACACACTGCATCCCCATGACTTTGACCCGAACGCACCAAGGCATAGACTGGATCGGAAATCGAAACTGAGGTCACCATGAGAGCAGGGCATGCAAAGCCACAGAATTTGAGACTTCTTTTTTTTTTAATGATTGATGGAAATGAGTTCAACACATAGAGATACATCCTGCCACATAGAGACACACATAGAGATACATTGACATAGAGATATGCATAGAGGAACATGTCCGGCTTGATGTGCACAAAGTCCAGGGCATAGTCCGCCCATGTGGCACACACCGTGTCTACCACATTGGGACTGGACATCCTGATGCATAGAGACGCATAGAGATACACAGAGACAACCTATACATAGAGAAACGTGTGGTTTGATGCAGACAAAATCCAAGACATAATCTGCCCATGTGGATACTGCAGATGGATTTTGTTCTCTACCCAGGTAAATTTAATGGAAATTTTTGGATGAAATATGGCTGGCGGTAAAAGGGTTAACTTAACTGGGTAGAGAGAAACAAAATCTGCTATATTGCGAATTCCTACGAGATGTGCATAACATTAGTCCTGTCCTTACCTCCCAAAATTAACCCTTTCACCACCAACGTCGCATTTATGCACCACAATGGTTTAACACCCATGTCAGTAAAAGGCATCAAACCAGGCCCTGTTATGCGAAGACCCTCTTTTCTTAATGTTGGGAGGTAAGGATAGGCCTCCTGTTATACATGTCACAGAGGAATTCATAATATTGCAGACAATTTTTTCCCTCTACCCAATTCAGTTTAATGGTATTTGGGGGCTGAAAATGGCTGGCAGCGAAAGGGTTAAGGAAATAGGGTCTTTGGATAACGGGCCCTGATTTGACGCCTTTTAGCGACATGGGTGTTAAAACCATTGTGGCGCATAAATGCGACAATGGCCGTCAATGAGTTAAAGATAAAGAGGGAGAGAGAGAGAGGGGGGAGACAGAGATGACAATACCAGGGGTGCTCCTGGGAAATTTCAAAAATCCTGCAAGGAAGGGGTCCAGGGGCCGCCCAGTTATAACAACTTGACTTAAACAATCCTAAAAATATAAAGTCCCTATGTAAATATTTATCTGTATTCATTTCTTTTATATTCTACACATGCGAGAAACTGACAAAATGTTTAAAAATAGGACATTCCTTGTTTCTCAAATTCTCATAATCCAGCGACGCCGACTCCAGGCAATAAAAAAAATCAGTAAAGGTCAAGATGTGCCACCCCCCCTACCTATCTCGGTGAATTCTATTTTTCCGTTATTGCCTTTCTTACCATACATAAAGCTGTATTTTAGGAACATTTTTAGCTAATAACCTTTTTCGAATACTAACCCTAACCCTATCCCTAGCCCTAACCCTAACCCTACCCCCCACCCTATAAGACGGAAAAACGCAACGAACCACAACTGTGACAAATCGCGGTGTACTGCAGTACATAGTGGGGGGTAGGGTTAGGTTTAGGGCTAGGGTTAGGGTTAGGGTTAGTATTCCAAAAAGGTTATTAGCTCAATATGTTCCTAAAATACAGCTTTATGTATGGTAAGAAAGGCAAAAACGGAAAAATAGAATTAACCGAGAAATGCAGGGGGGGGTGGCACATCTTTACCTTTGCCAAAAAATCCTGTATTTCAGGACATCCTGAAAGCAGTCTAAGCATCCATGCAATACCCAACAAAGATAGAGTGAAGACAAGGGGAGTAACTGACCATGCCCTGGTCATGAGCTCGTTGAAGCAGTTGCTGTCCTTCAGGTCCAGAAACACTTCGTCCACCAGAATACCGCAGCTGTGGCAGGAAACCACACGGATTAAGATTAAGATTGAAATTATAGCCCCGTCGACAACAAAGGCCATGTCAGGGCTGTCACCACGTTAAATCTGACCACGTATTAAAAAAGGAGAAAAACACAAGGTAAAAACAAAATCAAAGGTTTTTTTCGTTAAAATACTTTTGTTAAAAAAACATTAATAAATCAAAAACTTAGCAAGTAAAAACATGACACGTCTACACAGAAATAATAATAATAATGTGTATTTCTATAGCGCCTATTCTCAGTAAAGGCTCTAGGCGCTTTACAAAACATTTACATTAATTAAAAAGAAAACATTACACAATAAATATTAAGCAAGAAAAACCAAACGAAGTAGCCTTACAACACCCACACACACACCACCACACACCCACAACACACACACCCACAACACACCACCACACACTGTCAGGACACACACGCGCACACGCGATTGCACACACGGACAGACGCACGAACACACACACACGCACAGACACACGCGTACACCCACCCACCCAGACGCATGAATACAAACACACATTCCTTAAAAGCAGCCACAAATAAGCACACACATTTTATTCAAAAACAAGTTGCTGGAACTCTTGTCTCTCTGCAAAAGAAGATTCACCTACCCAAGTCATGTAAAACGAACGAGAAAATCAAAATATCTGCTTTCTGGTCTCAACGCTGTAACAGGACAATTTATCTGCATCAGGGTCCAGTTTTTCTAGATACGGTCGCCGCGCGAACAACGCTTACGCCAAACAGGGCCTTAGAAACACCCTAAACGTTTCCTAAGGTCAGATAACTCTTTAAGCTTACTCTTAATTTTTGGGAGAGAGAGAGAAAAGGGTTGCTATCATAAGGGAGATAAAACATACCTCTCTGTCAGTTTGTAAAAAGTTTTCGATTTCACCCACGTCTATTTGTGTGCAGAAAATTAAATTTGCACCATATTATGCCATCTAACATGATGAAAATTAACAAAGAGCACTCCAAAACACTTGCGTTTGTTTAATTTGCTGAAATCATCCCGTATTTATTCACGATAGACTAAAGAATATTTGCTGTGGCAAGCTTGCTGTTTTGGTCTTCCATTTTTAAAGTTCAAGAGATAAAAAAAAAAAGCCGGAAGTATTGATAATTATTTCCCATGATCCTTCAAATAGTTTGTGGCTTGCTACCTCGATCACAGCCACAAAACGTTTTTGGCAAACGTTGGCAAAAGAGGTGTTTCTTAGTACTGTTTTTGCCGATCTGCGCTCACACTACGCAACGTTAGCCCTTGTGAAGCGGCCCCCTGTTCCTCCTCCCAGTAGTCCCACCGTATGTATTCATGGACTCATCCCCTCTTTTCTTTTCTTCTTTTACCAAATTACTGGAAAACTGGAATAACAATTCACAGATTCTTTGCCAAATTAAGAAATAATGATTTTTAAAAAAAAATTCAATCAGATGAAAAACACAATTCTCAGGGTACCAGTCTCTACTTTCAGTTTTAGCGCATAAAAAAAGGTTAACTGGTGATGACAAAGATGCTAAAAAGGCAACAAAGATGATGAACCCCATGACATAATGACAACTGATGGCCATAAAAACAAAACCAGCCCCCCCCCCACCCCCACACCCCCAATAAACATGACAACAAAAGAAAAAAGACAACACTCATCAAAAATATGCAACAAACAACACAATATCTGATATCCCCATCACTTGTTTCCAATGGCGATGAACTGCTCGGTCAGCTGTTGGAAGCGATTTTTGGGGATAGTATCCGTCTCTCTCCTCCCCCCCACCAAAAAAAAGACAAAAGACAATATCAACAAAAACAACAAAATAATAAAGACATATAATAGACAATATCCGATATCCCACCCAGTTGTTTCTAATGGCAAGTAACTGTTCAGTCAGCTGTTGAAAACGGTCTTCGCGGATAGTACCCATCTCTTTCTCCCCCCCCCCCCCCCCCCCCCCCCCAAAAATGACAATAACAACAACAAAATAATAAGCATATTATATACGACAGGATATCCCATATCCCCACCAGTTGTTTCCAATGGCGATGAACTGCTCGGTCAGCTGTTGAAAACTGTCTTTATGGATAGTATCCGTCTCTCCCTCCCCCACCCCCCCCCCAAAAAAGACAATAACAACAAAATAATAGACGTATATACGACAGAATATCCAATATCCCCACCAGTTGTTCCTAATGGCGATGAACTGCTCAGTCAGCTGTTGGAAAACTGTCTTTACGGATAGTATCCGTCTCTCCCTCCCCCCCCCCCCCCCCCCCCCCCCCCAAAAAAAGACAATAACAAAATAATAGACGTATATACGACAGAATATCCAATATCCCCACCAGTTGTTCCTAATGGCGATGAACTGCTCAGTCAGCTGTTGGAAGCGGTCTTTACGGATAGTATCCGTCTCCTTCTCCCCCCCCCAAAAAAAGACAATAACAACCACAACAAAATAATAGACGTATATACGACACAATATCCGATATCCCCACCAGTTATTATTCCCAACGGCGATAAACTGCTCAGTCAGCTGTTGGCAGCGGTCTTTACGGATAGTATCCGTCTCTGTTTCTCCCCCCCCCCCCCCCCCAAAAAAAAAAAAAGAAGACAATAACAACAAAATAATAGACATATAACAGATAATATAATATCCGATATCCCCACCAGTTGTTTCCGATGGTGATAAACTGCTCGGTCAAATAAAACGTTTGATTCAACATGTGGCTCAGGCATGCCCCAGCTTAGCATCTGGTGGAGTTGGGGGGCAGGATGGGGGTGCAAATACAATGTAGAAAAGTGTGATACCATTCAATCAATCTTAATCAATACCTGTGTGAATGGGGATTCTAAAATGTGATATTCATTGTCCATTTCATAAGTTGGGCAAAGCATTTTGCCCATTTCAAGAAATAGGCAATTTCACGGATTGGGCGTAACATATATACGACAGAATATCCGATATCCGCACCAGTGGTTTCCAATGGCGATGAACTGCTCAGTCAGCTGCTGGAAGCGATCTTTGCGGATAGTATCCGTCTCCTTCTCCCCACCCTCCTCTTGCTGGTATTTGTCGTCCGTATCCAGATAACGCCGGCGAAGTTCGCTCATGTACTGGCCGAAACTCAGGCAGTTGTTGATGCTGGCAACCTGAACAATCATACAATAATAATAAAGGTAATGATGATGATGATGATGATGATGATGATGATGAGCGTCTCTTTCTCTCCGCCTTTTTCTTACTGGTATTTGTCATTCGCGTCTAAACTCAAGCAGTCGGTGATATTGGCCGCCAGAGAAGTAAAAATGACAGGGTCAGACCTAAGTTTTTTTAAGGGGTTGGGGCTAATTTATCGAAGGTGCAAAGCACCAAGGCCCCTTGGGGGGTCAGCTGTTTAAATCCGAGAAGCAAAATAGTGCAATCTGGGCATGAAATAAAGGACTAATGCCATTACTGTTCATACCCCTACTGAAACATGTTTTGAACCATTAAGTACCTATCAACTGGTGGTGCTGATGAGTGCTAGGTATAGCCCGCGAGGAAATTTAGCTGCCGCTCGGCGACATGAATTATTTGGGGGGGGTTTATGAAAAAAGGTGGGGGCTGCAGCCCCCTAAACAAGGCGTTTCTAATTATAAAACGCACCCCCCGAAATCAACAAAAAAACTGAATTTAAACATACACATGTTAAGGCGCATGCAACGTGATCGAACAGAAGCAAAAACACGAGGTCGACTCAAACAAAGGTGGTCGGTATTTTGCCTAGTTCTGTCAAAACAATCTTCAGAACGACAGAAATTACACTCACGCCGCTATCCGGATATCCATATGATGAAGCACTTTTGACGTCAAAGAGCCCAGACAAGTTGGAATTGAAAAACACGGAGCAGATTTGTACAATGAGTTTTGGCTCCAGTAGCCTATGTCTGCCATGATTGTTATTGTTTCTGGCTGTCAAAACCGAGGCTGCGATGTCATATCCTGATTCAAAGCAATACCCTCACCATGAAATGCACGTAGAACTTGGGTTCTTTCCTGTTGCCCAAATGGCGCTCACGGTACAACTTGATAGCATCTGCAACAACAAAAACTTCCCAGTAAGTTTATAATGACCCCTACGCATTCTTTATTTCCTTTTTGAAGCAAACATGAGCAACTGTTTCAGTTTTTTGCCAGTCCACACATACTTTTTTCATTGCAAACTTCCTCTTTCCCTCTGTCAGCGACCGACCCTCTCTGCTTTCAACGCTAACCTCAAGACCCACCTGTTCCCCCCATCATTAAAGCTCCGCTCTCTTTCTCTTCTCTGTCTTGCCATTAGGTCTGTTTCTGCTGTATTCCATTTATGTCATCTGTGCGTGTTCGCTTTGTATTGCATTTTTGTTTGAATGCGTTATGAATGCTAACGTGTGTGTTTGCTTTGTATTGCATTTTTGTTTGAATGCGTTATGAATGCTAACGTGTGTGTGTGTGCTTTGATTTGATTTCTATCAAGATTCAGCGCCATATAAATACTGTATGTTGTTGTTGTTGTCTTTTGTATCAATAGTTCCTCCACCTTCTGGAAGTTCTGTGCTTGTAACTTCCTCTAATCTGCCACTCTCTTTGACTCTGCCTTTTCCCTTTGCTTACTGTCATCTACTATCTTTCTGCCTTACTGGGTCCATTCTCCTGCCCTTTTTCAAGAAACACTTTCAAAAAGATTTCCTCCAGCCAAAGTCGGACTTGCTGGGCCTAACTATTTCTTAGTTAGGCGCATAACGGCAGCATGACGCATCTGTGCTCATAATTGACAGGAAACTGAGTGATCGAAGAAGAAGAAGAAGTTTATAATGAGGCTTTATACTGAAAATTCTCCGCCCCTGTCTTGTGCACTGAGATGCGCACGCCACCTACATAAGATTATCATCCTAGTATTATCGTCGTAGTAGTTCATAGCCACATAAAATTATCTGCCCCTGACTCGTCACTAGGTGGCATGGTCAACTCATTCCTAAAATGATTGCCCTTTCGTGTCACCAAGAAATAGTATAAAGCCTCATTAAAACAACCTTCTGTACAACTGTCCGCCCAACACATTATTCTTATTATTTCCCTTCTTTGCTTCACTTAATTATGGATTGCACACGGGTTTCCGCATGGAATATCCGCTTATGTGTGTACACGGCCTTACTGCTGAACTTGTGTGCAAAGTGGTTCAGCTCTTGCATTAAACAGCTCCAGGCATTCACTATCTCTCTTGCATGCGTAAGTGCATGAATGTGTGTGTGCAGACATGTGTTCATGATTGTGTGTGTTTGTGTGTGTGCAGACATGTGTGTGTGTGTGTGTGTGTGCGTGCGTGCGTGTGCATGTGTGTGTGTGTGTGTGCAGACATGCATGTGTGTGTGTGTGTGTGTGTGTGTAGACATGCATGTGTGTGTGTGTGTGCGCAGACATGCATGTGTGTGTGTGTATGTGTGTGTGCAGACATGCATTCATCCATGTGTGTGTGTGTGTGTGTGTGTGTGTGTGTGTGCATGTGTGTGCAGATATGCGTTCATGCGTGTGTGTGTGTGTGTGCGCGCATCTTACTGTTGAACTCATGAGCGAAGTGGTTGAGTTCTTGGGTGAAGAGCTCCAGACATTTCTTCACCATTTCTCTGCCGATCATCTTGGCCACTTGTAGCTGTGAACAGAACACACACATCAACACACATAATCACATATGTTAGGTAGTGTGACGTAGTAACCCTCACTGAACGATTCACATAGATAAGACATAGATACACACAGACAGCAGTGATGCACCGAGGATCGAAAAGTGATAGGACAAACTGTCCTGAGGCGAGAGAAATCAATAGGACAATGTCCTGGCTCTTGCAGAAATCAATAGAACAATGTCCTGGCTCTTGCAGAAGTCAATAGGACAATGTCCTGGCTCTTGCAGAAATCAATAGAACAATGTCCTGGCTCTTGCAGAAATCAATAGGACAATGTCCTGGCTCTTGCAGAAATCAATAGGACAATGTCCTGGCTCTTGCAGAAATCAATAGGACAATGTCCTGGCTCTTGCAGAAATCAATAGAACAATGTCCTGGCTCTTGCAGAAGTCAATAGGACAATGTCCTGGCTCTTGCAGAAATCAATAGGACAATGTCCTGGCTCTTGCAGAAATCAATAGGACAATGTCCTGGCTATTGCAGAAATCAATAGGACAATGTCCTGGCTCTTGCAGAAATCAATAGGACAATGTCCTGGCTCTTGCAGAAATCAATGACAATGTCCTGGCTCTTGCAGAAGTCAATAGGACAATGTCCTGGCTCTTGCAGAGATCAATAGGACAATGTCCTGGCTCTTGCAGAAATCAATAGGACAATGTCCTGGCTCTTGCAGAAATCAATAGGACAATGTCCTGGCTCTTGCAGAAATCAATAGGACAATGTCATGGCTCGTGCAGAAATCAACAAGACAAAGCGTGCCAGTGTTAAAGATTTAATCAGACATTTGTCCTGACAGGGAAAAACACAATAGGACATTTTCAATCTTAATAGGTCAATGTCCTATGACCGAGGCTTCGGAACAACACTGCAGACAGACACACAGACAGATAGATTGACTGACAGGCAGACAGACAGACACATGGCTCACATTCTGTTCCATCATCTGGAACAAGATAACAGGCAGTTGTGTGATGTAGTAAACCTAACAGTCCGATTCACAAAGATACACACAGATAGACAGACAGACAAACAGGCAGACAGACAGACACATGGCTCACATTCTGTTCCATCATCTGGAACAGGATAACGGGCAGTTGAGTGATGTAGTAAACCTAACTGTCCGATTCACACAGATAGACAGACAGACAAACAGGCAGACAGACAGACACATGGCTCACATTCTGTTCCATCATCTGGAATAGGATGACAGGCAGTTGAGTGATGTAGTAAACCTAACTGTCCGATTCACACAGATAGACAGACAGACAAACAGGCAGACAGACAGACACATGGCTCACATTCTGTTCCATCATCTGGAATAGGATGACAGGCAGTTGAGTGATGTAGTAGCCCTCACTGTCTGATTCTGGGGGAGCTTCTTGCATCCATTCCTGTAACACATAACGTGACACATTGTGCTGTTTTAACACTTCTCGTTATCTCTGTATACAGCCTATCCTGGGATGGGGGGGAAGACTGTATACAGTGATTGTTACAAGGTTTTCATCATCTTCATGGACGTTTTTACACACACACTAGACACACACACACACACATGCACGCACACAAACATTTCTTGAAAGATAAATTTTGATTGAATGGACATTTCAACCGTCCCATAATTGATGAAACAGACGCACAATACACACACATGCACAGGCATGCACCCCCCCCCCCCCCCCCCCAATGTGTGGTAACTTTTCCACCTGTTCTAAACACACACACTAACACACATTATCTCACCTTCTGGTCAGACTTCAAGGTGTTCTTGCTCCACTCTGAAATGTTCTGCTGCATGTTCTTCATGTACCTGAACACACACACACATGCGCACGCACACAACCACAACAACACACACACACTGTTACATGTTCTTCATGTACCTGTGCACACAATCACTGAATCAGAAACATTAAATACAGGATACCAGGGGGGGTGGGGGTCTTTTGTACAAATAGTCCCCCCACCATCTGGAAGTTCTGTGCTTGTAACTGTCACTCTCCTTGACTCAGCCCAGCTTACTGTCATCTACCATCTTTCTGCCTTATTGGTCCATTCCCCTGCCCTTCTTCAAGAACTTAAAAAGATCTGAATCTGAACAAGCTGGGGTGTGGCTGCGAATTGGATTCGGAATGAGCGGCATGGGAGCAATGCCACTGCACAGCCCAGACAATGGGACAGCAAAAAACCCCACCAAAAATGAATCTTATACTGTAACCCCCCCCCCCCCCCGGGAAGAGCGGTGTCTTTTTTTTACAATTCCTCCACCTTCTGTGCTTGTAACTTCATCCAAACTGCCACTCTCTTTGACTCAGCCTTTTCTCCTTGCTTACTGCCATATACAGACCTGCCTACTTGGAATTTTCCCAATCAGTAGCCCAGCCATCAATTTTCAGTAGCATGGCAAATTTTTTCGTAGCATCCACAAACGACGGCAATCAATTTGTTCTCTTCCTGAGCCGAAACGTACTGTTTATGTTTCGCCGATTGAACATGTTGACGGTCGTCTCTACCACCATGATTCACAGCGAAGTCTGCATGGCAGAGGTTGCAGTGAGCATGGTTCGCACCAAGTCGACTTCTGACGATGCAAGGCCACTCCTCCGTGTAACCTATTTTGAAAACTTGTGCGTCAGGCCGATGTTTTTTCTTAGAACAAGATGGTGTGCCAGATGATTTTCGTTTTCTGGTTTGGGTTCGGGTTTTTTCATTTGAAACATCTCCCGAATCGCTACTGCTGCTGGAGTCCGCCATTTTTTTCAGAGAAAGTAATAAGAACGCATGCGCAGTCACTGATAAAAACGGAAGTGACTAGGTTATCGCGCGTGACACTGCGTCTGCTCTTAGAAACAGACAAAACCGGGAACGGCATAAGCAAAAATAAAATGCGGCGGCATTTTGTTTTCTCCGTAGCAATGTTAAGGTTGCCGTAGCTCCGTAGCCAAGCTTTATTTTTCATAGCTGCTACGGCCAAATCGTAGCAGTAGGCAGGTCTGCATCTACTATCTGTCTGCCTTATTCAGTTATTGGTCCAGTCTCCTGCCCTTTTTTCAAGAAATTCTTACAAACATTTTCTCCAGCAGAAGACAAGACATGCTGGGCCTATTTCTTAGTTAGGCGCATAGCAGCAGCATGACGCTTCTGCGCTCAGAAGGACACGAAACTGTCTTAGCGATCAATGACATCACCCACCCTATAGAAGGTATGGAAGGGTTTAAGCACACATCACACACACATCATAATACCGTATTTTTCTGACTATAAGGCGATACTTTTTCCCCAGACTCAGACCCCTGCACCTTATAATGTGACTGGTAAAATAGTAAGAAAATATAAACAAAATCTGAAATGTGGGTAAAATTTTGGGTGTGAGCCTTATACAAAGGAGCGCCTTAGAGTCAGAAAAATATGGCACATACTGATTCTGCAGGAAGATGATGAAGGAGTTATCCAGCAGAGGACCATAGTCTTTGGGGTCAAAGTCAATCTCTGGATTCCTCAGGATGTCAGACCTGCACAAGAAACAATCCAATAAAAGACCAGAGCACTAAAAACAAACCGCAACATCACTACGCCCACACAAAAAATACAGACTTTCATACAAAGAGACACTTTATAATAACATTACAGAAAAAAAACTTTTTAAAAAATAAAAAATACACATAACCGTCTGAAGAACAGCTTTGACCCCTCTGCTGTCAGAGCCATCAATACTCAGTAGGCTCACCCCCCTAGGGGAATTCTTTATCTTATTTTGCTCAGACTTGTGTCAATCTGTGTGCCTGCATGCTCGCGGTCTTGTGTGCGAGTGTGTGTGTGTGTGTGCGTGTGTGAGTAGGTGGAACATGTGTTGGTATAAATGTGTATGCACACGTGTGTGTGTGTGTATGTGTGTATGTGTGTGTGTGTGTGTGTGTGTGTGTGTGTGTGTGTAGGTGTGCGTCTGAGAGAAAGAGAGAATCTGAGGGAGAGACTGATACATGATGATGTAATTTGATTTCGTTACAATTTTTTTTCCTCTTATATTGGTTGTCCATCCATGTGCGTGCTTTCGTTGTTGTTGGATTGTGTCTTGTGCAAAACCAAATGATTTCCTGTGTATTATGATGCATTGGTTGATTAAAGAATCTTGAATCTTGGATTATTTTATTTAATGACAGGCCAATGAATGTATCAACAAACCAGTCTTTATGATTATGAAATGAAGCCCCCCCCCCCCCACCTCCCAAAGAATGCACTCTTCCTTTCAAAGTGCATGATTTTTATTCTTACATAGCAATGGATGAAAAACAAAACACACACACACAAAACAGATATTCATGCAAACTTGAACACATCAGCAAACACGCACATTCACAAATGCACATCACTCACATAAACACACACACAAAACAATAGTGTGTGAGTGTAAAGCTGTGTATAATATATCTGTGCCCCCTTTTTTCATTTTGATATGTGGAACACTATGTTGATACTGCATTGCTATTTCATATGCTTTCTGTTTGTTGCTGTAAATATTTATGTGCTCCAATTCTCTCTTTTTTTCTTCTATGTCCTTAACCAGCATAGTTTATGTTTCGTGCATGTATGTTTGGTTTATGCTTCCGTTTATAGATGGCTTGATGAAAAAAAGCATGTATGTTTGCTTATTCAATGTCCATCGCTAAATAAAATTTTGACTTGACTTGACAAACACGCACACACACAGACACACAAATAAAAACGGTTAAAACTCCTCACTCATAGCTGCCGACCCACTGAAGAAGGGAGACAATCTCGTTGCCTTCCAGCTCTTGATGAATCAAATCTTGAAGCTATGACAACAAAAAAACAAAAAATGACAGGTGAACAAAACAAAGAAAATACGCACAAATACATACTGCACTACAGTATTTCATGGACCGAGACTTCTGCGCCTTCTAATGTGACCGACTGCATACCCAGTTCTCAAAAGATGAAACAAAGTTCTGTGTGACACGGCAATGGTTGTTCACTATTATCATATTATTCCGACTAGGCGCACTCCCTAAAATTTACCCAAAAAATCAGATTTTGTTACTATATTTTCTTACTAAATTAGCAGTCACATCATAAGGTCTCACACTGGGGGGAAAAAGTATCGCCTTATGCCGTAAAAACTGGACTATAAGACGCACCTGTATATAAGCCACATCCCCTAAATTGACAAAATATTAGGTATTTATTCACATATAAGCCGCAGAGAACATTGTATGTGCGCAAAGCAACACAAATATGTAAACTCTCCTATCAGAACATGAGTATTTAATGTTCTGAGACATTTTAAGCAAGAGATTTTAATCTATCAATTACCCAAACCAGTTTTGAGTCTAAAGAAGCTCAAAATAGGCTAAAGAATGTGGCCAGAAACAGATTTAATCACACTGATCAATGTAGAATGGGGAAAAGTCCACATATAAGCCGCATCAGTCTATAAGCCGCATGGGCCAAAGTTGAGGAAAAAAGTAGCGGCTTATAGTCCGCACTTTACGGTAGTCTAAACAATATGGTAGTTATTTATTAGCACTCACATGTTTCTGACAAAGTCCTATGTTACGTGATGCTGTAGTTTTTTTTACTATTTCAGCTTCATTATTATATAGTTTGTATGTTTGCAACAATGTCCTGTGTACACAATCAGTGACAATGGCGTATGTTTTTGCAATATTTCATAGCACCGTGACAAAATTCTATTGTCTATCATCTTGGGCTTGGTTTTTTTTAACGGTAAATCACTATTTCATAGTACTCATATGCTGTGACAAGGCCCTATGGTGCTGTAGTTCTTCACTATTTCATAGTACTCACATGCTGCGACAAGGCCCTATGATACATGGTACTGTAGTTCTTCACTATTTCATAGTACTCACATGCTGCGACAAGGCCCTATGGTGCTGTAGTTCTTCACTATTTCATAGTACTCACATGCTGCGACAAGGCCCTATGATACATGGTACTGTAGTTCTTCACTATTTCATAGTACTCACATGCTGTGACAAGGCCCTATGGTGCTGTAGTTCTTCACTATGTCACAGTACTCACATGCTGCGACAAGGCCCTATGGTACTGTAGTTCTTCACTATGTCACAGTACTCACATGCTGTGACAAGGCCCTATGGTACTGTAGTTCTTCACTATTTCATAGTACTCACATGCTGCGACAAGGCCCTATGGTGCTGTAGTTCTTCACTATGTCACAGTACTCACATGCTGCGACAAGGCCCTATGGTGCTGTAGTTCTTCACTATGTCACAGTACTCACATGCTGTGACAAGGCCCTATGGTACATGGTACTGTAGTTCTTCACTATTTCATAGTACTCACATGCTGTGAGTGTGACAAGGCCCTATGGTGCTGTAGTTCTTCACTATTTCATAGTACTCACATGCTGTGACAAGGCCCTATGGTACTGTAGTTCATCACTATTTCATGGTATGGTACATGGTGCTGTAGTTCTTCACTATTTCATAGTACTCACATGCTGTGACAAGGCCCTATGGTACTGTAGTTCTTCACTATTTCATAGTACTCACATGCTGTGACAAGGCCCTATGGTGCTGTAGTTCTTCACTATTTCATAGTACTCACATGCTGTGACAAGGCCCTATGGTGCTGTAGTTCTTCACTATTTCATAGTACTCACATGCTGCGACAAGGCCCTATGGTGCTGTAGTTCTTCACTATTTCATAGTACTCACATGCTGTGACAATGCCCTATGGTACATGGTACTGTAGTTCTTCACTATTTCATAGTACTCACATGCTGTGAGTGTGACAAGGCCCTATGGTGCTGTAGTTCTTCACTATTTCATAGTACTCACATGCTGCGACAAGGCCCTATGGTACATAGTACTGTAGTTCTTCACTATTTCATAGTACTCACATGCTGTGACAAGGCCCTATGGTACATGGTACTGTAGTTCTTCACTATTTCATAGTACTCACATGCTGTGACAAGGCCCTATGGTGCTGTAGTTCTTCACTATTTCATAGTACTCACATGCTGCGACAAGGCCCTATGGTGCTGTAGTTCTTCACTATGTCACAGTACTCACATGCTGTGACAAGGCCCTATGGTACTGTAGGTTTTCACTATGTCACAGTACTCACATGCTGCGACAAGGCCCTATGGTGCTGTAGTTCTTCACTATTTCACAGTACTCACATGCTGTGACAAGGCCCTATGGTACATGGTGCTGTAGGTTTTCACGATTTCATAATCCGGCGGACACACGGGCGGCAACAAGGTCTGGAACACACACACACACAAACCTCTGTTCATGCATGAGTGAAAGCAGTTCAGGCATGCTCCTGAAATCAGGATAGAAAAAGCTGACAGAAAGAGTCTTCAGGACTGGCCATCTTGTTATTCGGAAGTACAGTCTTATAAAATCAAACATTTCTGCCAACATTAATGGTAAATTAACCCTTTTGCCGCCAGCCATTTTTCAGCGACATTTTTTGATTAAAGTTACCTGGGTAGAGAAAAAAAAAATGTCTGTAATATTGGGAATTCCTCTGTGACATATTTAAAGTAAGGTCTATCCTTACCTCCCGAAAATAAGAGAATAGGGTCTTTGGATAACAGGCCCTCATTTGATGCTTTTTAGTAACATGGGTGTTAAACCATTGTGGTGCAAAAATGCGATATTGGCGATGAAAGGGTTAAATCAAGATGATAGATATGCAATTCTAACACTATCCCTACTCATCCTGTATACACAAACACACACACTTTGAAAGTTATTTTTAATGTGGTCACAACGATCACCACTTTACGATTGGGACGATTCAGTGAACATTCAAAGGTGTCATTTCAGGATTGAGAGAATGTTTTACACACCCAGATGACAGACAAGTCACATTTCGTTCTCTTCTCATGACACATGCCTACCTTAACCCTTTCATCGCCACTGTCGCCTCTTGGCACCACAATGATTGAACACCCATGTCACTAAAAGGCATCAAATGAGGGTCTCGTATCCAGTGACCTTATGTTCACAGAGGAATCCCCTGTATTCCAGACGAAATCTTTTCTCTACCCAGGTAAGTTTAATGGTAAATGTTGGCTGAGGAATGGCTAGCGTTGAAAGGGTTAACAACTTTCATGTCCTCTCCATGTGTCTGACAAAGCTAGATTTCGTTCTCTTCTCTTGACAGACACAACTGACAGACAGACAGACAGACAAACAGACAGACTGAGAGACAGACACAACTAACAGACAGACAGACAGACTGAGAGACAGACACACAGATACAAGCATATTTGAACAACTTTGATGTCCTCGCTAACGTGTTGTTATCTGCGTTATCTTCAGATGTCTGAAACTTTCTGTATGTAACTTCTCCCTTGACTCCAGATAGACAGACACAAGCACACACAACAGACAGACAGACAGACAGATAAACAGACAGACACAATACCGTAACAACTTTGATGTCCTCCAACATGCGTTTTTGACGCGTTATCTTCAGACGTCTGAAACATTCTGTATGTAATTTTTCCCTTGACTCCAGATAGACAGACAGGCAGACACAAGCACACACAACAGACAGAGAGACAGACGCATACCTTGACGACTTTCATGTCTTCCAACATGTGTTGACGCGTGATCTCCAGATATCGGACCAGCCACATCTTGTTCTCGTCTCTCGATTCCAGCTGACTGCCCTCGATCCTGTTGACCACCAATCATACAGCATTACCACCGGCCTTAACCCTTCCACCGCCAGCCATATCTGACCCAGCACCACGAAAGGAACATTAAGTCGCTGGGCTAGTCTCTCACAACAGGCTTGCAAAGTCAAAAATATAATTTCACACCAAAAACAAATCCGAAGAAAATACGCCAAACAGAACCCTCAAAACTCACTCCCACAAGCAGGCAGCCATTTGTACTGATTATCTCAATTTGTATTTAAATAACCCTGATATGCTGGCTTTTGCTCTTGCACAGTCAAGAGGTCCATATCCCCAGACCATTTTTCCAGATTGTCTCTATCAGTTGTCTTTTCCATGGTATGGTTTGCCCAATGATTTGTTCTTTAATTTTCTCTGGCAGTCAAGGGGTTAAATTACGCTGCGGCTGTAAAGACTATAATGACACATGCATGGACATATATGGTCAGAACGACTTGAATGAGCTAAGACAAAGTCCTTATCATTTTCCCCCGCTATTTTGTCACAAAAGACTGACCTGGCCGCGATGCTTTCCTCCAGCACAGAGAGGCACTGGTGCCTCCATTTCTTGGGTCGACCCGGAGGCATGAAGCCCGTCTGCTCTTGTTTCTTCAGCCAGGCATTGTCCATTCTGTTCACATTAGTATTGAGTATTAGTATCATAGTCATTGCTATCGTCATCACTGTTATCATCAATAACATCAGAAACGCACAGAAGCACTGGTGCCTCCATTTTGGGAGGGTCGACCCGGAGGCGTGAAGCCCGTCTGCTCTTGTTTCTTCAGCTACGCATTGTCCATTCTGTTCACATTAGTATTGAGTATTAGCATAATAGTCATTGCTATCCTCATCACTTTCATCATCACTGTTATCATCAATATCATGAGAAACACACAGAAGCACTGGTGCCTCCATTTTTTGGGGTCGACCCATTGTCCATTCTGTTCACATTAGTATTGAGTATTAGCATCATAGTCATTGCTATCGTCATTACTATCATCATCACTGTTATCAATATAATCAGAAACGCAGAGAAGCACCGCTACCTCCATTTAATTTGCATCAAGCCGGAGGCATGAAGCCCGTATGTTCTTGTTTCTTCAGCCAGGCATTGTCCATTCTGTTCACATTAGTATTGAGTATTAGCATCATAGTCATTGCTATCGTCATTACTATCATCATCACTGTTATCAATATAATCAGAAACGCAGAGAAGCACCGCTACCTCCATTTAATTTGCATCAAGCCGGAGGCATGAAGCCCGTATGTTCTTGTTTCTTCAGCCAGGCATTGTCCATTCTGTTCACATTAGTATTGAGTATTAGTATTATAGTCATTGCTATCATCATCACTTTCATCATCACTGTTATCATCAAGATAATGAGAAACGCAAAGAAGCACTGCTGCCTCCATTTTTGGAGGGT
>CM065706.1:38066627-38184127 GCA_017654935.2 Phymorhynchus buccinoides | reverse complement strand
ATCATACTTCTGTCAAATATGTGTACAAAATATGATGAAATCATATGGGTAAACAGGTCTGTTAATATGACATGAAGCACTGACCTCTGTTTGATTTCGTAGACATCTTGCAGAGCGCTCTGTAACTGGTTCAGTCCTGTGCGCACTCCGTCCAACTGAGACTGCACAGCTGTTTTCAGCATCGCCTCCACTGACGCCTAAAGCAGCAAACGTGATCATAATGAAAAGGATCATCATCATTACCATGATAGTATCATCATCATCATCATCATCATCATCAATATAGTTTTCATCATCACCGTCATCATTGTTACCATCGCTATCATCATCACCGTCATACTCCTAGGCATCGGAAGAATGTCATCACACTGATCTTATGATGTCATAATCAGTCCATGGATTGAAAAACAAGGCATTGCCCTTCAAAATGATTTCACTCCCTTAAAACCCTTTCACCGCCAATGTCGCATTTCTGCACCACAATGGCTTAACACCCATGTCACTAAAAGACATCAAAATCAGGGCCTGTTATCCGAAGACCCTATTTTCTTAATTTTGGGAGGTAAGGATTGGCCTAATGTTATAGACATCACAGAGGAATTTGCAATATTGCAATTTTTTTTTCCTTCTTTACCCAGTTAAGCTTAATGGTATTTTGGGGCTAAAAAATGGCTGGTAGCAAAAGGGTTAATATTTCGGGTTTTGTTGTATTTGTATTTCATTATACTCCTAGGCATTATCAGCATTTATCATTGCCATCATTACCACAAGTCTACCTGTAATGCCTTCCTTACTGAATCAGCTACTCAAAGAACTTAACAAAAAACAGGTTTTAATTTAAACAAGTGCTCGTAATTATACTAAAAACCGATAATGGATTTGGCCTAGCGAAAGACAATTCAAAGCTTTAGAAACTGGGGTTTTTTCTCCTTCAATCACATTGTTTATCCTTCTACCTCTACATTTCTTTGTTTATTTACACCTTGCTATTTGTCTTTGCAGCCACCCCACCCCACCCCACCCCACCCCCATACATCATTCAACTACTTAGCGAGGAAAGAAAAGTCAGAAAGTAGCCAACCTTTTTGCGCGCCACACGTCTCTTGAACTGATCCACCTTTTCCAGCTGTTCTGGTTTCTGGAAAGAGTCCAACAACATTCTGCACTGCATCACCAGTAACGATGCTGCATCAACAGCATATCAAGCATGCTTCAGTACGATGTGCACTACATCACCAGTAACGATGCTGCATCAACAGCATATCAAGCATGCTTCAGTACGATGTGCACTGCATCACCAGTAACGATGCTGCATCAACAGCATATCAAGCATGCTTCAGTACGATGTGCACTGCATCACCAGTAACGATGCTGCATCAACAGCATATCAAGCATGCTTCAGTACGATGTGCACTGCATCACCAGTAACGATGCTGCATCAACAGCATATCAAGCATGCTTCAGTACGATGTGCACTGCATCACCAGTAACGATGCTGCATCAACAGCATATCAAGCATGCTTCAGTACGATGTGCACTGCATCACCAGTAACGATGCTGCATCAACAGCATATCAAGCATGCTTCAGTACGATGTGCACTGCATCACCAGTAACGATGCTGCATCAACAGCATATCAAGCATGCTTCAGTACGATGTGCACTGCATCACCAGTAATGATGCTGCATCAACAGCATATCAAGCATGCTTCAGTACGATGTGCACTGCATCACCAGTAACGATGCTGCATCAACAGCATATCAAGCATGCTTCAGTACGATGTGCACTACATCACCAGTAACGATGCTGCATCAACAGCATATCAAGCATGCTTCAGTACGATGTGCACTGCATCACCAGTAACGATGCTGCATCAACAGCATATCAAGCATGCTTCAGTACGATGTGCACTGCATCACCAGTAACGATGCTGCATCAACAGCATATCAAGCATGCTTCAGTACGATGTGCACTGCATCACCAGTAACGATGCTGCATCAACAGCATATCAAGCATGCTTCAGTACGATGTGCACTGCATCACCAGTAACGATGCTGCATCAACAGCATATCAAGCATGCTTCAGTACGATGTGCACTGCATCACCAGTAATGATGCTGCATCAACAGCATATCAAGCATGCTTCAGTACGATGTGCACTGCATCACCAGTAACGATGCTGCATCAACAGCATATCAAGCATGCTTCAGTACGATGTGCACTGCATCACCAGTAACGATGCTGCATCAACAGCATATCAAGCATGCTTCAGTACGATGTGCATTGCATCACCAGTAACGATGCTGCATCAACAGCATATCAAGCATGCTTCAGTACGATTATCTGACATAGCATCAGCATATTAATAATACAGGCATCAGAATGGTCTGAAGTCCAATACGCTGAAAACTGCGGTAAAAGGGACATCAGGACCCCAGACTATAGAGGGGCAACACTGAAATCAGTTCCTAACATCACCAAAAAGGTGTAATACAGTAAGAAATCACTTCAAAATGCTATTTAACACAAAGGATAACACTCAATAAAAAGGCAAAACCTCTGACAAAAGAGAAGCCAATCCTCTGTCAGAAATTCTTAATCCTCTGATCCTCTGACAATTCTGATGCCTCATAATAATTATTTTATTTTATATAGCGCTAAAATCCATACAGTAGTATGCTCGATGCGCTTTACAAAAGCAACATTGGAAGATGAAAAACATACATTCAAATCAACAAGATAGTCATACTACCAACATTCCAGTGCAAAGAAATAAAGTAACGAGTATGTTATCATTTTGCAACATGGCATCAAGATTATACAAAACACACATCATTATGACATCACAAAAAACCTACGGAGTAAAAAGCTCTCGGAAAGTGCATATTTCCACCACAAGATGTTCAAGCAGAGCTTACTCAATTGCTGACGCTGTCATGTTTAACCCAAACAATTGTTCAATATATAATGGTTGCAAAAGAACCCCAAAGTGGGTCTTGAAATATTTTCAAAAGCTTGAACACACGCATAGATCCAAATAAAAAATTGCTCGTCTTACTCTAACTGTAACTTGGGCAATAGCAGTTCCTTTTTTCTTCTTTTAAGAACAGTTTAGAGTAACCAGTAAGATAGGCTATTATCCAATAAACTTGACATTAGGTATTAGGTACTTTATAGTCGCAGAGACGTCTCTGTGAAATTCGTGTTGCTCCCACCTGGAGAGCGCGTCGCAGCCAGTGTGACTGATGAGGAAGGAAGGGGGGGTGGGGCAAATTGTGACCAAATGACAACTTTTTCGTTGCCACTTGGATTAACATGTGCCAAGTGCATGGGCACACGGGACCTCGGTTTATCATCTCATCCGAAAAAGACTCCATGTTCAGACCGTAAGGCCTAGTGTAAAGCGAGAGGAAAAATCCCCTGTACCCAGGATCGAACTAGGGTTTACTTGACACGAGGCGAACGCGTTACCTCTGCGCCACTCTACACAAACACATTACGATATATTTACCTGCAGAATACTGGCCACATGCTTTGCGGCAGCGGCACGAGCGTCTACCTCCAGTCTGCCCAGATCCAACGGGGCAGGGGCCGGACCCAGTCTGGTGTCTGGCGGAGAGTCCTCATCCAGACTCATGGTCACTACTCCTGCAGTAACACAATGTAATTATTATTATTATTATTATTAGGTACTTTAAAGTCACAGAGGCGTCTCCGTGAAATTCGGGCTGCTCCCACCTGGAGAGCGCGTCGCAGCCAGAGGCGCGCCACCCAATTGGGTTTTTTTCCTGTTGTTTTATTTATGTAAATGACGTTTTCATTGCCACTGGGATTAACATGTGCTAAGTGCATGGGCACACAGGACCTCGGTTTATCATCTCATCCGAAAGACTCCACGTTCAGACCGTAAGGCCTAGTGCAAAGTGAGAGGAAAAATCCCCTGTACCCAGGTTCGAACTCGGGCTTACTTGACACGAAGCGAACGCGTTACCTCTGTGCCACTCTACATGTAAGCATGGGTGCAACTCCGCCAAATGAAAAAAAAATGAAAAGCAGCGGTCCAAGGACCCATGGCCCCGGCAGGGTAGAGGGGCAGAGCCCCGTCGGACAATTCAGGGGGACAAGTAAAGAGAGAGAGAGATAACGAGACAGACAGACAGTTCAAAAGATAGACAGAGACACTTTGAGTGTGCACAATAATCCTTGTAAAATTATTACATTGACTTTGTAAACTTCCAAAACAGAACAACCAAGTTCAAAATGCCCCAAATCGCTTGTGGTTGTGCGTTTAAAAAAAAATGAATACTGAAGTTCAGTTTCTGGTAAAATTAAAAATACTGAAATGAGAGTAAAAGTGAAAGAGTAGCACCCATGCTGTAAACTGGTGCAGGCTATTGTTTAGTCTTTTGAGAATGACTACAATCATGACTCGAACTGTGAGGCATTTTGCACAGGCTTTGTCTTAGTTCTGCGGCCAAGAGAATTAAGATAGCCTTTGAGGACCTTCCCCAACGTCACCTGTCCTAAAGTCCTTTTGAGGGGGATGTCCCCTGGGCAAGCATGGTCTCTGAAAGCGTAGATTGTGTATATTTACGCAGTAGACCTCTCAAACCAGCCCTAGAATCTCAAACCATGCGTGGTATTTTAACTATTTACCCTTTAAAATCTCAAGTAGGGGGTGAGATTGACACATTAAAACGATGATGTGCGTTAACAGTCGTTACTTTTCCGTTCAAATTAATGCTGCTGCTCATATTTCAATGGTCTGGTAGGCCTATCTAGGCTAGCTACTCAACTGCCACAAGCTAGAGTCACAAGCCTCTAGAGATGTACTGAACATTCTACAAGATTAGCTACAGTCTGGCAAATGTACAAGAAAACTTGAAAACAAAGAAGGAACAGGTTGTTCTGCAAACCGAAAACCCCCCAGTGATGAGTGTGTGTGAGTGTGTGTGCATGTGCACGTGTGTGTGTGTGTGTCTCAAGCGGATGTGTGTTGCATGCACACACGCGAATGTGGGGGGGGGGGGGGGGAGGGTACACTTGCGCGCACAGGAATTGGGATAGTTTCTCTCATATTTTTGTCTTGACCCTTTAAAATGGGGGTGAAAATACCTTAAACTGGAAACAGGGGGTGAGCGTACACCTTAAAAGAGGAGAAAATCAGAAACACTGGCAAAGCTTTTCCACTATCAACAAATTTATGTCCACAAGTCACCCTGACATGACTGAATGGCATACACAGAGTATGCTTATATTATAACTACTGTTATATGATTCAATCACATCATTCAGCACCAACAGGCTTAAACAGAACTGAGAAAGCTTTCTGCAGTATCGACGCCAACTACTTGTAATTTCATTGGATAACGGCAACGGCAAGCAGACATTTTCAAGACAAAATTTGTCTTGACTTTTTTTCATTTTTAATCCTAACCCCAACCCTTAATCCTAACCATTTCCCGGGCGATCTATCCTAACCCTATCCCTATCTAACCCTATCCCGACCTGGAGAAAGGGATAGGGAGTACAGTCCCAAGTAGCAGCGAGTTCATGTTATTTTCATAACTTGAAAAAAATATATAATTGGCGTTGATACTGCATATAGCTTTCTGTACAGGTTTGTAGCATTTAATTCACACACACTATACGTATGTGACTGTCTGTGTGTGTCGCCGTGTAGGTGGGGGAGGGGAGAAGGGCTCTTGGATCTTCTTCCGGCAACAAAAACAAATTACAGGAAGTTTTCTTTCTCCCCCAGGGCTGTGTGTGAGTGGAACAGCCTTCCACCTGAGGCAATAACATCTGCCTTTGTGGAGGTCTTCAAAGCCCAAATTTAACCCCCCCCCCCCCCCCCTACTCTCTTCACCCCTCACTTCCCTTTCCCTGGAGCTGATCATCTGGGCAGCGCTTACTCAGGTCAGGTCAGGTCAGATCTTCAGGGCAGCCAGGCCCCACGGCCTCTTGATGTGCCCTATCTTTTGATTGTTTGTTATTGTGGCTTTGTTCATTAATCAGATTGGCACCGCTGTGGCGCTTTTTGAACTATCATTGTCGTCTTAATCATAATTGTATTTAAAAACATTAATTTTGGGGTCACTATCTAGGAGGTTTTTGAAATGGTTAATGTTGGAAGCAAGTTTAGTTTGTGCATGGAGATTGTTCCAGTGCTGGGTGACTCCCTACAGATTGATTTTTATACCGGAAACCCCCGTTTGTAATGCATTATAACCGTCAATAGGATGACGTAGGATGCTAAGACTAAGAGAAAGAAGAAGAAGAATCAGAAGAGTAGAACATGACCGTAAAGAAATGACGAGTGTGAAAAGCCCGAGCCGAGGCTGAAGAAGTTTTGATGTGTGGAGCACGAAGTAATAAGAAAGGGAAGTGGATAGATGTAGAAGATGGGAAGGGAGTATGTGGAACAGGCAACCGGCAGGTGTGTTGAACATTTGGCATTTGATTTGGACGCACACGCCCATTTGTGAAAAGTCTCCAGCATCAGATCAGTCAGACCACCAGCGACATCCATCCAAACAAAACAAAGGCAACAAAGCCGACATTCACACCATAATTTTGCTTATCATTCACTTTTGTAAATATAAGCAATCTCACCTGACGCAGAAAGATAAAATTTAAGTCTGTAAGTAAAATTGTGAAGATTGGTTCGTGCGATTTTATGAATTCAATCGCTGAAGTCTTCGGTGTCTGTCGTCTGCCACTTCTGGTTGGAAACGAGACTTCCTGCATTTCAAGACATATTTTGGCCATACACCAAAAGTGGAAAGTTAACACAATCATTATTGCAAAGAAAGTTACCCAAGGTCTTGAGTAGGTCTATGTGCTGAGAGAGAGAGAGAGAGAGAGAGAGAGAGAGAGAGAGAGAGAGAGAGAGAGGAGAGAGAGAGAGAGAGAGAGAGAGAGAGAGAGAGAGAGAGAGAGAGAGAGAGAGAGAGAGAGAGAGAGTGAGAGAGAGTGAGAGAGAGAGAGAGAGAGAGAGGGGGGGGGAGAGAGAGAGAGAGAGAGAGAGAGAGAGAGAGAGAGAGAGAGAGAGAGAGAGAGAGAGAGAGAGAGAGAGAGAGAGAGAGCGATTTTGCCCTCAGAGTTGTGTTGGAACAAAGAAAATGTGTTTTTTTAGTCTTTATTGTCTGTGGAATTTTTTTTTACTGAACTGGTCTGAATCAAAATGGGCAGTATGGTTTCCCGCAGTGTAAATTTTTCATCATTTTTGTATAAAACGTAATCCTGTGTTCTTGAAAAGTAAAGATTTCCCCTGATGTTCAAATCTACAGACACATCCCACCTGTGTGGTTTTCTCTAGCTATTTTCTATATATCTGATATTAACAAATTATAAAATAAACTGGACAAAGACCCAAGCCTTAGCAAATTAAAATACCAGTATGACTAGTACTGATAGTCTACTAAAACCGTCACAGCTGTGCCAAATGAATTTTAAAATATACCCGTATACCTACCTACCAACTGAATTTTTTTGTTAATCCCAATCAAGAGAAAGGACGCTTGAGAGGTCGCGAGGCCTATTGTCGTCCTACCTGACCTGACCTGACCTTGTAATTGGGACATGTTCAAGCTACATTAAATTTTGTGGAAATTTTGTGCGATTCTAGTTTGGCATGAAAATGAGCACAGATCATGACCAGCCCTTAATTTTATGAAGTTGTACTAAAGCTTAAGTGGGAAACTAAACGTTGTTACTTTCGGTTTACTGAATTTAGAAAGTAACAACGTTTAGTTTCCCACTTAAGCTTTAGTACAACTTCATAAAATTAAGCACAGATGTGTATTTTTGTCACGGGATGACTACACCTATGATATGACCTAATATTATGACCTGGCATAACATGACATGGGCCATATGGGGTTCTGACTCGATCTCGTTTTGGGTTTTGATTGATTGAGAGGGGGGGGGGGGGGAGAGAGAGAGAGAGAGAGAGAGAGAGAGAGAGAGAGAGAGAGAGAGAGAGAGAGAGAGAGAGAGAGAGAGAGAGAGAGAGAGAGAGAGAGAGAGAGAGATTGATTGATTGACTTTATTTATAGAGGGTAATAGAGTAAGCAATAACATGCTTTTTTACATCCAGCCCTCTGGACAAAATACATATTTAAAAGTAGAAAATGAAAAACGAAAATAAACACATACAAAGTAATATAAAGCATGCAAAAAAACATCCCTATATTGTAACACATCAATAACAAAATCAAACCTATTATTATTAACTATACTAATTATTAACATTCAAAATGTGTGAAGTAAGCGTATACGCACGGGAAAATAAAACCCAATCCTACTTTTCACACTCATCTTTAAACATTCAAAATAGAGAAGTGCACAAACATAAAAAATACCTCAATCATACTTCATCATTAAAATGTACTTATTTGAAAAGAAACCCATGCATATAATAAGTCAAACATAGTATTACTTTACCTACTCATCTTAGCATGCACAATTAAAAATGTAAATACATGTACCCATGGCAACATGAAACCTATTCCTACATTCCATTATTCATTTTTAGCATGAACATATTAAAAAGTAAACACACACTCATAACAAAAGCAAACCTAGTCATATTATTTGCAAGCGAATACACATATTAAAAAGTAAATACTGCTCATAACGAAATCAAGCCTGAACCTACTTTCTAGTCCTCATCTTTAACACGCACATAAGTAAAACTTAACTCATCACAAAATTAAAACTAATCCTTATTTTACATACTCGTAACATGAGAGAGAGAGAGAGAGAGAGAGAGAGAGAGAGAGAGAGAGAGAGAGAGAGAGAGAGAGCCAGAGAGAGAGAGAGAGAGAGAGAGAGAGATGCGTTCTTTCCAGTTGATGGACTCTTGTTCAATATAAATTAGAGTAGGCCTACAAAAATAGAAACTCGTATCATTTTACGGCACTGATGTCTTTTGGAACAGTGCATGTGTGCCTGTATCGTATGCATCTGCTAATTAAGTTGAAGATTGATCATCTTTCGATCAGTGTTTCTATTTTGCTATATAAAAAAATGGTACATAAAAATAAATTATATGATGCGGTAATCTAACAGAACAGACGGGCACAAACCCATACTACACACACACACACACACACACACACACACACACACACACACACACACACACACACACACACACACACACACACACACACACACACACACAACAACAACAAAAACTGTTCAAAAGGAAGGAACCTTAGCAGGAAATTGTTTCAGAAAAATACAAATTCTCGTGTTATTTCTGTCTGTACTTTATTAGGCTATTGCATGGAAATATATGAAGGGGCTTTCTGTCTTGTTTACGGATTCACCGTCCGGAGCAAAGCGCACGGTTTCTTGCGACTAGTGTGTTTCTTTATGGTGCGTATAATTAGCTTGGCCGCTTAAATCCTTTAAAACAAATTTGTATGCTTCAAAAACATGTTAGCTCTGTATGAATTTATAAGATCAAAATTTATAATAACTAATGGTGAGGTTCAAAGTTATGATAAGGAAAATGCGTATTTTTGTCTATTTTTCAAACATTTTTATTTAGGTTGTAGGCGACAAAAATGTTTCTTACAACACTAATAATATGTAATGAAAATATTTATCTGCGCATGTGTTCAATGCTGGACTATACGAATGTTTTTATATAAACAACAAAATATAATTAAAGGCTCATACTTATTAAAATATATGATAAACTTTGTTATATTTTTTATTGATATTATTAGCGATTCAACATGGCTGTGTTGCTTCCGTAGCAACTTTGGCCTCCACAAACACCTCCACTGTAACTAAAACCAGGGAACTAGGGGCCATAGATCAAAGTAGTGGTAAATGAAGGGCAGGAGCTGTCCGGTCGGGGTTCGCCCTCGGGGACCGCTACAGTAGCCGGATTGGGCTTGCCCAGATACTACGAAATAAAGGCTATGGTCAACTTTTTAAAAAAAAATCATAATCCTACAGATCCACACTAAGTTTTATTTTATATGTATAGTACTAGTAGTATAGTATAGTGTGGGACTGGCTCAAGCCTAAGCCTCGCGGCTTAAACGTCCCTTCTTTGACACTGTTTTGTTTGCTTAAAGCATGCCTTTTAAAATGTTTACTTTCCTTTTCCATTAGCCAGGCTACTTCTATGTCCTCAGCTTTCTAATTTCTTGTCTTTTTACACACTACCCCCCAAAGTGCAGCAGAATCTTCAGCCTGATGAAGTTGGCTGCCTAGTGAGGTGAAGAAGAAGAACTCTGAGATGACTGCTTCTCGCAGAAAACAGGTCTGCCTGTGTGATGCATTGAATGATTGATGTTAAAGACCTAATTGTTGCTTTCTTCCACATTCTACAGGTGCAGTCTTGGCTTTTGATGAAGAACATTTCATAAGCTGTGTGGACAAGCAGTTACAAGACCACAGATGGGACACCCACATAAACATCTCCAACAAGACCTTAGGTTTCCTTTGACGGAATTTAAAGGTGGGTTCCATCTCCATGAAGGAAACGGCGTACAAGGCCTTGGTACAACCCACTCTTGAGTACACAGCACCCGTCTGAGATCCACATACTGCCAAGGATATCAGCAAGTTAGAGAAGACAAACGCCGCGCGGCTCGCTGGGTCGTGAACCACCACCGCCAAGCATCGAGCGTGGTCAATATGTCTGAGCTGCATTGAGTCCCACTGAAAGACAGACGATGATCGGCAAGGCTAGCCATGTTCTTCAAGTACCATCATGGACAGGTGGCCATCAACACCCAGCGCAGGCCTGTCCCCCATCACGCCAAACATCGAGCGTGGACAGCATGACGTCTGCGCTGCACTGGGTCCCACTGAAAGACAGACGACGATCGGCAAGGCTGGCTACCTTCTTCAAGTACCATCATGGACAGGTGGCCATCAACACCCAGCACAGGCCTGTCCCCCATCCACCATCAGACTGTCACACACAGCAGCCTACCTCCTTCCAGCAACTAAAACAAACTACAGGAAGTTTTTTTTCTTCCCCAGGGCTGTGTGTGAGTGCAACAGCCTTCCACCTGAGGCAGTGTCTGACCCCCACTCCTCCTCCCCACCCCCTTGTCCTCACCTTTCTGTTACCTCAACTCCATCCCCCCTGTCCAGGCCACTCCCCCCAAATTATGCCCATCCCCTTCTCACCCTCTCCCAATCAATCCCTCATTGAGCTGATCATCTGGGCAGCAAGTCTTCTACACAAGTCAATTGTTTATTTGGAATTCGCCCCACGTCCTAAGCGTCATAATCATCAAATTGTTGATGGAGGATGCTATATGCAAGAAGAAGAAGAAAGAAAGCGAACACACACATGATACACAGCAACACCCACCAAATCAAAAATTAACTGACAGGAGTACTACTACTGGCTTTTTTTTTTTTAAAGGTGGGTACTGTGTGTGTGTGTGCGTGTGCATGTGTGGGGGCGCGCTCACAGAACTAAAGCTCTTCTCTGTATTGTCCGCTTTGTTTTCTCCTTCACAACCTTGTATTTTCTGGTTCTTTACTGTAATTACAATTAAACCAGGAGCAATTTTGTGTTTTTGTTGTTTTTTGCTGTCCCATGTTCTGGGTCGTACAGTGGCGTTGCTCCCACGCCGCTCATTCCGAGTCCCAATTCGCAGTCACACCTCCGCACGTTCAGGTCGCAGAATCCGAGACCAGCAGTCCAAGAGGAGCGAATCTATGTTAGGCTGTCAGGAGGCAATCAACCGAGGAGACACTGCACTGCTGCTGAGTCACTTCAGTTCAGTGGAGCCTGTTCAGGACACCACCTACTAAGCCCCCGACGGACGACACTATTCTCTTAGTCGCGGATCCAGCGTGAGTGATGTCCTCCTCTGAGGCGCCACCATGACCATCCACCGACAGCTCCCCAGAACACACTGATCCCCATGACTTTGAACCAGGAGCAATTTGGAATGGCTCTCAGTGATCAGTTTAAGGGACTAGATTTTAGGGAAATGTGTTTTTACTATTTAGTCTTTTTTTATACTTGTTACAAATTTTAGACAATTTGTTTTTATTTCAATAATTTGAATGCGTGTGTATTTGGTACTTGGTACTTGGTACTTTATAGTCATAAAGGTGTTTGTGAAATGTGAAATGCGGGTTACTCCCACCTGGAGAGCGCGTTGCAGCCAGTGGCGCGCCGCCCACTTTTTAATTTTTAAAAATTTGCATTCGATTTTTGTGTGACTGATGAAGCAGGAAAGGGGGAGGGGGAGTTAATAACCAAATGACAGTAATAGTAAATGATTGTAACTGTATGGTGCGCTGTGTGCTTCAAAAGACAGATTTTCCCGAATTTGTAAGGAAGAATCTGAACACTAGAAGTTTTTTCCCTGTAGCAAATGCGAATGAATGCAAGAGGGTTAAAGTCTGTAGGGAAGGGGTTTGCGAGGTCCTAGACTCATGGGTGCAACTCTCTAAAGTGAAAAAAGCTGAAAGGGTTCACTCAGGGCCCCGGCGGGGTACAGGGGAGGATTCAGGGGGGCAACGCAACACAGAGAGAGAGATAACGAGACAGACAGACAGTTAAAATGATGGACAGAGGCAGTTTGAGACCGGTAAGCCTTGTAAAATGATTACATTGCCTTTGAAAGCAATATGGCATCACCATGCTGTTTTCAAGATTCCCGGGATAGAACGACCAAGTTCTAAACGTCCCAAATCGCTTGTGGTCGATTTTGTTTTTTTGTTATGAAGTTGTTTTTGGTCAAACAAGCGCGAAATCGCAATAGTTTGTGGCACGCAGTCTATTTTTACCACTCCAATCATGAGTCACCTCGCCTGGCTTTTCAATAATTTTAATCTGTAAACCAGAATGTTATCTCTGCACCATTTCGTAACTTTTTATATCTTTTGGAAAACATTTAAAACTATGTATCCTACTTATACTCATCAAAAGAAGCACCGCATACTCGTCGTGTCTGTTGTAGTGTCTGTATTACGTATGTTTATTATTTTGTACGCTTTTAAAATACATCATTTTAAAGAGCGGCCTCAATTTGAAGTGTAGCCTCAATTTGAAGTGCGACAATTTTGGACCGACCGACCGACCGACAGACAGACCGACAAAGTGAGTTATAGGTTTGTGGCTTGAGCCACAAACAATAAAAAAAACACCTGAAATCAGTGTAGAACTGCCAGAGTTGCACCCATGTAGATTTAATTACTTTGTTTCATGGGTGCAACTATATGAAATTAAAAAACATGAAAGGCCGGGGTCCAGGGGTAATGTCCCCCTGCAGCTGAAGCAAAACATGATTTATGAAGGTATTTTAGTTTGCTTTATTTATACAAATGCCTATTTTAAAGTGTTTGAAAAACACAGTAGACACACAAAGATCTTGTTTGACAAATTTAAAAAAAAAAGGAACTTCCTTTTCTGGTAAAATTCAAAAACAGGAAATCCTTGTATACCAGGAAAAGTTGCACCCATGTTGATAGGATAGCGTCAATGCATCAAATGCAACAAGTGTTTAGGTGGGGTCATCATGCTTAGCCGACACCAGGTGGCGTTTCATTTGAAGGTCGTTTCTTAGCAACGCCTAACTCACTGTCTGTGTATCAATCTCACGCCCATGCACAACAAAAATAGATTTTGCCTTCTGTTTGACAAAGGGGACTATTATAAGCATAGCCAGTGTATATACACAGGCTCTGATTATAAGCCAGTCAAGTGATCTTCCGTGAGGCGTCCAGAAGCACTCATTGTCTCGATTCATTTAACCCTGTTGCATTTATTCCGCCCGTCCGGAAGTTGCCTCTGTGTATTCAAGCCGCCCGTAGCTTGCCCCCACTCTGAGACCCCCTCTGATCATGGCATTTTCATCACGCACCAAGTTCTGGCTTGTTATACACACACTATGAAGGAGCCTCTCACTTGCAATGATGTGATAGTAACTGTATGGCGCTCTGTGTGCTTCAGAAGACAGATTTTCCTGAAAATGTAAGAAAGAATCCGAACACTGGAAGAAGCTTTGTCTGTAACAAATGTGAATGCAAGAGGGTTAACCCCTTGACTGCCAGAGAAAATTAAAGAAAAAATTATTGGGCAAATCATGCCATAAAAAAAGACAATTGATAGAGCCAATCTGGCACAATGGTCTGGGGATATTACTCACTTGACTGTGTTAGAGCAAAATCCAGCATATCAGGGTTATTCCTCTTCATCTGATGACATCATCAGTGATGTTATCACCTCAGTACGTAATACGTTGGTGGCAGTCAAGGGGTTAAGAGACAGAGACAGACATACAGCTATAGACAAGGTAGACAGACAGGTGAAATATTGAATGATCAAGTACTGTGTTCATGAGTGCGTCTTAAAGACCCAGTACGTTTTCACGTGTTTTCTCTCTTACAGCTGGTAAGAAATCTTATTTTGACCAAGTGTGGTACAAATTTCCTCATGCACGAAAATGATACATCACTTTAAAGAGCAGCCTCGATCATATATGAGGAAAGTCTGTATGTGGGCCACAACCCAGAAAAAAACAAGGGACTTAATCGTGCTGGCTCAGTGTCTGAACACTTCTCATGGGTAGTGACATGTAAATTAGCATAAAGAGCCAATCCTGTCGTCAGTTTCTTCTAATTTACATATTACTACCCGTGTTAACTGTGTGAACTCTTCTAGCGCCATGTATTTAAATTTTGACGAATAGATTATCCGTTGCATCTCAACCGACAAAAGGAGAGTACAACTTTTTCCCCCCCCCCGAGTGCGCGTGTATTGCTTTAGACAGAAGAAACATTGACATAAGCTCCAAAGATAGACAAACATATGGCAGGGTGCTTGGCAGTGATTGTCTTTGCATTTGGTGGGAGTGTAAAGTGACGTCACTAGAAGAGCTAAGATGCACTCGTGGTTACCAGATTATGTTCGTGTAGGTGGATTAAAGTGTATTTACACATTCACATCAGAAAAAAATATTTTGAAAAAACAAACAAAAACGAAGATGACTGCTGGATTAACCCTTTCACTGCCAATGTCGCATTTTTGCACCACAATGATTTAACACCCATGTCATTAAAACCCTTGAAATCAGGGTCTATTTTTCAATTATATTGAGTTCCTAAATTTGGCCAGTAAGGATTGACCCTATTCTAAATGTGTCACACAGAAATCCCACAATATTGTAGATGAAATCTTTTCTGTAGCCAAGTAAGTTTAATTGAAATTTTGGGCTCAAAGATGGCTGGCGGTGAAAGGGTTAAGTTAACTTCACAACAAATTAAAACAGTCGATATGAGAATGAGCAGCTTAGAACGCACATTGCACAGCCAGGGGGCAATCAATCGTTTCAATTTCAATTAAACTTAATTGGCTACAGAAGATTTCATCTACAATATTGTGGGATTTCTGTGTGACACATTTAGAATAGGGTCAATCCTTACTGGCCAAATTTAGGAACTCAATATAATTGAAAAATAGACCCTGATTTCAAGGGTTTTAATGACATGGGTGTTAAATCATTGTGCAAAAATGCGACATTGGCGGTGAAAGGGTTAATCCAGCAGTCATCTTCGTTTTTGTTTGTTTTTTCAAAATATTTTTTTCTGATGTGAATGTGTAAATACACTTTAATCCACCTACACGAACATAATCTGGTAACCACGAGTGCATCTTAGCTCTTCTAGTGACGTCACTTTACACTCCCACCAAATGCAAAGACAATCACTGCCAAGCACCCTGCCATATGTTTGTCTATCTTTGGAGCTTATGTCAATGTTTCTTCTGTCTAAAGCAATACACGCGCACTCGGGGAAAAAAAAGTTACTCTCCTTTTGTCGGTTGAGATACAACGGATAATCTATTCGTCAAAATTTAAATACATGGCACTAGAAGAGTTCACACAGTTAACACGGGTAGTAATATGTAAATTAGAAGAAACTGCC
Organism: Phymorhynchus buccinoides; assembly: GCA_017654935.2. Lineage (NCBI taxonomy): Eukaryota > Metazoa > Mollusca > Gastropoda > Neogastropoda > Raphitomidae > Phymorhynchus > Phymorhynchus buccinoides. Next base: position 38,168,202 of record CM065706.1, on the reverse strand, counting down.
GACAGGATTGGCTCTTTATGCTAATTTACATGTCACTACCCATGAGAAGTGTTCAGACACTGAGCCAGCACGATTAAGTCCCTTGTTTTTTTCTGGGTTGCTGTGGCCCACGTACAGACTTTCCTCATATATGATCGAGGCTGCTCTTTAAAGTGATGTATCATTTTCGTGCATGAGGAAATTTGTACCACACTTGGTCAAAATAAGATTTCTTACCAGCTGTAAGAGAGAAAACACGTGAAAACGTACTGGGTCTTTAAGACGCACTCATGAACACAGTACTTGATCATTCAATATTTCACCTGTCTGTCTACCTTGTCTATAGCTGTATGTCTGTCTCTGTCTCTTAACCCCTTGACTGCCACCAACGTATTACGTACTGAGGTGATAACATCACTGATGATGTCATCAGATGAAGAGGAATAACCCTGATATGCTGGCTTTTGCTCTAACACAGTCAAGTGAGTAATATCCCCAGACCATTGTGCCAGATTGGCTCTATCAATTGTCTTTTTTATGGCATGATTTGCCCAATAATTTTTTCTTTAATTTTCTCTGGCAGTCAAGGGGTTAACCCTCTTGCATTCACATTTGTTACAGACAAAGCTTCTTCCAGTGTTCGGATTCTTTCATACATTTTCAGGAAAATCTGTCTTTTGAAGCACACAGAGCGCCATACAGTTACTATCACATCATTGCAAGTGAGAAGCTTCTTCATAGTGTGTGTAGAACAAGCCAGAACTTAGTGCGTGATGAAAATGCCATCAGAGGGGGTCTCAGAGTGGGGGCAAGCTACGGGCGGCTTGAATACACAGAGGCAACTTCCGGACGGGCGGAATAAATGCAAGAGGGTTAAATGAATCAAGACAATGAGTGCTTCTGGACGCCTCACGGAAGATCACTTGACTGGCTGATAATAGTCCCCTTTGTCAAACAGAAGGCAAAATCTATTTTTGTTGTGCATGGGCGAGAGAGTGAGACACAGACAGTGAGCTAGGCGTTGCTAAGAAACGACCTTCAAATGAAACGCCACCTGGTGTCGGCTAAGCATGACTCCACCTAAACATTTGATGCATTGACGCTATCCTATCAACATGGGTGCAACTTTTCCTGGTATACAAGGATTTCCTGTTTTTGAATTTTACCACAAAAGGAAGTTCCTTTTTTTTAAAAATGTCGAACAAGATCTTTGTGTGTCTACTGTGTTTTTCAAACACTTTAAAATAGGCATTTGTATAAATAAAGCAAACTAAAATACCTCCATAAATCATGTTTTGCTTCAGCTGCAGGGGGACATTACCCCTGGACCCCGGCCTTTCATGTTTTTTAATTTCATATAGTTGCACCCATGAAACAAAGTAATTAAATCTACATGGGTGCAACTCTGGCAGTTCTACACTGATTTCAGGTGGTTTTTTTTATTGTTTGTGGCTCAAGCCACAAACCTATAACTCACTTTGTCGGTCGGTCGGTCGATAAAAATAAGAAAGCAAAGGGGAAAGGCAAGAGTCAAAGAGAATGGTGGATTAGAGGAAGTTACAAGCACAGAACTTCCAGAAGGTGGGTGAACTATTTTTTATGAAAGACCCCAAGGGGAGGAACTCGTGGAGGGGGCGGGGTCATCCAGCTCCCCGTATGGAGGCACAAGGCATCCACCCACTGCCCCAGGTAGACCTGATAAAAGAATACATACATCCCCGTAAAGGAGCAATGACCTAGTATAATCTTTTACCATGAAAAAGAAACTGCCATTCCTTGGCTTAGGTGGTACCCTGGTTCATCGTAACGTCACAACATCTGATTCTTTTTCTCTGCAACAAATTAAAACACTTGATATTGAAACCTCAAAAAAAAGATTTAATAAGAAAAATGACACAAGCTACAATGGTCAACTTAGGACGCTCATTTCACAGCCAGGAGGCAATCAAACCAGTAGGGGCTTAGCGCGTTATATTCTTGGGGGTAGTGAGAGAGGGAGATGAGTCCCTCCCTCTCCGAGTCCCTCCCTCTCTCCCTCTCACTCGCTACCCCCAACTAAGAATATCACGCGCTAAGCCCCTACTGGTTTGATTGCCCCCTGGCTGTGCAATGTGCGTTCTAAGCTGCTCATTCTCATATCGACTGTTTTAATTTGTTGTGAAGTTAACTTAACCCTTTCACCGCCAGCCATCTTTGAGCCCAAAATTTCAATTAAACTTAATTGGCTACAGAAGATTTCATCTACAATATTGTGGGATTTCTGTGTGACACATTTAGGATAAGGTCAATCCTTACTGGCCAAATTTAGGAACTCAATATAATTGAAAAATAGACCCTGATTTCAAGGGTTTTAATGACATGGGTGTTAAATCATTGTGGTGCAAAAATGCGACATTGGCAGTGAAAGGGTTAATCCAGCAGTCATCTTCGTTTTTGTTTGTTTTTTCAAAATATTTTTTTCTGATGTGAATGTGTAAATACACTTTAATCCACCTACACGAACATAATCTGGTAACCACGAGTGCATCTTAGCTCTTCTAGTGACGTCACTTTACACTCCCACCAAATGCAAAGACAATCACTGCCAAGCACCCTGCCATATGTTTGTCTATCTTTGGAGCTTATGTCAATGTTTCTTCTGTCTAAAGCAATACACGCGCACTCGGGGAAAAAAAAGTTACTCTCCTTTTGTCGGTTGAGATACAACGGATAATCTATTCGTCAAAATTTAAATACATGGCGCTAGAAGAGTTCACACAGTTAACACGGGTAGTAATATGTAAATTAGAAGAAACTGCCGACAGGATTGGCTCTTTATGCTAATTTACATGTCACTACCCATGAGAAGTGTTCAGACACTGAGCCAGCACGATTAAGTCCCTTGTTTTTTTTCTGGGTCGGTGTGGCCCACATACAGACTTTCCTCATATATGATCGAGGCTGCTCTTTAAAGTGATGTATCATTTTCGTGCATGAGGAAATTTGTACCACACTTGGTCAAAATAAGATTTCTTACCAGCTGTAAGAGAGAAAACACGTGAAAACGTACTGGGTCTTTAAGACGCACTCATGAACACAGTACTTGATCATTCAATATTTCACCTGTCTGTCTACCTTGTCTATAGCTGTATGTCTGTCTCTGTCTCTTAACCCCTTGACTGCCACCAACGTATTACGTACTGACCTGATGACATCACTGATGATGTCATCAGATGAAGAGGAATAACCCTGATATGCTGGATTTTGCTCTAACACAGTCAAGTGAGTAATATCCCCAGACCATTGTGCCAGATTGGCTCTATCAATTGTCTTTTTTATGGCATGATTTGCCCAATAATTTTTTCTTTAATTTTCTCTGGCAGTCAAGGGGTTAACCCTCTTGCATTCACATTTGTTACAGACAAAGCTTCTTCCAGTGTTCGGATGCTTTCCTACATTTTCAGGAAAATCTGTCTTTTGAAGCACACAGAGCGCCATACAGTTACTATCACATCATTGCAAGTGAGAAGCTCCTTCATAGTGTGTGTAGAACAAGCCAGAACTTAGTGCGTGATGAAAATGCCATCAGAGGGGGTCTCAGAGTGGGGGCAAGCTACGGGCGGCTTGAATACACAGAGGCAACTTCCGGACGGGCGGAATAAATGCAAGAGGGTTAAATGAATCAAGACAATGAGTGCTTCTGGACGCCTCACGGAAGATCACTTGACTGGCTGATAATAGTCCCCTTTGTCAAACAGAAGGCAAAATCTATTTTTGTTGTGCATGGGCGAGAGAGTGAGACACAGACAGTGAGCTAGGCGTTGCTAAGAAACGACCTTCAAATGAAACGCCACCTGGTGTCGGCTAAGCATGACTCCACCTAAACATTTGATGCATTGACGCTATACTATCAACATGGGTGCAACTTTTCCTGGTATACAAGGATTTCCTGTTTTTGAATTTTACCACAAAAGGAAGTTACTTTTTTTTAAAAATGTCGAACAAGATCTTTGTGTGTCTACTGTGTTTTTCAAACACTTTAAAATAGGCATTTGTATATACTCTCTCACTACTCCCAAGAATATAATGCGCTAAGCCCCTACTGGTTTGATTGCCTCCTGGCGGTGAAATGAGCGTCCTAAGTTGACCATTGTAGCTTGTGTCATTTTTCTTCTTATATCTTTTTTTTGAGGTTTCAATATCGAGTGTTTTAATTTGTTGCAGAGAAAAAGAATCAGATGTTGTGACGTTACGACCAACATCCCTTTTCCCAGAATGACAGAATGTTGCTTCTCACTGTCCAGTGCTTATTGTCGTCAGTAGGGGGTGGGGGGCTTAGTAGCTGGTGTCCTGCGTATGCTAACTCAGAACAGGCTCCACTCCTCGCGCCTAAAATCTGTATCCTTGTCAAATAAAGTGTTTCATTGTGATAATTGCTGCCATTTTTTAAAGATGTTGAAAAAGAAATTAAAATCGAAAATGTGTGCTCAAAAAAAAAAAAAAAAATTGAGCGTTTTAATTTGTTGCAGATAAAAAGAATCCGATGTTGTGACGTTACCATGAACCAGGATTTAATAGGACTTTTGGAAGAGCTTCTAAGTTAGCATCATGCTAAGTCTCATGCTATCTCGACATGAATACCGTCCCTGGGTACCACCTAAGCCAAGGAATGGCAGTTTCTTTTTCATGGTAAAAGATTATACTAGGTCATTGCTCCTTTACGGGGATGTATGTATTCTTTTATCAGGTCTACCTGGGGCAGTGGGTGGATGCCTTGTGCCTCCATACGGGGAGCTGGATGACCCCGCCCCCTCCACGAGTTCCTCCCCTTGGGGTCTTTCATAAAAAATAGTTCCACCTTCTGGAAGTTCTGTGCTTGTAACTTCCTCTAATCTGCCACTCTTTGACTCTGCCTTTCCCCTTTGCTTTCTTATTTCTATCTTTCCGATTTATTATTGGCCCATTCTCCTGCCTTTTAAAACAACAAAAATCTTCTAAATAATTTGTTCTTTTGACTTGCTCTGAAATCGGAATGTGTCGGCTGTTCGCAGCGGGGAAACAGAAATCGAAAACTGAACACATACGTACCTTACCCATTACAGCCATATGGCCTGGGAACGCAGAAGAATCTGTCTACCACAATACCGTCAGTGAAATTCAAAAACCTTGTATCTCAATTTTGGTAGTTTTGAGAAAAATGAAAACAAAATTAACCGCATTAACTATGATGAATATGTTGTTCAAAACATTGCGAGTTTAGTCCTGCATTTTGTTAAAATTACTTGAATTTTGAATTTAAAAAACAATTTTTTTTAAGACTTGAAAAGAACGAAGATACGAGGTTTTTGTCCTTAACTAGATCTGAATTTGGGACTTAAGTTTTTCATCTATTTTCACAACCTCATTTACCCCAGATAGAAAGTCGTTAGAGATACGAGCTTTTGGTGGAAGGTGGCGGGAAAAATTAGACAGCTATGTATCTAACTCAAACCCCCCAAAAATCAAGATTTTTGAATTTCACCAATGATATGCTTTGTATAATATAAACGATTGCGCACTTAAGGCCCAGGGCCTGTATTCACGTTGAGATAGCATGAGACTTAGCATGATGCTAACTTAGAAGCTCTTCCAATGTCCTATAGGATTTAATAGGACTTTTGGAAGAGCTTCTAAGTTAGCATGATGCTAAGTCTCATGCTATCTCAACGTGAATACAGGCCCAGGTTAGAGCAATGGCACAGTGACAATGTCTTTCTTTTTCTGTAGTGGCGATTCATACAGTTATTGGAATATACATTTTAAGAGTGTTCAAGGGTTTTTTTCTAAACTTTTTTTTAAAAAAACCCAAAAACAAAACAAAGATGAAAATATAGAAAAACAAGGCTGTCATGTTGGAGGTACACTTGCTTTTGCTCGAAAAAAAAAAAGGAGAAGAAATGTCTGCTTTTTCAAACTCATCAAAGACTAGAGAAAAAGTCTACTCTTTCACATTTGTCAATCCCTTATGGGGCTACTGGAGTATCTTTTGTACAAATAGTTCCCCAACCTTCTGGAAGTTCTGTGCTTGTAACTTCCTCTGTCAGTCTCTTTGACTGTCTTTTCCCTTTCTGTTATCTACTATCTTTCTGCCTTACTGCAGACCTGTTTACCCTGAAATTGGGCTTCAGGTATTCAAAATCCAAAATAAGTGTATTTCTCACAAAATAGGAGTACTCCAACAGGAAAGTTTCCACAACGGAATGTAAACATGCATACATTTTAATAAATTGTTGAAATACTGTGTCAAAAGTATCATCCATTTAAATTCAACAGTTCTAAATTATATATATTCTTCTAGACCATTTCACCATATTTTTGTCAAATATGTGTACAAAATATAGTCAAATATTATGGGTAAACAGGTCTGTTACTGGTCCATTCTCCTGTCTTTGTTCTAGAAACTCTTACACAAAAGATTTTCTCCAATCGAAGCCGGACATGTGGAGCCTATTTCTTAGTTAGGTGCATAACGGCAGCAGGACACATCTGCACTCATATGACAGGAAGCCGAGCGATCGATGACAAAAAAGAAGAGCATTCACCAATCACTGCAAGAGCCAAAACACTTTCAACCACAAACACAATCATGCAGGAAAAGAATTTATTAACATTTTTCAGTCTTCGTTAATGTATAGACATTCCATTCTTCATTTTCACAAACACCAGGGTTCTGTATTCATTGACATAACGAAATTGAACAAAGGGTGAATACTCTCTTTCTAATTAACTCCCCTCCACCAAAGTTGATTACGATATCAATCACCTAGCAGTGCGTGGGTCAGAACCAAAGTGAGACCAACAAAGCATCATTCTCAAAAAAGAATGTGCCAAGTTCGCCTTTATGACCCTCCACCCACACAGTACACATCAACAATGGTGGAGAGGACAACATACAAACAAATCAACATTTATCCAACATCGAGATAGTATGAGACTCATCATGTTTCGCGAGTCCGCTTAACCCTTTCAAGACATCGCTGCCTTCGACAAACATTATTACTGGTCTGGGGCTGCCTAGAAAAGAAAAAAATAACAAATTAATATGAAGTGCAACCAAACAATACTGTCAATGATTCAGTTTTGACATTACTGGTTGATCCAAGTCTATTTTGGGCTTTGAAATTGTCGTTACTTGCATTGAAATCAGAATCATTAGTCTCCTTATTACCATCACTGCTAATGAAAACACATTGGAGTAATTTCTGAGGCTCGTCTAGGGCCGTTGTTTTGGACATTTTTAACATAAAAAAATTGAAATAGAAGTGTCAAACATAAGTGAAACAAACGCTGGAAGTGATGAAGAGAAGTAATTAAAAAAACGTGGTTTGGATTGAATAAAACATGGATTTAGACTTAGAAATCGCTGTTCCAATACTTGGAATTAGGCCCTGACTGGCATTCTCCTGTTCCCAGTATACTCAGAATTTGTCCACAATAAGTTAAATCCTACCACTTTCTAAGATATCACGATAAGTCTCATACTATCCCAATGCCCTGGTATCTCCTTGAGTTCACGATCCCATAAAGAAAACAAAAAACCCATGTGCAGTAATGTACAAATTCTCAGATCAGTCGTGCCCAGTCCATTGGGCTACACATGTACAATCAGGTCCTAAGCATGCACAATAAAATGTACACAAATCAAACTACTTGATTCTTTGCTCTTTACACAATGCAGAATAAAAACTTTGAAACAATTTTCCATTTTAGCCATCAACAATAGTTCAAAGCACTTGATTTTTGTTTGCGGCGATTTTTGTTTGTGGCACAAGCCACAAACCTATAACTCACTTTGTCGGTCTGTCTGTCGGTCCAAAATTGTCGCACTTCAAATCGAGGCTGCACTTCAAATCGAGGCTGCTCTTTAAAATGATGTTTCGTTTTCAATTGTCGCACGCCACAAACGATTGCGAATCCGCGCTTGTTTTTCTTAAATCCTTACAAAACAAGGTAGTTGAGCAAAATTCAAAAACAAATTTCAATTTGAAGCTTCTTCAACATGTCTAAATACTTGATTCTTTGCGCTTTACAAAATACAGTATGGTAGCTCTGAAAAAAACACCCATTACATTTCAGCATCATTAGCAGTTTCAACTTTAGTGTTAGGTATTCTGTCGTTTTCCTACATCAATCTCGCAAAATTTTATGTAGTCAAAACCTAAAGTCTACCAAAATACTGAGATTTACATACAAAACCAAAAACATACAAGAACTAGGCGAAGAAAATAATAAAGAAAAAGTAAATTTGAAATCCACAATTATTATATTTTTACACACTGTCATAACTAGTACAGTGGAACCTCCCGTATAAGACCTCCCTCCCATATAAGACCTACTTCAGACCCGCTCCAGGCAATTAAAAAATCCTGCATTTCAGGACATCCTGAAAGCAGGAGCATCCATGCATTTTTAAACAGCCACGAAGCAAAAAGCCGCTTAATGTTTTCTGGGGAGTTTGTTCCGGGCTGGCTGGCTATTGGCCACTGCAACAACCACCGTTTGCTAGAGTTAACGCCCTTGGTAGATGCTTGAGTACTGACCAAACAAGGGCTTCATTTTCGCTGTTAAGGGCGTTAATAACCCTAGTTGCAGAGGCCAATAGAACTATAATACCACGATAGCATTTGAACAAAGGGACCTACGACCCTCAAATTTTGCATGCGGATAGGCACTTGAGATATCTAGTCCAAGTTCGAAGATGAAGGTCAAAGATCAAGGTCACTTGAACTGAGAAATGCGTGCAGTTGCTCGAACTAGTGTTTTTATGCTCTAGTATAAATATTTGTTAATTTTAAATTTAGCGAAAACTCCACCCAAACGAAGGTTTCTGTCTCATGACATTTTATACGGTCTTCTCTAAACTTGGGTCCGTTTCCTTCCAACTTCAGACCAATTCCTTGAAGCTTCGCCAACAGCGTTAAATCAGGAAGAGCACCTGGTCCGACAGCATGACCTGGTTCTCATCCATCATGGCGGAGATGGCGGCCATCGTCTCGTCCTCGGTGAAGGGCTGGTCGGGGTGCTCTCCCTCCAGGTGAACCTTGACCTTGTCCAGGGTCACGGACTGGGCGCGTACCTGCTGGAACAGCTTGTGGAGAGAGCCCCGGAACGCCTTCAGTCTGTGGACGAAAACAGTATGGATACAACGTGAACAGCTTATGGAGAGAGCCCCGGAACGCCTTCAGTCTGTGGATGAAAACAGTATTATGGATACAACGTGAACAGCTTGTGGAGAGAGCCCCGGAACGTCTTCAGTCTGTGGACGAAAACAGTATTATGGATACAACGTGAACAGCTTGTGGGGAGAGCCCCGGAACGCCTTCAGTCTGTGGACGAAAACAGTATTATGGATACAACGTGAACAGCTTGTGGAGAGAGCCCCGGAACGCCTTCAGTCTGTGGACGAAAACAGTATTATGGATACAACGTGAACAGCTTGTGGAGAGAGCCCCGGAACGCCTTCAGTCTGTGGACGAAAACAGTATTATGGATACAACGTGAACAGCTTGTGGAGAGAGCCCCGGAACGCCTTCAGTCTGTGGACGAAAATCACAATCACTGTCATCAAAATAACAAACTCTAAAACAATGAAAGTAAGAGTCTAGAGAGCTCTAAACTGGGAAGAAAAACCAAACATGGCCGCGATTTTCCGTTTCCGAAGGCGCAGTATGAAAACAAACGTTTAAGAATACCATCTGAGAATAAGATCGCGCTGCCTCATTAAGTACAAACCGCGGCCAGCAGTGCCAACACCGCGGCCAGTGGCTACCAAAACAGTGGGCCGTTCTGATGCCTGAAAAATATATGCGCAACAGCGACATAAACAGCAGCGTACCTGTCCGGGGTGATTTCTGTGGCAGGGGCAGCGGGCTGTGGGGTTCCAGGGGCAGACGACCCATCAGACGCCCGTCGCCTCTTGCGACTCTCCTGCAGGGGCTCGGGCTCTGTGTAAAGACATTTGGAGCATTCATTAACGATAAAGTCAGTTAGTCTGTTATAGTTCCGTCAACAGCTATGGTCATCTCAGGACTGTCACCGTGTAAAACACACATCAATGATTCTTAACCCTTTCACCGCCAAAGTCGCATTTTAGCACCACAGTGATTTAACTGATTAACACCTATGTCACTAAAAGGCATCAAATTGGTGTCTATTAATATTATCCAAAGACCCTATTGTCTTAGTTTGGGGAAGTAAGGGCAGACCTTATTTTATATATGCCACAGAAGAATCCCCAATACTGCAGATGGATTTTGTTCTCTACCCAGATACATTTAATGGAAATGTTTGGCTGAAATATGGCTGGCAGTGAAAGGGTTAACAACGTCCAAAAACCTGGGGGGGAAAAACTACACACACAAAAACTGTACAATTCACAACATGGCATCTCCATCATTGAACCCTATAGCTCAGGATTTCACACAGTGCTGGAAACGCTGAGCCACTCTACTCTACTCACCGGATCCAGGTTAGAAAAAGTACATCACATGCACAAAGCAGCACACACCAGATCTGTTTACCATGAAACTGGGCTTTGTGCTTTGTGTATTCAAAATAAGTGTATTTTGCACAAAATATGAGTACTCCAACAGGAAAGTTTGAAAAACGGAGTGCAAACATGCAAAGATTTGTATAACTATAGAAATACTGAGTCAAAAGCATCATCCATTTAAATTTACAACACAAATTTCTCGAATGAAGCATTATGCAGAAATGATAAGTTTTTTTTGTTTTGTTTTTACCATTTCACCATATTTTTTCCCCATGTACCATATTAATCATACTTCTGTCAAATATGTGTACAAAATATGGCTAAATTGTATGGGTAAACAGGTCTGACACACACAAGGAAAGGAACCTAACAGAAACGTTTCTTGTCGACTATCTTCAATCTTAAAAGTGACCCAATTCCAATATAATTTCACCCCATTTCTACACGTCACAAAGTAATTTCGACTCACCGTCCTCTCCTTCCGTCTCAGACCTGGAAAAGTCGTAAGGGTCGTAACCCTCTTCTCCTTCTGCCCGGGATTGTCTTCTCCTCCTCCTATCCTTCCTCCTGCAAAGGGTGGGCAAAAGACGGTTCATAACCATGGCAACGCAATGGTTTCATCATTTACTATGACGAGGACCACTCTATTGTTAATCAGTTGTCTTAAGGAGTGCAAGAAGAAGAAGAGAGAAGAAAAAGCTAAGCGCTTATACAGAACCTCTTACAGAAACTGGAACTCTCACACTGATACATACATTCCACCCATTTGTGTGTATATATTTTAACTCATTCCCGACCAATTCCGAGTATACTCGGAACAACTCATTCCGGACGAAATCTGAGTATACTCGGAACAGGAGAACGCCAGTCAGGGCCTAATTCTGAGTATTCTCGGAACAGCGATTTCTGCGTCAAAATCCATACCACGTTTTTTGAGTTACCTTTTCTTCACCACTCTTCCAACTTTCTCTTCACTTACACTTGGCACTTCTGTTTCAATTTTTAAAGTTGAAAATGTCAAAAAAATTCGGCTCTACACGAGCCGCAGAAAATACTCCAATATGTTTTCATTAGCAGTGATAGTAACAAGGAGACTAATAATTCCGATTTCAATGCACGTAGCCACGATTTCAAAGCGAAAAATAAACTTGGATCAACCAGTAATGTTGTCAAAAGTGAATGATTGACAGTGTTGAGTTTTGTTATGCTTCTTATTTGTTATATTTTTGTCTAGGCAACCCCCAGGCCAGTAATGATGCTTGTCTAAGGCAGTGATGTCTTGAAGGGGTTAACACATTGATGACGGGCTGCGTTCATGTTCGAGGCAGTAGAACATCTCCTACTGCCTGGCCACGTTCACAGTCGCCCAACGGTATAAGGTACAAAACTTGTGTCAAACTTTTGACCACAGTTTGCCTTCGTTCTGCGAGTAGTTTCCCTTTATAGTATACTTCCGTTTTTTGCAATTTCTTAGATCGCCCTTTTTGACGCCAATTATGAACGAAAAATGCCAAACCATCGTGGTTTAGCAAGAGAGGAGATTCTCCATCTTCTCAATCTGGATGAACCTGATGATAAAGATCCAGAATAGTTGTTTTCTGACTCAGAAAATGACGAAAACAGCGAGGATGAGCGTGAAAGTGAAGCTAGTGTGTCAGTGGCCTCTACAAGTCAAGAAACAGAGTGTTCGTCGTGGGGGTGACGGCAGGGGGTGTCATTGAATGCAATGAATTATTCCCATTTTTCAAGTCGGCATGTAAAAAGCGTTACACCTATCAACTTAAAAAGTACACAGATAAACTAAGCAACCTTTTTTTCAGTAAGTGCGCAAAATTTGGTCGTGATAGGATATCATTCAGCTTAGCTAGATGCGTTTGTTTACAAGCACACAATTTCTATGAGCCACTTGGCGGCAGGCTCAGACCTGCACTGAGAATAGGTCGAGGCAGCATCAGTCACAACAGTGTTAAGACATACATTGCACAACATAATTTGATGAAACGCCAACACTTACTGTCTCTTTTTGGGCGGTGATGCCTCTCCCTCGCTGTCTCTCCCTTCCTCCCTCTCCCCTTCCTCCTCCTCACTGCTCTCCTCTCCCTCCCCTCCCCTCTTTCGTCCACGGTTCTTGGTCAGAACCTGTCAGCACATACAACACACGATAGTCAGCACTCACTGTCAAAGAAAAGGAGGAGGGGGGGGGGAATCACTGGTGTCTTCTTCTTCTGCATTCCCAAGCCATATGACCCAGGGCTGCCAATCCTTCCTCAAAACAAGGGGTCCCAGGGACTCCTTCACTTACAGTATCGAGGGTCCTAGAGGCGGGATATAGAGGGTCCCAGTGGCATTGCGAATGCTAAAAAGAATTTTTCTAGTGCATCCCTGGGACCCCCTGCACATTCTTTTAGAGGGTCCTTTAGAATGCTAGCACTTCATAGACCCCCAAATGGGGGTCCCTGGGAGCCCTGTGACCATAATGGGCAACGTACGTATGTGTCCAGTTTTCATTTTCCCCCCCCTCCCCCCCCCCCGCTGCATTCAGCCAGCACATTCCGATTTCCGAGGAGCTCAAAGCAGAAAAATTATCTGGAAGATCTTTTTGGAAAAAGGGCAGGAGAATGGGCCAATAAGTCAGAAAAACAGATGATAGTATAAAAAAAGAAAAGAAGGAAAAGGCAGTCAAAAAGACGACCATACACCCTATCAATGTGTGTATGGGGACACCCTATCAATGTGTGTATGGGGACACCCTATCAATGTGTGTATGGGGACACCCTATCAATGTGTGTATGGGGACACCCTATCAATGTGTGTATGGGGACACCCTATCAATGTGTGTATGGGGACACCCTATCAATGTGTGTATGGGGACACCCTATCAATGTGTGTATGGGGACACCCTATCAATGTGTGTATGGGGACACCCTATCAATGTGTGTATGGGGACACCCTATCAATGTGTGTATGGGGGATGGAAAGAAATGTTCATCATACAACCCTTTGTTGCTGATGGGTTGACAAAAAATATGCCAGTTTCTATCGTCTCCTCTAAAAGTGCTGGCACTCGGATCATACTACCCCTTTGGTGCTGGTGGGCTAACATATAATTGCCAGTTTCCATCGTCTCCTCTAAAAGTGCTGGCACTCGGATCATACTACCCCTTTGGTGCTGGTGGGCTAACATATAATTGCCAGTTTCCATCGTCTCCTCTAAAAGTGCTGGCACTCGGATCATACTACCCCTTTGGTGCTGGTGGGCTAACATATAATTGCCAGTTTCCATCGTCTCCTCTAAAAGTGCTGGCACTCGGATCATACTACCCCTTTGGTGCTGGTGGGTTAACATATAATTGCCAGTTTCCATCGTCTCCTCTAAAAGTGCTGGCACTCGGATCATACTACCCCTTTGGTGCTGGTGGGCTAACATATAATTGCCAGTTTCTATCGTCTCCTCTAAAAGTGCTGGCACTCGGATCATACTACCCCTTTGGTGCTGGTGGGCTAACATATAATTGCCAGTTTCTATCGTCTCCTCTAAAAGTGCTGGCACTCGGATCATACTACCCCTTTGGTGCTGGTGGGCTAACATATAATTGCCAGTTTCCATCGTCTCCTCTAAAAGTGCTGGCACTCGGATCATACAACGCCCTTTGGTGCTGGTGGGTTAACATATAATTGCCAGTTTCCATCGTCTCCTCTAAAAGTGCTGGCACTCGGATCATACAACGCCATTGGTGCTGGTGGGTTAACATATAATTGCCAGTTTCTATCGTCTCCTCTATAAAAGTGCTGGCACTCGGATCATACTACCCCTTTGGTGCTGGTGGGTTAACATATAATTGCCAGTTTCCATCGTCTCCTCTAAAAGTGCTGGCACTCGGATCATACAACGCCATTGGTGCTGGTGGGTTAACATATAATTGCCAGTTTCTATCGTCTCCTCTATAAAAGTGCTGGCACTCGGATCATACTACCCCTTTGGTGCTGGTGGGTTAACATATAATTGCCAGTTTCCATCGTCTCCTCTAAAAGTGCTGGCACTCGGATCATACTACCCCTTTGGTGCTGGTGGGCTAACATATAATTGCCAGTTTCCATCGTCTCCTCTAAAAGTGCTGGCACTCGGATCATACAACGCCATTGGTGCTGGTGGGTTAACATATAATTGCCAGTTTCCATCGTCTCCTCTAAAAGTGCTGGCACTCGGATCATACTACCCCTTTGGTGCTGGTGGGCTAACATATAATTGCCAGTTTCCATCGTCTCCTCTAAAAGTGCTGGCACTCGGATCATACTACCCCTTTGGTGCTGGTGGGCTAACATATAATTGCCAGTTTCCATCGTCTCCTCTAAAAGTGCTGGCACTCGGATCATACAACGCCATTGGTGCTGGTGGGTTGACAAAACAAGTTTAAAAGTGTTGGAACTCAGATCATAAGATCCATAGGAATTGTTCAGAAATAATTAACCCTTTCACTGCCAATGTCACATTTATGCACCACAATGGTTTAACACCCATGTCACTAAAAGGCATCAAAGCAAGGTCTGTTATCTGAAGACCATATTCTCTTAACTTCGGGAGGTAAGGATAGGCCTAATGTTATACATGTCACAGAGGAAATCCCAATATTGCAGATAATTTTTGTTCTCTATCCAGGTAAATTTAATGGACATTTTTGACTGAAATATGGCTGGCGGTGAAAGGGTTCAGGGGAGTAATTTCATGGTATGTGGGAGTGATCTTGCCTAGCTTAATGTCAAACAGGTGAAGTTACTCTACCATCAGGTAGATCCCCAGCTCTCGCCTCGTGTGTTTGAGCAGATGAACAGCATTTAGAACACCGTGCATGCTCCTACGTGCATGTGTGCGCGCGTGTGTATGTGCATTACGCTCGTTTGTGTACGGAGAGGGTAGGCATGAACATCCTTTACTCATTTGTAAAAATCGACAAATCGATCGACCCACCTTCTTGAAGTAGGCACACTCCGCACGTCCCAACGATCTAAGGTTTTATTTAGTCAGGGTGACATTTGGTGCACGTGTGTGAATAATAATAATAATAAAAATAAATAAAGCTTCTATAGCGCTTTTCGATGATAAAAAAAAAATCATCCTCAGAGCGCTTTACAAATATTATGAGAAAACAATCAAGAACAAAAACATTATTACAAAACATGAAGAAATATATAAAATAAAATAATCTAATTATTTTTTTTTAAATTGCTCATCCCCACCCACCACCCTTTTTCACATACACATTATAGACACCACTTAAAAAAAACCATTTTAAAAAGAAGCATCAAAAATAATGATTCAACAATTTATCAATCACAACCCCCACCCACCTTCCCTTTTCTTCACACACACACTAAAGACACTCACGAACACTCATAACATAGCATCTGGGGAGAAACAAATCAGAAAGAAAAAAATCAGGCATGGACAAACAGACCCCCACCCACCTCACCTTTTCCACACGCACGCCTTTTACGCACTGTATTGGCACAGGTGAACGCTTTTCAATCATGTTAGTGGGGGCAAAGTGAGTTTCGCGGAAGAATATCCAACCGATTCTGCATTTCATTTGAAAGATGTCGACTCAAACTAAAATGATGAAGTTGGGCGTCAAAATGAAGAAGAAGAAAAAGAAGCACTAGGATCACAAATCTGGAAACGTGTGGCGTGAGCTAGGCCGCGCACGACTGCTAACTTCGGCGGGAAGTTGCTTGTTCAGTTATTCACATCCGGTTCCACGAAGTGATTGCATAGGTTTTAACGCACGTAATTTTTAGGCACCCGAGCGAATTCTTACCCCGGCTTTTTTTTTGGGGGGGGGGGGGTCAAATGTTCACTTTCGCGGGTTTTCCGCGATTCGCGAAGGTCTACCATGCCTGTTATTAGTAATAATCAACAAATTTAACTAACCTTCTTGAAGTATGCAAACTCCACCAGCTCTACAGCGCGCTCTGCGTCCTGACGATCCACCGTCTTGGACAGACGACACTTGGCGTGCGCGGTGGCCAATCGGATCAACGTCTCCAGGGAACGGGCAGTCACTGGCTGCGTCTGTTTACAAACATAAAATTATAAAACATGCTAAAATATTCAGACGACACTGGGCATGCGCAGTGGCCAATCGGGAACGGGTCGCCGTCACCGGCTGTGTCTGTTTACAAACACAGCAACAATTTTTTTTATAAAACATGCTAAAATATCGTTTTACCGGCTGCGTCTGTTCAAGACAAGATTGCAACCCCTGGGCGACGTCTTCATTGTGCAGCTATGATTTCATTATCGATGAACAATACTTTTGATTACCTCCTCATTCTTATTTGTTAATGCCAACTCATGACTTCACACAAAAGTTTTTTTATGGACAAAACAATTCCAGTATCAAGTTTGAATAATTGTAAAACTAAAAAACCAACGCTTCTAGTTTAGATTTAAAAAAAAAGGGGTGGCTGGGTGGGGATTTGAACTCGTATTTTTCCTCAATTATCTCTTTATTAGTACTAGCGCAACACCTAGTACTGGCAATGCACTGTACTGGTAACGCCACGTACTGGTAACGCTGAGTACTGGTTTCGCTGGGTCCGCGAAATATTATTATTACTTTTGTCTCTCTCCCTCCTTCAATCTTCTTCACTCATCCCGTTCTACTACCCCCCGCACCTTACTGAGTACAGCAAATTTGAAGCGATTCGGTTAAGAAAAGGCGGAGTTATAAGGCCCCGTTTCCAGTTGGCGCTGCTCTGAGTGATGCGCTCTCCCTAGTAACGGTAACGCCAAGTACTGGTAACGCTGAGCACAGCAAATTTGAAGCGATTCGGTTAAGAAACGGCGGAGATATAAGGCCCCATTTCCTGTTGGCGCTGCTCTGAGAGTGACGCGCTCTCCTGATTCTCTTCAAATTTGAAGCGATTCGGTTAAGAAACGGCGGAGTTATTTGTGAAAAGGTGAAGTGGTGTATAGCGCGCGCGTTTCTGAACCGATTCGCTTCCGTCCCCGGTCATCTACCTGCCAAATTTGAAGGCAATCGGTCCAGAAATGCCGGAGATACAGGCGCCGAGTCCGGCGGATACGCGTATTTGCCAAACCGTGCAAATGACACGGCCGCCTCGGTTGCTGTTGCCATCGCCCCATCAGGGCTGACAGCAAATTTGAAGCGATTCGGTCAAAAAACGGCGGAGTTATAAGGCCCGTTTTGTGTTTCAGACACAGACAGACACACACACGCTTGGCTTTTTATTATACGATTCCAATAATCAAGTCTGCACACAACACGCACAGAGAATTAGAGCATTTTGAATCAAGCGTTTTTCACTGCCTCAATAAGAATGCAGTGGCAGAGTACGGAACGTCAGAAAAAATGCAGGGTGCTAAAGGTTAATGTCCCTTTCGTGGTGCTGGGTCACGTATGATACAGTACAATACAGTATTCATCCGCCCTCACCCTGGCCAAGTTGTCCTGCTGCAAAGATTCCTGGCTGCGCAGTTTGGCGTATTCCTCCGCGATCATCTCGGAGGCGGCGCGCGTCAGGCTGGGGGTGATGTTCTTGGCCACGTGCACGTACTTGCGCATGAACTGCATGCTGACGATGCGCTCACTGAAACGGAAACAGACAATGGTTGATCATGGAATTATTTTTATGTTGTCGTCGTACCCTGGTCTCACCAAACAATAGTAAACAATTCACATTATCTCGTTTGAGACAAGGAACGCGAGTCAACAACTCAGACATGCTAATTTTATGACCATTGCACTCTTTCATGTCTTAGGAAAGTGGACAAATGATCAGCATCGCCATGCAGTGCTTGAATCCAGTGCTGTTGAGGGGCTAAGATTTTGTGTGAATTTTTTTTAGATGGACTCCATACTTTCATAGTATTAGGGGTATTAGGTATTAGGTACTTTATAGTCACATAGGCGTCTCTGTGAAATTCGGGCTGCTCCCACCTGGAGAGCGCGTCGCAGCCAGAGGCGCGCCACCCATTTTTTTTTTTTTTTTTTTGCATGCGATTTTTGTCACTGATGAGGGAGGGGGGGGGGGGGGGTAAATTTTTACCAAATGACAACTTTTTCGTTGCCACTGGGTTTAACGTATGCTAAGTGCATGGGCACACGGGACCTCGGTTTATCGTCTCATCCGAAAGGCCTAGTGCAGAATGAGAGGAAAAAATCCCCTGTACCCAGGTTCGAACTCGGGTTTACTTGACACGAAGCGAACGCGATACCACTGAGCCACTCTACACCTCTGTAGAGTGCCTTCACACAGAGTTCAAATTTGGCATGTATGGTCAGGGTCATGTTCTGTATCAGTGTGCAACATTTCATGTACAGTAGATATCTTTATTAGATCCTGAGAAACAAAAATTGCCCCCCCCAAACGCAGTGTGCCACCTTAAATTGAAATTCAAGGTCGCACGCCCGTGTCAAATGGTCCGCTGTTGCTGACCTTCTCTTGCGCGACGTTCCGTGCAGCATGTGGTCGTATTTCTCGTAGATGGGCGTCTCCGTCTGCTCTCTCTCCTCCGCGTCAGGGTCCTGGGTGGCCAGTACGCTGCTGTTACTGCCCATGGGCAACACTGCAACGATAGATAACAATGATGATGACAATGACGATGATGATGATGATGATGATAAAGTCTGTTCTCTCTCCTCCGCATCAGGGTCCTGGGTGGCCAGTACGCTGCCGTTACTGCCCATGGCCAACACTGCAACGATAAATAACAATAACGAAAATAATGATGATGATAATGACGATGATGTTAAAGTCTGTTCTCTCTCCTCCATGTCAGGGTTCAGGGTGGCCAGTACACTGCTGTTACTACCCATGGCCAACACTGCAACGACAGATAACAATGACGATGATGATGATAATGATAAAGTCTGTTCTCTCTCTTCCGTGTCAGGATCTTGGGTGGCCAGTACGCTGCTGTTACTGCCCATGACCAACACTGCAACGACAGATAACAATGACGATGATGATGATAATGATAAAGTCAGGATCCTGGTTTTTCCTCATCAGTCACAAAAATTGCATGCAAAAAAACAACAACAAAAAGGGGTGGCGCGCCTCTGGCTGCGACGCGCTCTGCAGGTGGGAGCAACCCAAATTTCACAGACGCCTCTGTGACTATAAAAATACCTAATAATATCTAGAGGCCACAAGATCCCCTGGTGGAGGGGGGAAAGGTGGGGGGGGTGTCAGGGCGCAAACACATCACCCACACCCAACACAACACACTCACCATCTCCATCCTGCTCCCCCGCAGCACGGTATCGGTGCATCCTCAGCACGTGGTCCGCGATCTGACGATCCTGGTCAGGGTCCATCTGTTATTTAGAAAGACACACACACACACATCTGTGACCCCGCACCACGAAAGGGACATCAAGTCGCTGGGCTAGTTTCTCACAACAGGCTTGCAAAGTCAAACATCTCATTTTTTGCCAATTTGAGTTATGGGTACTTTCGTGTTCTCTAGCATCTTATCTTTCATATCTATAAAGGATAATCTTAAGATAAGAAGCTCTTCACGACTATCACCAGTTTTATACAACATGACTCTTTCAAAATCAAAGGATGGAAAACAAAGGGTAGATCGGTTAGACGGGTGAGGAAGCTGCAAAAGAAGAAGTACACCAAGAGAGAAAAAGACTGAGGGACAACTTACACAGTAAGTACGCCAGTCAGTCGCTGCCGACCATGACAGCCAGATATCAGATAGGGCAGATGCTATTCTGGTGGGCTGGGCTAGAATTTGTTTATAGAGGAGATGCCTTGCCCAGGGTACATACCCACTCTCGGCAAAAGGGATTTGAGGACTGTTGGCATTGGGGAAGGTCCTCAAACGCCAGCGCATCCCTTTGGCTGCAGCACCAGAGCCGGTGCCAAGGCCGCCTAGATAGAGAGTCAGTCTTCCACAAGACTTAATTGTACATTGATTTTCCATTACTGTAAACAAAATCATTTACTGTACAGCTCTCATGTTACTGTTGGCCTCTACTACAGGCTGATGTCAAAAAATGATAAAAGCCATTTGAGCGGTAAGATTTTTTTTTGGGTGGTGTGTTTTTACCACTCAACGCACTTTACCTTCCTTTTTTTTCCCCTCTCTCTCTCTCTCTCTCTCTCACACTTTCGTATTTATGGAAAAAGCTAAGATGGACATTTTCAAGAGCATGTAGTGTTGTGTGATACAACAATGTCTGGGTTTCCGTGTGACCTAGTGTTTGGTGTACTGACACGTTCTCGATAAGATGCTAAGAAACCCACCAACCTTGTCCAGCACAATGAACAGCAGATCAAAACGCGACAGCAGGGAGTCCTGAAGTCCTATGTTCTCCATGGGGGTTTTGTACTGGTCATACTGCACACACACACACACAATGAAATTTGTACTGGTCATACTGCACACGCACACACACACAATGTAAAGTATCACACACATATCACACAACAATGATCAAAACATGCCAGCAGGGAGTCCTGCAGTCCTATTTCTCCATGGGCGTCTTGTACTGGTCGTACTGCGCACACACACACACAATCGAACAGAACGTCGAGTCCTTCGGATAGGGACTTAAACCTAGTCTGACCCATGCGCTTTACGCACGTAAAATTCCCACGGCAGTTGAAAGTCGGTAAGAGCAGGGAGAAATCCTGCTGCCTAGAATGGCCAAATTGATAGCTAGGTTTTCCAAGTATCGCTTCTCAAATTCTCATAATACAGAAATGCCGGCTGTAGGCAATTTAAAAATCCTGCAATTCAGGACATCCTGCAAGGATGCAACAAATGTCTTTTAAGTGTGAATGATCAACTATCATCAGTTTACCTGCCCCATACACGAAGTAGGCAGCAGCAAGCATACATCTCGCATTTAACCTGGCATGGATGCCCGCCTTCGTCATGGCTGCTACTCCCCAAAATGAAAAAAATATGAAAGGCAGGGGTCCATGGGTTTTTCTAAGCAAAATTATTAACATATTCATGTTTAATATCATAAAAATCATTTGGTAAATTGAAATATAGTTGTAACTTACCTTTCTGTGAAGTTTGTAGCTTTGATGACACAAAATTCATGCTGATAGCGTTGGATTTAATTCAAGCAAGTATGGATGAATGGGACACGGCCGCGGGTGGATGGAAGTTCAGTTTAACGTCGCGTATCGGCTTTCGCCATGTACGACGGGCTGGACAAACCAACCAGGGTATAAACAAAAATTTATAATCCTGAATCACTGTCTTAGCCAAAATGGCGGAGAAGCGATCAGAAATTACTATTAGGGACTCGGCCGCCATTTTTCTTATTGTTTTTCACTTCCGGTGCTAGACGACCCAGATTCAAAATGCCCCCAACTGCACTAACCGATCAACTTTTTTAGACAAAATTTTAAAAATACGGAATTTCCTTCTCAGCAGAAACTTAATTTACAGATTTCCGTTTCTAAAACCAACAGTAGCACCCATGCTTAGTGCTTGTTACCCACGCACCCCCCCTGCTCCAAAGACCTCATGAATTGGTCTTTTGCACTGAATTTAGGGCTCTATTTGTTAAACAAATTTACTCACCCGTCCATACACAGGGTTTGCGGCGGCCAGCACACTGCAGCGCGCGTTCAGCTTCGCGTGGATACCAGTATTGCTACCCCACCCACCCCGTTCCTGTGACCTCATGCATAGTTGGCCTTCAGCACGTCATTTACAATAATTTAGGGCTCTACTTATTAGACAAATTACTCACCCGTCCATACACAGGGTTGGCAGCGGCCAGCACACTGCAGCGCGCATTCAGCTTGGCGTGGATGCCGGCCTTTGCTATAGTGACCCGGCCCTGCTCCATCACTTCGTGGATGGCCGTACGGTCCAGGTCGGACATCTTGTCGAACTCATCGATGCACACAATGCCTCGGTCGGCCAGAACCATGGCTCCTGCCTCTAGACGACGGTCACCTGTTCAAAAAAAGTCAGAAGAAACAATAAAAATTTCATAGACCTGCGGTACAAAGGGCATGTGCATGTGTGTATGTGTGCGCGTCTTATTGGCCGCTGCAACTAGGGTTATTAACGCCCTTAACGGCAAGAGTTAAGTCCTTGCTGATCAGCATCCAAAAGGGCATTCACTCTTGCAAAAGGCAGCCATTAAGTGGCCTCAAAGAGGGTTATTGGCGAGAGTTATGCCCTTGTTTGGCCAGTACTCAACCATCTTCCCCCACCCACCAAGGGCATTCACTCTTGCAAAAGGTGTTCTTTGCAGTGGCGAATAAGCATGGATGCAACTTCCCAAAATGAAAAATACTGAAAGTCAGGGGTCCAGGGACCCATGGCCCCGGCAGGGTACAGGGGCAGAGCCCCGTTGGACGATTCAGGGGGGCAAGTTAAGAGAGAGATATAACGAGACAGACAGACAGTTAAAATGATAGACAGAGACAGTTTGAGTCTGATAAGTCTTGTAAAATTATTACATTGCCTTTGTAAACTTCCAAGATAGAACAACCAAGTTCAAAACGCCCCAAATCGCTTGTGGTCAATTATTTTATTATTTTTCTAATGAAAATTTAAAAAAACTGAAGTTCAGTTTCTGGTAAAATATAAGAATACTGAAATCAGCATAACCAGAGGCAAAGCCTTCAAGGCTCACTCGAACAGGAACATGTGGGAGAACAACAAAGATTAAGGGGGGTGTCTAAAGTACAAGATTGCCAATAAAATCTTAAAGTACAAATTAAACTATTGTTAATGGATACAACTAAAAAAATAATCATAAAAAAAGTGTCCGTGCAGAGAATCGGACCCGGAACCATTAGCATGACAGACGGACACTCTACCAATGAGCTATCGAGGCTTTCAGTGTTGATGAGTTTCCTAACTCATGTTGCCTGTTGAATACTCTCTAGCCCACTAATCTAAAATGCTATCTGTTTGTTATCTGTTTACAGTCTTGTTTTAAGTATTTAATTATTCAAATCATTATTGTTTGAAAGCTTGCTTAGACATAATATACGTGTGCAAAGTTTGAACAATGTATGCCTTCTATTTCCCCGAGAAAATGCCAACGTTAAAATTTGGAGATTAGAGCACGGACGCAACACGCACACAACCGAACAACTACCATACTATAGACTCACTTCGTGTTAACACGAGTGAGCCAAAAATGAAAGAGTAGCACCCATGAATAAGGGAGGTTCCACCATTACAGACATGAGATTTTCAGAGAATCAAAAAGGAGGAAAAAAAGAGGCGGGAGTCTGGGGGCCGGCACAGACCCTTCGTGGGGTCCAGGGGCAAAGCCCCCTGAAGCTGAAGAATGTCTGCATTTGAACCTGTACAAATCAACCTCCGAGACAGCAAAACTATTAAAAATTTTATGTTGATCCTACAAACATTTTTTTGACATTATTATTGACTCAGGGCTAGTGATTCTCTGAGACAGAGACACAAGACATATAGAATGAACTGATTGAACACAAAATTTCAAAATATCTAATGAACTTTTAACCGCATTTTCGCTTAAGCACAAAATTTAACCCTACCACAGCCCCACCCTAAATTTTCTCAACAGATCTAAACATCTCAAAAATGACTCCTGGAGCCATCAAATTGGAGGAAAAATCTCATCTCTGAGCAACGACTTCTATCCCAGGCTGCTTTCTGGCCTACCTGACTCCTGGTCAGTGGTGACGGCAGCGGTCAACCCGACGCCTGATGACCCCCGGCCTGTGGTGGGGATGGCCCGAGGTGCCGTGTACAAAACGTACCTGGACATACATACATACGATAAGGTGCCGTGTGCAAAACGTACCTGGACATACATACATACATACAATGAGGTGCCGTGTGCAAAACGTACCTGGACATACATACATACGAGGTGCCGTGTGCAAAACGTACCTGGACATACATACATACGAGGTGCCGTGTGCAAAACGTACCTGAACATACATACGATGAGGTGCTGTGTGCAAAACGTACCTGGACATACATACGGTGAGGTGCCGTGTGCAAAACGTACCTGAACATACATACGGTGAGGTGCCGTGTGCAAAACATACCTGAACATACATACGATGAGGTATCGTGTGCAAAACGTACCTGAACATACATACGATGAGGTGCCGTGTGCAAAACGTACCTGGACATACATACGATGAGGTGCCGTGTGCAAAACGTACCTGAACTTACATACGATGAGGTGCCGTGTGCAAAACATACCTGAACTTACATACGATGAGGTGCTGTGTGCAAAACGTACCTGGACATACATACGATGAGGTGCCGTGTGCAAAACGTACCTGAACTTACATACGAGGTGCCGTGTGCAAAACGTACCTGGACATACATATAATGAGGTGCCGTGTGCAAAACGTACCTGAACATACATAAAACGATGAGGTGCTGTGTGCAAAATGTACCTGGACATACATATAATGAGGTGCCGTGTGCAAAACGTACCTGAACATACATACAATGAGGTGCCGTGTGCAAAATGTACCTGAACATACATAAAACGATGAGGTGCTGTGTGCAAAACGTACCTGGACATACATAACATACGAGGTGCCGTGTGCAAAACGTACCTGGACATACATACATACGAGGTGCCGTGTGCAAAACCTACCTGAATATACATACGATGAGGTGCCGTGTGCAAAACGTACCTAAATATACATATCGTCGGTGAATTTCAGAAACCTTGTATCTCAATATTGGTAGTTTTGAGAAAAATGAAAAAAAACTTTTAAAAATTAGCCGCGTTTACCACAATTGATTAACTATGAAGAATATGTTGTTCAAGATATTGCGAGTTAAGTCCTACATTTTGCTAAAAAAAAAAAAATCTTCTTTATTGTACTCGTCACTTGAAAAGAACGAAGATGGTAAAATTCTGATATAGTAGATATAAAGATGGTAGGAACGATCCTGGAGGCAATGCCCGGAGGCAGTGAAACACCAGGAAAGTCCCGACTTTGTAACAATACAGATGTGTAGAGTAACTGCCCAAAATATCAAAGAACGAAGATACGAGGTTTTTGTCCTTAACTAGATCTGAATTTGGGACTAGTTTTTCTTCAATGTACATAACCTCATTTACCACAGATAGAAAGTCGTTTTGGTGGAAGGTGGCGGGAAAAATTAGAGAGCTGACTATGTATCTAACTCAAAAATCGAGATGAGGTTTTTGAATTTCACCGACGATAAACAGCAAACTTCGATAAACATTACCCCCTGTGGGGATACCGGGGGGTCTTTTGTATAAATAGTTCCCCCACCTTCTGGAAGTTCTGTGCTTGTAACTTCCTCTAATCTGTCACTCTTTGACTCTGCCTTTTCCCTTAGCTTACTGTCATCTACTATCTTTCTGCCTTACCCGGTCCATTCTCCTGCCTTTTTTCACAAAACACTTTCAAAAACATTTCCTCCAGCCGAAGTCGGACTTGCTGGGCCTATTTCTTAGGCGCATCACGGCAGCATGACGCATCTGTGCTCATAACTGACAGGAAACTGTCTGAGCGATCGAAGAAGAAGAAGATAAACATTCTCACACATTCTCACCTCAGCATCTGCGACTTGGCCACAGAGGGGTCACCGATCAGCAGAACGTTGATGTCTCTGTTCAACAGAATAACGACGGTTTAATCATATTATTAGGTATTAGGTACTTTAGAGTCACAGAGGCGTCTCTGTGAAATTCGGGTTGTTCCCACCTGGAGAGCGCGTCGCAGCCAGAAGCGCGCCACCCAATTTTCTTTTTAAGCATGCGATTTTTGTGTGATGGATGAGGAATGAAAGGGGAGGTGGGGTGGGGGAGTAAATTTTGACCTTTTCGTTGCCACTGGGTTTAATGTGTGCTAAGTGCATGGGCACACAGGACCTCGGTTTATCGTCTCATCCGAAAGACTCCACGTTCAGACCATTAAGGCTTAGTGCAAAGTGAGAGGAAAAATCCCCTGTACCCAGGTTCGAACTCGGGTTTACTTGACACAAGGTGAACGCATTACCACTGTGCCACCTCAGCTAATTTTGATGAACATCGAACCACATCACAACCCATCTTTCACACATGCTGATTAATCTCTTTCCTTGCCTTGGCATAAGGCTGCATGGGTGCTACTCCCCAAAATGAAAAATAGTGAAAGGCTGGGGTCCAGGGGCAGCGCCCCATTGGGGGATTATGGGGGCCAACGCCCCCCTGAAGCTGAAGCAAAAATGCCATTGCAGAGATCGTTTCATAGCTCTCCTGCGATCTGGGAATGGGTGAGGAACAGATTACGATTTGACATCATAGTTCTGTTGGCAGACGACAGTTGACACTTTGTAAAGTGACTGTCTAAGTTGCTGAGACATGACAAGTCACATTACCTTTTTACAAGAAATACAAAAGATCTATGGTTAAAATCATATTTTCATGACTAAGATTTTTACTGACATTTCAGAAACACAACTATAAAGCCGTTCAAATAGAAGATAATAATTAGATCATAAGTGAAATACAATGTCAGTGGATCCAAACATGACTCAATTGAGTTTTTCTAAGCAACATTTTTAACATATTCATACGTTTAGCAACATAAATATAATTTGGTGAATTGAAATATAGTTGTAACTTACCTTTCTGTGAAGTTTGTAGCTTTCATGACACAAAATTCATGCTGATAATGTTGAATTTAATTCAAATAAGTATGTGTGAATATGACTCGGCCGCCATTTTTGTTGTTGTATTTTCACTTCCGGTGGTTGGAAGACCCAGATTCAAAATGCCCCCAACCACAGTTAACAGATCAACTTTTGGGGGGGGGGGGGGGGGGGGGGGGGGGGGGGGGGGGGGGGGGGAGGGGGAAAATTTTAAAAATACGGAATTTCCGTCTCAACAGAAAACTTAATTTACGGATTTCCGTTTATACGGAAGGTAGTAGCACCCATGAGGCTGTCAGACCAATTGACATAGGCTAGAACACCAAGGCTACATCAAAATGTTGCTATGCTATGCATATTTACGCATCATCAGTCTCCAAAAATCCTCTTTAGTCGGAGTGTGCAGGGCTTCTGATAAGCTGATGTTAAGGGTCCCATGGACCCCTTCATCAGATTTAAAACGAGTCCCAGGCTAACTTCAGTGGGTCCACTGTACCACATCAAGAAACATGTCTATAAACATGTACAAATACACTTATTACACATGCCTCAAATTCGGCGATTGCTCTCTGCCGCAAAGTCAGCACAAGCATCCATGATCAGTGTCTCTTCTCGAGTAGTGCGAAAGGCTTTTTCCAGTACAGCGAGAGGCATCATGGGAAAGGGAAAGTTTTATAATTAAGGGAAGCAACTCTCGCATCATAGCAGACGATGCCTGTGGCCGACTTTCAATGTTAGACAGTTTGTTGTTAGACAGTGTTTTATTCGTTTTTCATGATTTTTTAAGTGCGTCCCCACGGACTCGCTTGACAAACATTCAATGAGTCCTTTTAACTTTCAATGCGTCAGGGATGCTAGTTTTTGCGTTATCAGAAGCCCTGGTGTGGCTGCCCACGTGGCGAGCTAATCAAAAACGGTCACACACGTAATGTTCTCATCCCCCAGCTGATGCACTTGCACCATAGTGTTCAAGTGCTTCAGCTGTTGGGATGATCCCTGGAGTCTTTTAGCCAATAACAGCCCCTTCCTTGTCTGGCTGTGTGTCAACTACAGGGTGTGTGGCGTCATTACTTTCGATGCCACAGCCCTGGAATGATGGGGTTTGTTTTAAAGACAAGTCAGGAAAGACATATCTCTAGACCATTTTCAGATCGAGTCTTAACAGGTCTCCTTTTTTCGCTACACACCATATTTTTAGGCGCACCTCCTGAATATTACACAAAACTCAGATTTTCTTTAGTTTCTGACTATATTATCAGTCACATTATAAGGCGCAGGGGTCTCTCAATCTGGGGAAAAAAAGTATCACCTTATTCCAAGAAACCCCCTAAAATCTGGAAACGTTGCTTACTGTCATCTACTATCTTTCTGCCTTACCCGGTCCATTCTCCTGCCTTTTTTCACAAAACACTTTAAAAAACATTTCCTCCAGCCGAAGTCGGACTTGCTGGGCCTATTTCTTAGGCGCATCACGGCAGCATGACGCATCTGTGCTCATAATTGACAGGAAACTGTCTGAGCGACCGAAGAAGAAGATAAACGTTTTGAGCTGGTTCTGACCCCCCCCCCCCCCCCCCCCCCCCGACTTTCAAGCTAAAATGAACACTGTATAGACATAGATACTCACCAGGGCTCCCAGGGACCCCCATTTGGAGGTCTATGAAGCACTAAAATTCTACAGGACCCTCTGAAAGAATGTGCAAGAGGTCCCAGGGATGCACTAGAAAAAATCTTTTTAGCATTCGCAATGCCACTGGTACCCTCTATCCCGCCTCTAGGACCCTCTATGCTGTAAGTGAAGGAGTCCCTGGGACCCCTTGTTTTGCGGGACGATTGGGAGCCCTGCTCACCTTCTGAGTCTTGTTCCATTAGCGAGTACCTTCACGTTTCCCCCCAGTAACATGCAGAGCAGTTTTGTGCTGGCTCTGACACCCCCCCCCCCCCCCCCCCCCCCGATTTTCAAGATAAAATGAACACTGTATAAATATAGATACTCACCCTCTGAGTCTTGTTCCATTAGCGAGTATCTTCTCGTTCCCCCCCAGTAGCATGCAGAGCACGGCTTTCTTGATGTAGTCATGGCCGTGGATGGAGGGGGCCATTGAGCGCGACAGGATCTCAAAAACGTCCTGCACACGTACCAGACATGTCCACAAAACATGCTCTACAGTGGCGTACACTTAACACGAAATTCAGGGGACAAACATTTTGACAGATTGGCTCTAGCAGTTGTCTTTTTCATGGCATGATTTGCCCAATTTTTTCCCCTAATTTTCTCTGGCAGTCACGGGGTTAAGGAGATATTTTTTCCCTAGACTGAGACCCCTGCGCCTTATAATATGACTAACAATATGGTAAAATAACACAACAAAATCTTAAACTTGTGTCATATTTGGAGGGTGTGCCTTACTATCAGGCGAGCCTTAGTTAAGTTAGTGGTAGTCCGAAAAATACAGTACAGTGGAACCCCCCTTATAAGACTCCCTCCCATGTAAGACCTACTTCTCTGACATTGCCCTTTGTAAGTATTAAAATTACCTCCCTTATAAGACCCCTCCCTTAAAAGACCTCATTTTGGATAATTATTGAAGGTCTTATAAGGGAGGTTCCACTGTATTTACTAGTTTCTCTGTAATTGATATAGACTGGTTGAGGACAGCCAAGAAATGATCGACTTATGGCGATTATGTGACCGCCAGGGGGCAGTCAAACCACTAGGTATTAGGTATTAGGTACTTTATAGTCACAGAGGTGTCTCTGTGAAATTCGGGTTGCTCCCACCTGGAGAGCGCGTCGCAGCCAGAGGCGCGCCACCCAATTCTTTTTTTTTTTTGCATGCGATTTATCACGCTATATTCTTAGTTGGGCGTAGTGAGAGAGAGAGATAGAGGGTGGGACTCCTCCCTCTCTCTCTCTCTTTCTTTATCCCCAACTAAGAATATAGAGGATTAGCCCCACTCGAGCGTTATGCCCCCTGGTGGTCAAAAGAGCTTGCTAAGTCGCTCATTGATCGCGGAACTAAACCATAATGCAGTCACCTTCTTCTGCTTGCAGGACTGCCCTACTTACCAAGACATTCGCTGTCAAACCTGGCCGGTGAGAGTGGAGCTCCAGAAGCTGTGGGGACCAACAATGGCGATACAAAAGACAGCAGACTTTGCTGCCGGGACTGGACTAAAGATTTAGCCCTTTCAACGCCAGCCATTTTTCAGCCAAAGCTTTCCATTAAACTTACCTGGGTAGAGAAAAGATTTCATCTGCAATATTTGGGATTCCTTCGTGACATCCATAAAACAGGGCCTATCCTTACGTCCCAAAATGAAGAACGTAAGGTCACTGGATACCAGACCCTCATTTGATGCCTTTCAGTGACATGGATGTTCAATCATTGTGGTGCCAAGAGGCGACAGTGGCGATGAAAGGGTTAAACATGGCCACTGGGAACAGAGAAGAAGAAGAAGAATATAGACTGGTTGAGGACAGCCAAGAAACTAATCCTGGGAGACAGCCACATTGCAGTCAGTCACCTTCTTCTGCTTGCTGAACTGTTTGATCTTGGCGATGTCATCCACGGAGAACTGGGGGGACAGCTCCTTGGTCATAAGGGAGATGTTGCTGGCGATCAGGATCGTCCTGAAACAGTCAAAATAGACTATTTATTTATAAAACATGATCTTGGCGATATTGTTCACGGAGAACAAACAGCTCCATGGTCATCAGGAAAATGTTGCTGGCGATCAGGATCGTCCTGAAACATTCAATACCATATTTTTTTTAACCCTTTCATCGCCACTGTCGCCCCATGGCACCACAATGATTTGACACCCATGTTACTGAAAGGCATCAAATGGGGGTCTGGTATGAGGTATCTTATGACCTTATGTTCTTACTTTTGGGAGGCAAGGATAGGCCCTATTTTTTGCATGTCACAGAAGAAATCCCCAATATTGCAGACAGAATCTTTTCTCTACCCAGGTTAAGTTTAATGGAAATTTTTAGCTGAAAAATGACCGACATTGAAAGGGTTAATCATTAGGTGCTTGTGTGCATAAGGCGAATCAGACCATTTTCACGCAAAATCTGAAAAACTAAAGAAAAAGACGCCCTCGTTTATAAGGCGATAGTTAGATCAGTTTGTAACCCCTCTTCTATTTAAAATGTTTGCAAATCGCTCACTCGCTTTGCTTCACTCTTCGGCGCCATTGTTGCTATGGTATTTGACTGAGTAAGTCGAGGTAAACAACTCTAATTTTGACGAAGTCTCCCCTAGTTTTTCCCCGAAAATCGTCTATTCTCACCTGAAGGTGCAGGAGGTGAAGTTGTTCTTTTTTCCTGGCAGACAGCGGTACGTCCCGATCACCTGCACTCTGTCCCCCGGCTGTCGACACACAAACAAAGTGTTATTTTGCATTAAAAATTACATTTTAAAGCTTTTAACTCATTAGCATCGCAACGATTTTGAATTATTAAAAAAACTCACAAATCACTCCAGCCATACACACAAACAAAACATACATAAACAAAAGGAGAAATGAAAGAAGATTACGGGTTTTTACTGCAGGTTTAGACATAGGGAAGTGGTAGATCAGACCTTTTTAATACAGACTATATATATTTGTATATAGTTCCCCCACCTTCTGGAAGTGCTGTGCTTGTAACATTCTCTAAACTGTCTCTCTTTGACTCTGCCTTTTCCCTTTGCTTGCTGTCATCTATCTGTCTGCCTTTCCGGTCCATTCACCTGCCCTTTTTTCAATAAACACTTTCAAAAAGATTTCCTCCAGCCGAAGTCAGACATGCTGGGCCAAATTATTTCTTACTTAGGCGCGCCACAGCAGCATGACGCATCTGCGCTCATAATTGACAGGAATCTGAGCGATCGAAGAAGACCAATAATTTTTTTTTTAAAAGCCCGTACTCCAAAATCGAATTCCCTAAAAGTCATGCTTTGCATAAAGGCAAAATTTGTGGCGTTGCATGTACATAAAATAATATGAAATATGAAGCAACAATTCATTCCTGTACCCCCCCAAAAAAAAACCCAACCCACACACACATTATATAATTCAGTTTAAGAAAACCTGCAGAAATTCATGCATACATTATCCCTCTCTGTGTGACGTCTGACCCCTCACCTTGCATCGATCGACGAGGTCGCCGTCCGCCACAATGTCCACCGAGCGGGGCAGCTGGCCAGGGGGTGCTTTCTCCGGCATTTCCTATAGTAAATTAGCATACATTTGCATAAAGGATAACGAACGTTTGGTTAAAAGCTATGAGAAGAAACCAAAACTTTAAATCCTTACAATACTGCTACTCGAGTAGTTATCTAAAAGAATATAATTATTGCAACATAAAACTTTGCAATCTCAAATTTTTTCAATCATTATTAATAAGCAACTTATCCCGCTCCTCTGGGACATTTTGAAATTATGTCTCGGCATACCCATTTTATCGAACATTTCTGACATAGCACAACACACACAGGCAGGCAGGCAGGTGCACACACACTTTTAAGATACAGCAGGGCCGCCTACCCCATGTTGCAGTTTCCAGGGACAAACTGCTTAAAAACCAGGGACAGAGGTTTATTTCCAGGGACAAACATCGCAATGTCATGCATCATGAAATATATTTCGTGATCCAGCAAAATTTCTGTGACTGGATATTTTGGGGTAGTCTTTTTGTTGCCAACACGCTTCCATATTCAATATCTGTTGGTGTTCAGTAACCTCACAGAGAGAACATTTCAACAGTGCCTGTTGTTTTGGGTTTTCCTGTGTTTAATAGTAAGGTTAGCTAACAAGACAAGTGACTGCTCTACAAAATTTTGATTCTGCTTAGTTTCCAGGGACGCTAAACAGAAAAGTGGATTCCAGGGACAGGGTGCCCCTTTCAACTGTTTCCAGGGACAAATACCCCTTAGGGGGGAGGCAGCAGGCAGCTCTGGACATAGAACACACAGGCAGGCGCACACACATTCTTTCAAGATACAGGCAAAAGCTTCCCTTCGTCAACACTGCAATTTTGATAATATAATTACTGCTGTATATATTTTTTTTTTTGAAGCTCACTACCCAGGACATGCATCAACCCTTTCACCGCCAACGTCGCATTTTCGCACCACAGTGATTTAACACCCATGTCACTAAAAGGCATCAAATCAGGGCCCGTTATCCAAAGACCTGTTCTCTTCATTTTGGGAGGTAAGGATAGGCCTTACTTTAAATATCTCACAAAGGAATCCCCAATATTACGGATAGATTGTTTTCTCTACCCAGGTAAGTTTAATGGAAATTTTTGGGCTGAAATATAGCTGGCGGTGAAAGGGTTAAACGTGGCAGATATGAATTCACTCACCTGGATGCTGAAGCTCTGGTGATCTTTGTACACACACAGCCCGTACTCCGTCTCCAGCAAGTTGCCGTCGTCGTCCTGCACAACACGACGACAATATCATATTTGGAACATACATCTATTTATTTATTTATGAAACTTATATAGCGCATTACCGTAAAGCTCAATGCGCTTTACAAAAACATTAGAAAGTTAAAAACAAGCCAAAAAAATGTGATTCACACACACAGGCGCGCAAGCGGAAACATGCAGAATATATACACATTACATCAATAATACACATTGAATTAAGAAAATGTACCCCCAAAAAGTGAGCCTGAATGGAGAAAAACAAAGCGATGGTCTTTTTGTTTTAATGAAGTTAAAAATAAAAAAATTTAAGTAAAAAAAGAGCAAAAATCACACCAGTTCAGCTTATATCATATTGGTAAAATCTGCAGTCTGACTCAGTGACTGTCTTTCATTTATTTATATGCGAAACCATAACATGCATTACAACACATGCCTTGGAATTAAACTATAGGAAATGATTTAAAGCTTCACAGCCTGAAACCGTTTAAACCTTACTGTCTAAATGCTCCCTTCCCTCACAAACTTTCTCATTCCGCTTATGGTTTCAAGACAAAGTACAGCAGAACCTCCCTTACAAAACATCCCATTATAAGACTCCCTCCCACATAAGACTTACTTCTCTGAGACATTGTGCCCTTCTTTGTAAGTATTAAAGACCCACCATGTCACGTGTCAAAATCACGGTTTTCACATGTTTTCCCTCTTATAACTGGCAAGAAATCTTCCTAGCATAAGAGGGAATGTGACACGTGACGTGGGGGGGTCTTTAAAATGACCTCCCTTATAAGACCTCATTTTGGTTGATTTTTGAAGGCCTTATAAGGGAGGTTCCACTGTATTCCCAAAGATCTTGATATCCTCGATGTTTCGAGTCTCCCATACCCCGACCTCCTTATTTTTAGTGCCAACCTTGGTGGGGTAGACAGCCGAGGAAGGCCTGGCGTCAAGCGACGTCATGTCAGTGTACCGTCTCTCCATGGTCTTCTTGGTGCTGGGACAGTAGTGGACGCTGCGCACCACTTTGGGATGGATCAGGGAACCTGTTCAATGGAGAGAAAAAAACCCACCAATATGATGACATTAACCCTTTCACTGCCAATGTCGCATTTATGCACCACAATGGTTTAACCCCTATGTCACTAAAAAGCATCAAATCAGGGCCTGTTAAGACCAAAATTCTTAATTTTGGGAGGTATGGATAGGCCTAATGTTATACATGTCACAGAGGAATTCCCAATATTGCAGATTCCCCCCCCCCCCCCCCCCCCCCCCCCCCCCCCCCCCCCCCCCAGTTAAAATTATTAATGGTATTTTTTGGCTGAAAAATGACTGGCGGTGAAAGGGTTAAAAAACCATCCAACACTGTTCACTGAAAATGAGCAGCAATCAAGAATTAAAGAGCATTGTTATCAATTTTGAAGAGTAGTCAGGCATGAAAGTGGATGGAGATCAAAAAAGAGGAAAAAATTTCGTCCAAGAAATCCTTCCACCCGGATTTTCACCTCACGTCGGTAGTTTTGTTGAGCGCGGGGGGGGGGGGGGGGGGGGGGGACAAACGTTCCCCCAAAATTTTTTTTCTCAACGCAAACAACTTTCAAGCTTCAAACAATGAAATTCTTTTCAGCCGAGCACAAATCCTTCCACCCGGATTTTCACATATCATCCGATGTTTTGTTCACAGGGGGGGGGGGGGGGGACGCGATGTTAAAAAAAAATCATTTCAAAACACCTACGTCACGGCACAACTTTTATTCAGCGAGGAAGGGAGCCGAACTTTTCATCGGCTCAAATAGCCTTCCACACACATTTTCAGCTAACATCGCTACTTTTGTTCAGCGGGAGCAACTCATCTCGCCTTCCTTCGCACAACTTTGAAGCGAGTGAGCTAAAGCGATTTCCGGTTAACCAGTTTGAGAATCGCCAAATACAGACTTGTAGATATACGAATACGGCAAGATCGGTCCTTTACGCAGAATTTTTTTTTTTTTCCACGGAGGTTTTGAAAAATGGCCGCGGATTTTCCGAGAAAAACGGAACTCTTTCATGCCTGGTAGTAGAGGTCCAAATTGAGTAGAATGCTACTCGAAAAGAGTAGAGTAAACAGGTCTGCTACCTCCAGGCAAAAAAATGCAAGAGCTTACCCGGCTACCTACAAGGCAGCGTTTTAACAGAAAAACCAAATGCATGAAAGATGGTCGACTCACACTTGGTGACGATGCCCTCCACACACACCAACTTGCCCAGGAACTTGCTGGTCAGGGTGCGGGGGGTCACGTGCTTGTTGCCAAAACTGAAAACGCAAAACAGAGCACCGTCAAATTAAACCAAACAAGCTCCCCGTGGGGATACCGGAGGGGCTTTAGTAGTTCCCTCACATTCTGTGCTTGTAACTTCCTCTAATCTGCCACTCTCTTTGACACTAGTTCCCCCACCTTCTTGAAGTTCTGTGCTTGTAACTTCCTCTAATCTGCCACTCTCTTTGACACTAGTTCCCCCACCTTCTTGAAGTTCTGTGCTTGTAACTTCCTCTAATCTGCCACTCTTTTTGACTCTCTCTTTATTGGCCCATTCTCCTGCCTTTTCCCCAAAAAAAATTCCTCCAAATATTTTTTTTCCTTTGAGCTCCTCCGAAATTGGAATGTCTAGTTCTTACCCAGGGAACGCACCTTCTTGAAGTTCTGAAAAATTCAAGCTTGTAACTTCCTCTAATCTGCCACTCTCTTTGACACTAGTTCTTACAGAGAAAAAAACCCACCCTGCGTCTTACCTTCCCTCAAAGCCGAAAAAGAGCACTTCATGCTGTTCGATGTACAGAGGATCAATGGAAGTTACGAATTCCCGCAACGCTTGGTTAAAACAGCAATAATTATCTCCCCTATGTGAGAAATCATGCATCATAACACCCCCCCCCCCCCCCTAACTTATATGAAGAAGGAAACGGCGTCTCACCTTCCCTCGAAGTTGACAAAAAACTCTTCGTGCTGTCTGTTGTACAGAGACTCAATGGAGGCCACGAATTCCCGCAATGCTCAATTTGAATTATTATAGCAATAAATTACCTCCCTTACATTGAAGAAACAAACTGCATCTCAGACCCTCACCTTCCCTCAAAGCCGACGAAGAACTCTTCGTGCTATTTGCTATACAGAGGGTCGATGGATGCCACGAATTCATGCAACCCTCAATTGAATTATTATACAGTAGCAATAAATTACCTTCCTTACATTGAAGAAACAAACGGCGTCTCACCTTCCCTCGAAGAACCGTTCGTGCTGTTTGCTGTACAAAGGGTCAATGGAGGCCACAAATTCACGCAACGCTCGGTCCCTTGTAAGACTCCCTCCCATATAAGACCTACTTTTCCAAGACATTGCTCTTCTTTGTGAGTATTAAAATGACCTCCCTATAAGACCTCATTTTGGATGATTTTGTAAGGTCTTATAAGGGAGGTTCCACTGTACCCCCCTTACATTGAACAAATGGCCTCTCACCTTCCCTCGAAGTCGACAAAGAACTGTGCTCGACAAAGAACTCAAAGCTTGGTTGAATTATTATAACAATAAATGACCTCCCTTACATTGAGGAAACAAATGGCGTCTCACCTTCCCTCGAAGCCGACAAAGAACTCTTCGTGCTGTTTACTGAACAGAGGGTCGATGGAGGCCACAAATTCCCGCAACGCTCGGTTGAAGCACAGCAGCTCCTCGAACGACGCATCCAGCAGTCTGGAAAACAACCAACATGCAGCATTTTAATAATAATAATAATAATAATAATAATAATAGTGAATCATTTATTAGCGCACTCCTCCACCAAATGTGGAGCTCTATGTGCTTAGCAACAACAAAAATTAAAAGCAAGAAATTCAACAAAAACAAATAATCGCTCACACACATGCAAATAGGCATACACATACATACGCGCACGCGCGCACACACACACACGCACGCACGCACGCACACACACACAATAACCATCACCACCACTCACCTCACCCAAGAACACAATACATGATACAATCTGTTGAATTAAGCATCAACATTCTCTCTGTCGCTCGCTCACAATAAAGGAAACAGCTCCAAGACAGAGCATTAAGAAATAACCAGTATACGGCTTGTTTTTCCCCAGCATTCAAGGGGTAATGAAGGTTCAATTTGGATGTCAGTTTTCATAACCTTGTATAATCTTAAAGAGACACCCTGACGGAGAAAGACAGCCTTTTCAAGGATCGGAACACTCACTATGCTCTGGTTTCCTAGAAATCAAACCGTCAAAACAGCGATTCCTCCTTGGCGCAGTTGCCAGAGAGAGAAGCCATTTTGGATGGGGTGGGTGGAGAACACTCGAGTGGTTGAATATTTTTCTTCTTTGTAGTGCAGTAAAAATAAAATTGGAGCTGTTTCCTTTGTTGTGAGCGAAACTCCTTTTGGTAAACTGTAAATAAAAAGGCTTGTATTGTGGAAATTTCGTGATTTGGTCTAACTCTAAGCGACCATTATTAAAAAAGAGAAGGCACATGCCTTCTTTTTCACTGAAAGAATTTGACTTCCATCACCTCCGCCAAGGAGGAATCGCCGATTTAACGGTTTGATTTTTAGAAAACCAGAGCAAAGTGAGTGTTCTTATATCTGTAAAGGGTGTTTTCATATTGATCTCGACGTATTTCTTGCAAAAACTCATCCGTCAGGGTGCCCCTTTAATAACAGTAACACTCATCGGTCACCAGTTTTTTCAGAACAATCAGGAATGAAAAAACCCTCACTAAGTGAATTGAATGGAGAAGTGCAGCCTCACATTTTCACCAGCAAAGGAAGATAATCTGTTGATGGAAAGAACAGCCTGTTTCGCTCTTTGATGTCATCAAATCACAAATGATCCCCCTTACAGGCGAAAATGTGGATATATAGCCGAAGTGTATACTATTTGGCATGTAAACATTAGGCCAGTGCAGTAAAATGATCTGGATTCAGACACATAGCCTGAAAAGAAGCATGCCATTGGAATATGTTGAATGTTGTTACTGTACATGTTGACACACCCTGGCTTAAAGACTCCAGCACTCCGAAGCACTTGAACACTATGGTACAAATGCATCAGCTAAGAATGAGAACATTACATGTGTGACCATTTTTTTCATTAACCCGCCACGTGGGCAGCCACACTCCGTCTTCGTGGGATTTTGGAGACATGATGATGTTATGCTAGGAGCTTGTCATGGCTAAAGACAATCCCCACACAACTATGCATAGCATAACAACGATGATGTAGCCTTGGTGTTCTAGCCTATGTCGATTGGTCTGACATAGCCTTAAGCCAAGGCAGATACAGTGGAACCTCCCTTACAAGACCTTCAAAAATCATTGGTTGGTTGAATGGAGGTTTGACGTCCTCATGGCGGAAAGCCCTTAGGGACAAGTTGTTCTGGTGCTGGGTCGACGACACCCATCAAAATGAGGTCTTATAAGGGAGGTAATTTTAATACTTACAAAGAAGGGCAATGTCTCAGAGAAGTAGGTCTTGTATGGGAGGGAGTCTTATAATGGGAGGTCTTATAAGGGAGGATACACTGTACGTTGATTTCACCCTTTCGCCACCAGCCATTTTTTAGCCAAACTTAACTGGGAAGAGAACAAAAATGCATCTGCAATATTGGGAATTCCTCTGTGACATGTATATATATATATAACATTAGGCCTATCTTTACCTTGCAAAATTAAGAAAATAGGGTCTTTAGATAACAGGCCCTGATTATTTTGATGCCTTTTAGTGACATGGGTGTTAAACTTAAACCATTGTGGTGCATAAATGCGACATTGGCGGTGAAACTTAAAGGGTTAATGAATAACTGTGCAGCCAAACTCACGCGTTGCATCGCTTCGCGTTCTTCCTGCGGAGGTCGTTGATGTTGACCACCAGCCGTATCTCCATGTTGGTGACCATGTCCCTGACCTTCTGCTGGTAGATGCCCTGGTCATCCTGCATCATCAATAACATGCACAGTGACCAGTCATTTGTACCACAGGAGTGAACAGAGATGAACTATATCCATGTCCCTGACCTTCTGTTGGTAGATGC
This sequence comes from Phymorhynchus buccinoides, assembly GCA_017654935.2. Classification (NCBI taxonomy): domain Eukaryota; kingdom Metazoa; phylum Mollusca; class Gastropoda; order Neogastropoda; family Raphitomidae; genus Phymorhynchus; species Phymorhynchus buccinoides. The sequence goes on along the minus strand of CM065706.1, from coordinate 38,128,570 downwards.
CCTGGTCATCCTGCATCATCAACAACATGCACAGTGACCAGTCATTTGTACCACAGGAGTGAACAGAGATGAACTATATCCATGTTGGTCACCATGTCCCTGACCTTCTGCTGGTAGATGCCCTGGTCACCCATGACACATTTCCGTAGTTCGGCTATCCCACACACTAGAAGAGAATTCACATCACACCGCATCATATCGACATGTTTACAAACAAAACTGCGCGCACACGTGTACATCAACAAACACATCGGCGCTCAAAATAAATAAAAGAACTCAATGAGTACATGTCAGTTATTTTTTACGTAGACGCGGTTTTGTGGCATCGCACACCGTTCACACAGGCTGAGATCGTCACCTGGCACGTACGTAGCGACCTAGGTCAGGTGTGTTATTTTTTATTTTCCGGTATTTTCCGGTGTTTAGACACACCCGCCAAAGGGAAATTTAATATTCATAGCTTCCTTCCGTATAGCTACCAGCACCAGTCACTGCTGAGGATGTTCTACCGAAATGTGCAAGAAGAAAGCGGGTAGAAGAAAAAGAAGACTGGAAGCTTCTTGACCCAGCCAGCCAGGTCCCGCTGTCCAGTCCCCAATGTGATGCTATGATGCTGCATTTTTAGGGATAAAAAAGGCACTATTGCCATTGATTGACACTATCTTCTCCCCATAATATCTCGCCAGATCACTTTCTACAGTATCTTTGCTGAACTTACTTTCTTTCTTTTTCGTACTACCCCCTAAAGTGCAGCAGAATCTTCAACGTGATGAAGTTGGCTGCCTAAGGCGAAGAAGATCATAAATACTGGAATAGCTGGCTTACAACATAGCCTGACTAACACTAAAATGATTTCTCCTGCTTTCGAGTATGTGCAATTGTCTGTCAGTATCACTAAGTCTAATGTCAGCTGTGTGCAAATTTGCACGAGACAAGCTGTGCGTCCCTGCGTCTGTGTTCAGTGTTTTGCAAGGTGTGTCTGTGTGCTGATCATACTGACCTCATCATCGAGAAAGTCCAAGTATTCCCTTTGGATCTCCCTCAAACGCTGATCCACTTCAACAGCCATGGTGATCACAGATAAACAGCAAACAAACAGTGGTTTTACAATGGAAAAGGGGACACTTTTCGATTACTCTTTCGTGATCTACAGCAGTCGATGGAGATTTCGCGCGGAATTTCCCACGTGACATCCTTACGCGCCGTTCTAGTTTCATCATCTAATTTGCTTAAAACTCAACATAAAATACGTTTTTATACTACAAACACTTTTATGAAGAAAACAAAGAAGCTATATTATAGTAAAATGAAAAATTTAGTTCATTTTATATCATGTAAAGCCTTCGATATCTGAACGAGAAGTGGTGTTTGTTTACAACATGGCGTCAGAACATGTGGAAGACTCAACTTTCTTGACGAAAACAGAGAAAATACCGGTTTTTCTTGTTAATGGGAAACCCAAGATTTGGAATGCTAACGGTGTGTGTGGGGGATGTGGGGTCATGGCGACTGCTGTGATGTGTGTGAGAGAGAGAGAGAGAGAAAATAAATAAAACTTATTAAATATATTAAATAATAATAATATTAAATTATTTTGTAACAAAACATTCTGATTTTTTAAATTATAATTTATAGTTTTATGCTCTCCCCAAAGTCTTCCGTCATTATATATGCCAGAATTGGTTTCTGCCGACGTACCACGATGAAAATGCAGATGCAGAGAGAGAGAGATCAAGGAGTGGACATAGTTGGACACGACTGATTTGCAGAGACATTGCTTTTATGTAAATGTAGTGCTCATTTTATTCATTCATTCAGATGCCCTGACGTTGCGTGAGCGCCACCGAGTGGTGGGGGTTCTGGTGGGTTGTCTCCCTCGTCACCCGCGACAGAACGTCCACCTGGGCCTCCCCTTACAGCTGATGCCGGAAGAGCTTCACCTGCTGCTTCATAAAGGTCAGCACATTGTGTTGTACTTGTAGAGTGGAACCTTCCTATTAAAGACCCCCCACGTTGCATGTCACATTCCCTCTTACGCTAGGAAGATTTCTTAACATTTCTTACCAGCTATAAGAGGGAAAACATGGGAAAACCGTGATTTTGACACGTGACGTGGTGGGTCTTTAAGACCTTGAAAAAGCAACAAGAACAGGAAGAAATCCCGCTGCCTGGTATGACAACATTTGGTAAAGGTAAAGATGTGCCCCCCCCCCCCCCCCCCCCCCCCTGCATTTCTCGGTTAATTGTATTTTTCCGTTTTTGCCTTTCTTACCATACATAAAGCTGTATTTTAGGAACATTTTCAGCTAATTCTCTTTTTGGAATACTAACCCTAACCCTAGCCCTAAACCTAACCCTACCCCCCACTATGTACTGCAGTACACCGCGATTTGTCACAGTTGTGGTTCACTGCGTTTTTCCGTCTTATAGGGTGGGGGTTAGGGATAGGGTTAGGGATAGGGTTAGTATTCCAAAAAGGTTATTAGCTAAAAAGGTTCCTAAAATACAGCTTTATGTATGGTAAGAAAGGCAAAAATACAATTAACCGAGAAATGTAGGGGTGGGGGGTGGGGGTGGGGGGGGGGGGGGTGGCACATCTTGACCTTTACCCAAAATTTATAGCTAGGTTTACAAAGTCTGCCCTCCCCCCTCACCGCATTCCTCCCATCCTCCCTCCCCCTTCTTTCCCCCTATCCCTCCACACACACGTGTACACACACACACACACACACACACACACACACACACACACACTCACACACACACAATGGGTGGTACCCTTGCAGCGACATGCTCTCCAGGTGGAAGCAGCCCAAATTTCACAGACATAAGTCTCTGTGACATAATAATAGTGTTTTACGCCCTCTTTGGCCTTTCGGCCATGTGGGGCTAGGTCTCTGTGACTAGAATATATATACCAAATATCAAATACCCAAAAAAGGTCTTTATAGGGAGGAGTCTTATAGGGAGGTGGACACTCAGTGGTCCGGATATGAAGGGGAAAAAATTGGTGAACAAATTTTGAGTCACGTCTTACAGGGACTCTTAGGGAAGGTCTGAATAGGAGGTTCCACTGCATTGTGTTTGACTATTGTAGTGTGTGGGATTGGAGTTATTGTACAGTAATGACAGAACGTTCACCGGGGTCTTCCCTTAGAACTACTGTCTGAATAGTGAATAGGAGGTTCCACTGCATTGTGTTTGACTATTGTAGTGTGTGGGATTGGAGTTATTGTACAGTAAGGACAGAACGTTCACCGGGGTCTTCCCTTAGAACTACTGTCTGAATAGTGAATAGGAGGTTCCACTGCATTGTGTTTGACTATTGTAGTGTGTGGGATTGGAGTTATTGTACAGTAATGACAGAACGTTCACCGGGGTCTTCCCTTAGAACTACTGTCTGAATAGTGAATAGGAGGTTCCACTGCATTGTGTTTGACTATTGTAGTGTGTGGGATTGGAGTTATTGTACAGTAAGGACAGAACGTTCACCGGGGTCTTCCCTTAGAACTACTGTCTGAATAGTGAATAGGAGGTTCCACTGCATTGTGTTTGACTATTGTAGTGTGTGGGATTGGAGTTATTGTACAGTAAGGACAGAACGTTCACCGGGGTCTTCCCTTAGAACTACTGTCTGAATAGTGAATAGGAGGTTCCACTGCATTGTGTTTGACTATTGTAGTGTGTGGGATTGGAGTTATTGTACAGTAAGGACAGAACGTTCACCGGGGTCTTCCCTTAGAACTACTGTCTGAATAGTGAATAGGAGGTTCCACTGCATTGTGTTTGACTGTATTGTGTGGGATTGGAGTTATTGTACAATAATGACAGAACGTTCACCGGGGTCTTCCCTTAGAACTACTGTCTGAATAGTGAATAGGAGGTTCCACTGCATTGTGTTTGACTATTGTAGTGTGTGGGATTGGAGTTATTGTACAATAATGACAGAACGTTCACCGGGGTCTTCCCTTAGAACTACTGTCTGAAGAGTGAATAGGAGGTTCCACTGCATTGTGTTTGACTATTGTAGTGTGTGGGATTGGAGTTATTGTACAGTAAGGACAGAACGTTCACCGGGGTCTTCCCTTAGAACTACTGTCTGAAGAGTGAATAGGAGGTTCCACTGCATTGTGTTTGACTATTGTATTGTGTGGGATTGGAGTTATTGTACAGTAAGGACAGAGCGTTCACCGGGGTCTTCCCTTAGAACTACTGTCTGAAGAGTGAATAGGAGGTTCCACTGCATTGTGTTTGACTATTGTAGTGTGTGGGATTGGAGTTATTGTACAGTAAGGACAGAACGTTCACCGGGGTCTTCCCTTAGAACTACTGTCTGAAGAGTGAATAGGAGGTTCCACTGCATTGTGTTTGACTATTGTAGTGTGTGGGATTGGAGTTATTGTACAGTAAGGACAGAACGTTCACCGGGGTCTTCCCTTAGAACTACTGTCTGAATCGTGAATAGGAGGTTCCACTGCATTGTGTTTGACTATTGTAGTGTGTGGGATTGGAGTTATTGTACAGTAAGGACAGAACGTTCACCAGGTCTTCCCTTAGAACTACTGTCTGAATAGTGAATAGGACGTTCCACTGCATTGTGTTTGACTATTGTAGTGTGTGGGATTGGAGTTATTGTACAGTAAGGACAGAGCGTTCACCGGGGTCTTCCCTTAGAACTACTGTCTGAAGAGCTGTACCCGCTGCTTTGAAAAGTCATCTGTGCTGTAATATGGGTCAATTGTAAAATGAGTGTGAATGTACCCCGGGCACCCTGGGAATGTCTCCACTATTAACAAAATTCTAGCCCGGATAAATTATCCCCCCAGACTGAGACCCTTGCACCTTATAATGTGACTAATGAAAATAGTCAGAAAACATAACAAAAACATGTTTTAATTTTGAGTAAAATTTGGGGTGGTGTGTGTGTGTGTGTGTGTGCGTGCGCGCCTAAAAGTCCGAAAAAGTAGGGTAAATTCATTTGTTGCTGTTGTTTGCAGGCGTTGTGAGGTTGGTGAAGGAGAAGGCGACCACTGAGGAGCAGTACTCACAGCGAGCCACACTGATGGAAGAGGAGAAGAGAGCCAGCTTTGATGCACAGGTGAATGTCATATCAAACTCATGGTGGGTGGTAATTGGTGGGAGTGGGGAGGTGTTGAGTGTGTGTGAGAGGGAAAGACTACGAGGCACAAAGTTGTGTGAAATATTTGGTAAGTCACTGGTCTCGCCGCTGCGTACAACCGACACATTCCGATTTCGGAGGAGCTCAAATGAGAAAAATTAAGGGTTTTTTTTTAAAGGCAGGAGAATGGGGTCAATAAGTCAGAAAGATAGTAGATGATAGAAAGCAAAGGGAAAAGGCAGAGTCAAAGAGAGTGGTAGATTAGAGGAAGTTACAAGCACAGAACTTCCAGAAGGTGGGGGAACTATTTTTATGAAAGACCCCCCGGTATCCCCACGGGGAGAGACTCGTGGAGGGGGCGGTGTCGTCCAGCTCCCCGTATGGAGGCACGAGGCATCCACCCACTGCCCCATCGATTCATCAAGTGACATAGAGAGGCCGAAGGTGCCATGTTTTTCGGACTACAAGGCGCACCTTACTGTCAGGCGCACCCCAAAAATGATACACAAAATTTAGATTTTGTTATATATTCTAACTTTATTATTAGTCACACAGGAGTCTCAGTTTAGGTAAAAAGTATTGTCGTATAGTCGGAAAAACAATGGTAAGAGGGGTTCAAAATCAGCAAAACCACAATCCTCCGAAGTCAGAGTGTGGCTGCCCACATGGTGGGGTAATCAAAAACGGTCACACACGTAATGTTCTTCATCCCTGGCTAGTACATTTGTACCATAGTGTTCAGGTGCTTCGGCTGTTGGGGTGATCCCTGGAGTCTTTTAGCCAGGGTACAACAACAACAACAACAGTAAAACCACAGCCTAAGCATTAGAGTTATACACACATGATGAAGACACTAAAAATTTACATAAAAGTTTTCGCAATTTTGTTTCTTTTCAGTCCTACAAATATCTTTGATGATTTTTTTTGTCCATTACACTTGTTCAGAGGAACACATTTATTTCCTTTTTAGCGACAAACATTCCTGATACCGACATGACATACAAAATTACAGTATAATAATGTACCAAGTGTGCATACCAAAATGGTCTATTTCATAATGAATGAGTCGGACAGTTTGACATAGTTGGGGTTGTTTTAGAGTCACGGTCATTCTCAATAGACTAACATATTTTACGGACTATAAGGTGATACTTTTTTTCCCAGACTGAGACCCCTGCGCCTTATAATATGATGAACAAAATAGTAAGAAAGTAAAATAACAACATCTGAATTTTGTGTAAAATTTCGGGAGTGCGCCTTATAATAATAATTTTTTGGGGCCTTATAGTCCCTCAAAAAATATGGTCAACTGTAAACTGATTTTATTCTACTGCTCTCGCTCTCACTTTACAAAAGGCCCAAACCCGACAAATTGAATTAAGTGGGCAATTCTTTTCTTCCCCGCAGCAAGAGTTGTTCCAAGAGGATCGGCGACAGGAGATGTTGAAAAACAAGGAACGCATTCTGGAGGGGAAGAGAGCGAAACGTCAGCGATTGGTCAAAAACGCGGACGAAGAATCTTCCTCCACGCAGGAGAGTGATCCACAAGGGGAGCAACTGTGTGTGGGCAATGTTCGTTTTCCCGCCACTGCCGAGAAACATTTGCTGGTGCAGCTGTTTACTGGTAGGTTATGGATGTGTAAGGGGCAATGGTTAGATTAGGTTAGGTTAGGTACATTATAGTCACAGAGGTGTCTCTGTAAAATTCGGGTTGCTCCCACCTGGAGAGAGCGTCGCAGCCAGAGGCGTGCCACCCAATTTAAAAAAAAAAAAAAAAATTGCATGCGATTTTTGTGTGACTGATTAGGAAGGAAGGGAGGGGGGTAAATTTTGTCCAAATGACAACTTTTTCGTTGCCACTGGGTTTAACGTATGCTAAGTGCATGGGCACATGGGACCTCGGTTTATTGTCTCATCAGAAAGACTCCACGTTCAGACCGTAAGGCCTAGTGCAAAGTGAGAGGAAAAATCCCCTGTACCCAGGTTCGAACTTGGGTTTACTTGACACGAAGCGAACGCGCTACCACTGTGCCACGCTACACTGGTAGTGGGGAGGAGTCTGTGTGTGTGTGTATAGAAGTTGCCACACTGCATAGGACTCAATCCAACTGCGATCCAACTGTGACATTTGTGCGGCATGATTCTCACGAAACACTACTGTATAACCAGACATCAGAATACTCCAGAGTCCAATCCGCAGACGAACACTCGCCATGACTCGGAGTCGACATCGAGTTGGACCCCACAAAACTCTACTCGGCATCATTGCGATCATTCGCCACCTGATTTCTCGCAGAGAAGTTCAAAGTTCTCACATCATCGTAGTCTCCCGCGATCATATCCTCTAAATCGACTCATTTAAAACCCAAATCACAATCACTGTCATCAAAACAAACTCTGAAACAGTGAAAGTAAGAGTCTAGAGAGCTCTAAACTCGGAAGAAAAAACAAACATGGTCGCAATTTTTCGTTTCCGAAGGCGCAGTGTGAAAACAACCCATTTAAGAATACCATTTGAGAATAAGATCGCGCTGCCTCATGAAGTACAAACCTCGGCCGGCAGTGCCAAAACCGCGGCCGGTGGCTACCAAATCTGCGGATCCGCGGACAGTTCTGATAACTGAACTGAAAAACATCACAACACTACACATTAACACACACAGGTGAAGATGGGAAAAGAAGCAAAGTAAAAAAACAACTAAATTTTCGTCTTAAAAAAGACTTTTTTCCCAGGCAATGAGGCAACGTGTTTGTAAACAAAAGATAGGTTGGATGAATGAATACTATTGATTCCATGAATGAAATACTACTGTATAAATGAATCTGATGAAATCCCACTACAGTAGTTTTGTTTACTGTGATTGTAGACTCCCCCCCGTACACGAATCTGAGGAAATATCTGTATTTTTGTATCAGACATTTTATTTGTTGTGTGTATTGGGGTCTACATGAGTATAGTGAACGAAAATTGTAGAATTAGTTTTAGGCTGAAGTATTTTCCATGAATCATAACTCACAGACATCGTCACAATCGGATCACATTGGGTCAGCCCCTTTGCCTATTTGCGAACATTGTCTATTGTTGTTTCTTTTTATATTATGATTGTTGTAGTGTGTGTGTCTGTTTTGCCTCTGTATGTGTGGGTGTAGGGTGTGGTGTGTATTTGTATGTGTGTGTGTTGGCATGCATGTGTGCATGTGTGTGTGAGTGTGTGCATTTGTGCGTTATCTATTGTTTCATTCTTTTGTATTCTTTATTATTATGATTGTAAGTGCTTAGGGCTTTTTAAAAAAAAAGATTAACCCCTTCTCTGCCTTGCTATGAAGTCTCGTAGTATATGATATGATAGTCCTGGGATGATGGTTTTGGCTTAGATAAGCCAGGAAAGATATGTCTCTAGACCATTTTCTCAGATTGAGTCTAACAGATTTGTTTTAAACTTTATAATATAAAAAATCGATAATTTATGTTTTCCTCTGGCAGTGAAGGGGTTAAGTGCTATAAATATTCATTATATTGATGTTGGGGTTTGAACAGAGAACCCCTGGAGACAGGAGACGGAGGACGCTGAGGCGGAGTGGACCTACCCCCGCACAGCGCTGGAGAGAGTCCAGTGCGCCGTGTTCAGGGACCTCTGGGAGAAAGGACACCACCTCACGTCGGGGCAAAAGTTTGGCGGGGATTTCCTGGCTTATCCTGGTGAGTTGTGTGTGTGTGTGTGCATCTCCCCAAAATGAAAAAAACCCTGAAAGGCAGGGGTCCAGGGCCCCATGGCCCCAGCAGGGTACAGGGGCAGAGCCCCGTCGGACGATTCAGGGGGGGGCAACTTAAGAGAAAGCTATAATGAGACAGACAGACAGTTAAAATGATAGACAAGAACAGTTCGATTCTGATAAACCTTGTAAGATTATTACATTGCCTTTGTAAACTTCCAAGATAGAACCACCAAGTTCAAAACGCCCCAAATCGCTTGGGGGGGGGGGGGGGACGAATTTAAAAAAAAGTTCAGTTTCTGGTAAAATTAAAAATACTGAAATCAGTGTAAAAATTAAAGAGTAGCACCCATGCATATGCATGTGTGTGTGTCTGTGAGTGCACAGTGTGCCGTGTTCAGATACCTCTGGGAGAAAGCACACCACCTCACGTCGGGGCAAAAGTTTTGGCGGGGATTTCTTAGTTTATCCTGGTGAGTTTTGTGTGTGTGTGTGTGTGGACGTGTGGGAAAAAATGGACACTATCTCTATTCATGGCTGAAGTTTGGTGGGGATTTCCTGGCCAATCCAGGTGGGAATGAGAAAAGAGAGAGAGAGAGAGAGAGAGAGAGACAGGGTGTAGTGTATCATAAAGACCTCTGGGAGAAAGGACACCACCTCACGTCGGGGCAAAAGTTTGGTGGGGATTTCCTGGCTTATCCTGGTGAGTTGTGTGTGTATGTGTGTGTGTGTGCGCACACGTATTTGTGTGTGTGTGAGTGCAGTGCGCCGTGTTTAGAGACCTCTGGGAGAAGGGACACTACTTGGGCAAACGTTTGGCCGGGATTTCTTAGCTTAGTTTGAATGCATGTGAGAGTGTTCTCAAAGGATAGTATATTCAATTCTCGTTCAGAAAAGTATAGGTTATATGCACTTTTGCGATAGACTTGGCAACCTAAAACGTCTTGGCAAATAGTTGCCCTGGAACCGGAAACGGGCTCGGCAGTGAAAGGGTTAATATTTCCATTAACCCCTTCACTGCCAGAGGAAAACAGAGAAATCGTCGATTTTCTTATTATAAAATTTAAAAGAGACCTGTTACAGTGTTAGACTCAAATCTGAGAAAATGGTCTAATGGTGGGGTGTGGGAGGGTGGGGGTGGATCTGCATGTTCCAAATGCTCTATAGTCTTTGAGAACTTACTCTTTTTTCTCTCTCGAATGCCTGTAGTCGATTTGCTTCACTTTAGCTCTGAATGTACTGGTAATGTTTTATTTTTTTGTGGTAGTCTTCTTCTGCTTCTGCATTCCCAGGCCATATGGCCATAATGGGTAAGGTACATATGTGTCCGTTTTTTAGGTTTCACTGGTCTCACCGCTGCGTACAGCCGACACATTCTGATTTCGGAGGAGCTCAAAGGAGAAAAATTATTTGGAAGATTTTGTTGAAAAAAGGCAGGAGAATGGGCCAATAAGTCAGAAAGATAGTAGATGACAAAAAGCAAAGGAAAAAGGCAGAGTCAAAGAGAGTGGCAGATTAGAGGAAGTTACAAGCACAGAACTTCCAGAAGGTGGGTTAGGTTAGGTTAGGTACATTATAGTCACAGAGGCGTCTCTGTGAAATTCGGGTTGCTCCCACCTGGAGAGCGCGTCGCATCCAGAGGCGCACCACCCAATTTTATTTTATTTATTTTTTTTTTTTTGCATGCGATTTTTGTGTGACTGATGAGGAAGGAAGGGAGGGGGTTAAATTTTGACCAAATGACAACTTTTTCGTTGCCACTGGGTTTAGCGTGTGCTAAATGCATGGGCACACGGGACCTCGGTTTATCATCTCATCCGAAAGACTGGGGGGAACTATTTTTACGAAAGAGCCTCCGGTAGCCCCACAGGGAGTGGTAAAGTCCATGTCGCTTTCGTCTCTTCCAGGAGACCCGTCGCGCTTTCACTCGTTCTACATCGTGCGGTGTGTGGAGGCAGACCAGCAGTTACCCGCTCTTGATCTGATCGCCATGGGTCGCCTGGGTGCCACCGTCAGGAAGACCACACTGATTGCCTCCCTTGACAGCGAAGGGTGCGTGCAGTACACGTCTTTGCAGTGGACCTGGATGTCTTGATAGTGATGCGTTGGTGTTGATGCCAGCCTTGTGTTCATGATAATGATGTCAAGTCCTTGAAAGTGTTCATTGTGTTGATCATTCCGAATAGGAATTGTTCGGAAATAATTAAGGGGAGTAATTTCATGGTGTGTGGGAGTGATCTTGCCTAATTCAATCGGTCAAACAGGGGAAGTCACTCTACCATCGGCTCTCGTAGCCTATCGACTCGTGTGTTTGAGCAGACATATAGCACCTAGAACACCGTGCTTCATTCTAAAAAATGATGTCATTTATATTTTTACGTCACATTTTGCAAGTTTTATCAGTTTGTGGCCACTGGCCACCCCTACTTTTTCTAAAAAAAATGTTTGCAAGTCGCTGACTCGCATCCTGCGGTTTCAAGCTTCGACGCCATTGTTGCTATGGCATTTGACTGAGTAATGGAGTCAAACAACTGTAATTTTCATGAAGTGCTCTCCTCTAGGTTTTTTTCGAAAATCATCTATTGATATACAATGTTTACACTGATTGTTGTCGGATGCAACTGACTTGCAGCCATTCACTTATTGAGTTATTTAATCTATAATGTTAATGAAAAAAATATGGTATGTGAAAAAACTGAAACACTGCAGCGTCACTGACCAAGTACCACAAAGTATTATATGCCATATGGTATGCGACTTAGATTAGGGGCCAGTGTTTTCTCTTTGTGTGCATTAAAGTGTTGTGTGTGAGAAAGAAGCGCTGTATGAGAGAGGGAGAGAGAGAGAATGGGTTTTTTGTTAGGGGGGGGGGGCCTGCAGAGAGAGACTCAACAGAAGAGAGAGAGAGAGAGAGAGAGAGAGAGAGAGAGAGAGAGAGAGAGAGAGAGAGAGAGAGAAAAATCCTGAAATTTTAAAGCTATAAAATCGGTGGAGGTAAACAAAAATGCAAAAATCTGATTGAGAGAGAGAGAGAGAGAGAGAGAGAGAGAGAGCAATGAGAGAGATATGAGAGAGAGAGAGAGAGAGAGAGAGAGAGAGAGAGAGAGAGAGAGAGAGAGAGAGAGAGAGAGAGAGAGAGAGAGAGAGAGAGAGAGAGAGAGAGAGAGAGAGAGAGAGAGAGAGAGAGAGAGAGAGAGAGAGAGAGAGAGAGAGAGAGAGAGAGAGAGAGAGAGAGAGAGAGAGAGAGAGAGAGAGAGAGAGAGAGAGAGAGAGAGAGAGATGAGAGAGAGAGAGAGAGAGAGAGAGAGAGAGAGAGAGAGAGAGAGAGAGAGAGAGAGAGAGAGAGAGAGAGAGAGAGAGAGAGAGAGAGAGAGAGAGAGAGAGAGAGAGAGAGAGAGAGAGAGAGAAGAGAGAGAGAGAGAGAGAGAGAGAGAGAGAGAGAGAGAGAGAGAGAGAGAGAGAGAGAGAGACTTGAAATTTGATCAACTTTATTTAACAAGGATTGATATTTTAGGCCAAGCCTATTCTTCCAATCTGAGAGAGAGAAATCCTGAAATTTAAAGCTATAAATCGGTGCAAAAATAAAACTGATTGGGAAAAAATGCTATTGTGCTTGTTTTTCTGAGTAATACATTTATACACCCATCATGTTTATATATATTTTCTTGTTTTGTAAAAACAGTTTATTGAATGAAAACAAACACAACACAAAACAGTTCAAACTGTCTTCCCTTGTAATTTAGCATTAAAAACAACAACAATGAACACTCAACACACACATTGTTCACGTGGTTAAAAAATTTATTCTCATAAAAACAACAAAATCCAACACATGTTATTTTCTGTGGAACAGGAAGAACTTCACCAAAAGAATACTGTTATTATTTTGCCATCATGCACGCAAGAACCAGATCAATGTTTTCATCATTTGAACACAACGGTGGACAAGTACTCAAAAGAAAAAATAAACTTTTTGATTTGATTACAGTATTATCCTTATTCTTCTTCTTGAGTTCTTCTGCGTTCCCAGGCCATATGGCCATAATGGGTAAGGTACGTATATGTCCGTTTTTCAGTTTTCACTGGTCTCCCCGCTGCGTACAGCCGACACATTCCGATTTCGGAGGAGCTCAAAGGAGAACAATTATTTGGAGGAATTTTGGAGAGAAAAAAGGCAGGAGAATGGGCCAATAAGGCAGGATAGTAGAATGATAGGCAGAGTCAAAGAGAGTCAGATTAGAGGAAGTAGCACAGAACTTCCAGAAGGTGAGGGAACTATTTTTGCAAAAGACCCCCCCCCCCCCCCCCCCCCCCCCCCCCCCCCCCCCCCCACCCCCCCCCCCCCCCCCACCAGGAGATTATCCTTATAACCAACCAGCTTTAGTTTTGGACACATTCTTTCGGAAGTAACAACCAACATCACCACAAATATTCCTCATCATAACAACAACCCACTACATGTATATCACAAACTGCCAAGATTTGATTATTTATGCTAACAGCCTGCAGGTTTATGTTTAACGTTTCGGCATATTCAAGGTTACGATAGTAAGAAAACTTGAAACGGCAGCTTATGTCGTGATTTTTATACTGAGATCACTATATTCGTAAAACTAAAAGCCCACATGCAACTATGATAAAGATATAATGATCTATAGTCCCTCTTTACTTGCAGTTTGCTTAAAAATAATGGCCCATGCTTTTGCCCCAAGCTTAATAGTAAGTTGCGTTGCCATTCCTGAATGTATATTTTGCATATTGACTATTCTCATTGGACTAGCAGTAGTTTATGTCTTTTTTTTTTTATTAGTTGCAATCTATTGCATTGGATTTTTCTAATTTAATAATGTTGTAAGTACAAAAATCTTTCTGAAATTTAAAAAAAAAGCACACCCAAACCTGGATTAAAAATCAAAATCTGTACCCTCAACTTATAGTTTACATTATAATAATCTTTAGTTATATTGTATGGAAATGCTAGTAGTATACATGATTAAAAATCTCTAAATCCTTAGCCATTCAGAAAAATATAGTTTCAGACTTGACCAATAAAGTGGGACGGGGGAAGGAGGGAGATAAGGGGAGTAAATAAAACTTTTGATCTAAAAAAAAAATCAAGTGATTCTTTCATTATACATAAGTTTTCAACTCAAAATACTAAATTTTTATATATTGAAAATGATTCACCCATAGCCAAACATTTTTTAGGATCAATAAACAAATATAAGGGAGATAAGGGGAGTAAATAAAACTTTTGATCTAAAAAAAAAATCAAGTGATTCTTTCATTATACATAAGTTTTCAACTCAAAATACTAAATTTTTATATATTGAAAATGATTCACCCATAGCCAAACATTTTTTAGGATCAATAAACAAATATAAGGGAGATAAGGGGAGTAAATAAAACTTTTGATCTAAAAAAAAAATCAATCTTTCATTATACATAAGTTTTCAACTGAAAATACTAAATTTTTATATATTCAAATTGATTCACCCATAGAAAATACTAAGGATAATATTGAAATATAAGGGAGATCAGGGGAGTAGCTAAAACTTTTGTTTTAGGAGCAATCAACAAATTCTTTCATTATTGAGTAGTTTTCAACTGAACATAACATAGATAAATCCCAATTCCAAATGAAAAACTAATATATTGAAAACTGAAACCGCTATCAATCTCATGAACGAAAGGAAACATCTTTTGAATAAGAACAGGAGATAAAAAGCCTCAATGGTGTGGGAATGGGACTCCTCTTTCAATCCATAACGATTCGAATTTTCCCAATAAGAACAGGAGATAAAAAGCCTCAATGGTGGGGGAATGGGACTCCTCTTTTCCTAATGATTCGTATTTTCCCAACTGAGGCCGTTACACATGTTAGCTAAGCACAGAGAACGCGCCCTCGACAGCATTCATGGGTGCATGCAGTGACCAAACCTTTTGCCTGAACTTTCTTGCCGAAACCCAATGTACAACAGAATGATATCATGCTAAAGAGCCCTTTCTTCAGGCACTCTGGCTGCCTGTTCAAATCAACATCAAATGGCCTGAATTCAGGCTTCAGGCACACCCACATGTATGCATCCCTGAGTTTTCAACATTGAGCGGAAACGACTGTCGCAGCGTCTCTTGTTTGGCAACACAAAACACGCTTGCACTACAGCCTCCCTTTCATACATGATCATTAAAACATGACAACCGACAAGATAATTATGCGACCAAAGCAGTGGAATGTTTTACATATTCAGGGCTCCCAGGGACCCCCATTTGGGGGTCTATGAAGTACTTAAATTCTAAAGGATCCTCTAAAAGAATGTGCAGGGGGTCCCAGGGATGCACTAGAAAAATTGTTTTTAGCATTCGCAATGCCACTGGGACCCTCTATGAGTCCATCCCTCCTCTAGGACCCTCTATACTGTAAGTGAAGGAGTCCCTGGGACCCCTTGTTTTGCAGGACGATTGGGAGCCCTGATATTGTTTTCGCTTTGATTACATTTATTTTCCACGCTGCCCGCTTGGTAAAAAATAGTTCACATAGTTTTGTTTTAAAAACGCTCACAATTTTCACAATGCATTACACATTTTTGCCTTTTCACCATATTTTTCTAAATCTTATACAGCCTCGTTCGTTAAATATAGATTATGTTAGTACACTCATTTAAAACTGTAATCATAAAAGCAGCCATTTTTGTGTGTATCTTAGACAAGTACCTTATTTTACGGACTACAAGGCGCACCTGATTATAAGGCGCACCCAAATTGTACACAAAACTCAGATTTTGTTATTATAGTTTCTTACTATATTATCAGTCACATTATAAGGCGCAGGGGTCTCAGTCTAGAGAAAAAAACTATCGCCTTGTAGTCTGTAAAGTACGGTACTTCTTTATGCTAATGATCTTACGTAAACCTACACAGTAAGCACAGAATAATGCATCGACTGTCCACGTTCTCACACACAAAAGAGAACTGATACTTTGCATGCTCTCATTTTCAAAGTGGATTTGTTAAAAGCAAGTTGTAGTAGTAAAATAAACCGCTAAACATAATGAAATGGAACCGACAGAAAAACTTGACTGTTGCACGTCTTCAAGTCGAAAATCAGCGAAAAATAAACGATGCAACAGAGCAGTTTTTGATTGAATGATCATCTTTCTGTCGTTTACAACAAATTCTTTATTTCTTTTTTTAAAAATCTTAAAATGGCCGCTGTTGCCATACTTAAAATTAAACGATTCCTTTTCATTAAACTGAATAATAAAGTTGTTCCTCAAAACCTTAAAGTTAAAAACAGGTGATTATTAAAAAAAAGATTGTTGTATAATGTTTTGTTTGGCAGAAACAGATCAAAATACATCCTTTCTGTTGTAAGAATTCAGTTAAAAACAAAACACTCCATAAGAATGGATATATGACTATCATTTTTGGTTAGAAAACAAATCTTGGACTCTTTTCCTGTCTTTGCATTCATAATAAAGTCAATGACGAATGATTCAGTTAAAAATCAACGATAAAAAATCATAAAACTTTCATTTTGTTTCATAAGGGAATACATGAGCCATGATGAGGCAGAAGGCATGTGTTTTACTTTTGCTCAAGGCACATTAAAACGGCTGAAGTAAATATAGCACAAACAAGTTTAACGTTTCATGTTTCTCAAAAAATGATTCATGTTTTAATATCAGTTGACAAAATGCCCAGAAAGGACTCTTACCCAAAGAAATTAAAACCGCAAGGACATTTCCATACTGAACACATTTGGTGTAAAGTAGATCAAGTTGAACACAAGTGGAATATTTTTTTTACTTTTCTTATCGAAGTTATTAAAAAAAAAAAAAAAGGAAATTAAAGTTTTGCTAAATGTGCTATCAGCACACAACGTTCGAGTTAACTGTAACAGGGTCAATCTTACTGTTCAAAACAGGTAACAGTCTTTGTCAAGGAAGATTTTTTATTATTAACTTGCCCAGTTTTGGAGAAGGGGGAAAACGAGGTAGTTTTAAATTTGTTGATTGTTGACTCAACATGTCATACTCATAGTTACTTAAAGGAAAAACAAAAACAATACTAATGACCCCAAAAAAAATCCAACCCAAAAAAAATCGAACTTTGTAAAAAAAAATTTAAAAAAAGAAGAAAAAATTATGGCATGTGTTGAAAGATTCAACATGTCTATGATGAAATATGAACGCGGCTGAAAATAAAAGCAACGAGAGAGAAATGAGTTGGAGATCGAATTTCTTTTTTAAATGACATCACGGTGAAATTCCGATTCGTCAAGCGAAATAAAAAGACAAAGGTGTTCAGAAACTAAACAGCCTGAACATACACTCACGTTATTCAAAAATTAGTTTTTTGGGACATAGTCGTACCGGTAGTCAACGTTATGTCAAGTCAATAAACATTTTTAGTTGTATTTGGTTAGGATTACAAGACAGACACACTGCATTAGTACATACAATGCGATCCGACTGTGACATTTGTGAGGCACGATTCTCGTGAAATTCTACTGTCTAAATGAATCTGATGAAATCCTACTATACAGGTTTTGTTCACTATAGTGTATTGATGAGCATAGTGAATGAAAACAGTGGAGTTATTTTTAGACGGAAGTATTTCACGTGAATCATGACTCGCAAACATCGTCACAATCGGGTCGTAATTCGTATCTGCCTCTACTAGTACTAGTGTCAAGCCTAACTGCGATGCTTCAGTCACTACACATTACTCATTAGTGACCAAATCAAACATCGTCACAATCGGGTGGTAATTCGTATCTGCCTCTACTAGTACTAGTGTCAAGCCTAACTGCGATGCTTCAGTCACTACACATTACTCATTAGTGACCAAATCAAACATCGTCACAATCGGGTCGTAATTCGTATCTGCCTCTACTAGTACTAGTGTCAAGCCTAACTGCGATGCTTCAGTCACTACACATTACTCATTAGTGACCAAATCAAACATCGTCACAATCGGGTGGTAATTCGTATCTGCCTCTACTAGTACTAGTGTCAAGCCTAACTGCGATGCTTCAGTCACTACACATTACTCATTAGTGACCAAATCAAACATCGTCACAATCGGGTGGTAATTCGTATCTGCCTCTACTAGTACTAGTGTCAAGCCTAACTGCGATGCTTCAGTCACTACACATTACTCATTAGTGACCAAATCAAACATCGTCACAATCGGGTGGTAATTCGTATCTGCCTCTACTAGTACTAGTGTCAAGCCTAACTGCGATGCTTCAGTCACTACACATTACTCATTAGTGACCAAATCAAACATCGTCACAATCGGGTGGTAATTCGTATCTGCCTCTACTAGTACTAGTGTCAAGCCTAACTGCGATGCTTCAGTCAGTACACATTACTCATTAGTGACCAAATCAAACATCGTCACAATCGGGTGGTAATTCGTATCTGCCTCTACTAGTACTAGTGTCAAGCCTAACTGCGATGCTTCAGTCAGTACACATTACTCATTAGTGACCAAATCAAACATCGTCACAATCGGGTGGTAATTCGTATCTGCCTCTACTAGTACTAGTGTCAAGCCTAACTGCGATGCTTCAGTCAGTACACATTACTCATTAGTGACCAAATCAAACATCGTCACAATCGGGTGGTAATTCGTATCTGCCTCTACTAGTACTAGTGTCAAGCCTAACTGCGATGCTTCAGTCAGTACACATTACTCATTAGTGACCAAATCAAACATCGTCACAATCGGGTGGTAATTCGTATCTGCCTCTACTAGTACTAGTGTCAAGCCTAACTGCGATGCTTCAGTCACTACACATTACTCATTAGTGACCAAATCAAACATCGTCACAATCGGGTCGTAATTCGTATCTGCCTCTACTAGTACTAGTGTCAAGCCTAACTGCGATGCTTCAGTCAGTACACATTACTCATTAGTGACCAAATCAAACATCGTCACAATCGGGTCGTAATTCGTATCTGCCTCTACTAGTACTAGTGTCAAGCCTAACTGCGATGCTTCAGTCACTACACATTACTCATTAGTGACCAAATCAAACATCGTCACAATCGGGTGGTAATTCGTATCTGCCTCTACTAGTACTAGTGTCAAGCCTAACTGCGATGCTTCAGTCAGTACACATTACTCATTAGTGACCAAATCAAACATCGTCACAATCGGGTGGTAATTCGTATCTGCCTCTACTAGTACTAGTGTCAAGCCTAACTGCGATGCTTCAGTCACTACACATTACTCATTAGTGACCAAATCAAACATCGTCACAATCGGGTGGTAATTCGTATCTGCCTCTACTAGTACTAGTGTCAAGCCTAACTGCGATGCTTCAGTCAGTACACATTACTCATTAGTGACCAAATCAAACATCGTCACAATCGGGTGGTAATTCGTATCTGCCTCTACTAGTACTAGTGTCAAGCCTAACTGCGATGCTTCAGTCACTACACATTACTCATTAGTGACCAAATCAAACATCGTCACAATCGGGTGGTAATTCGTATCTGCCTCTACTAGTACTAGTGTCAAGCCTAACTGCGATGCTTCAGTCAGTACACATTACTCATTAGTGACCAAATCAAACATCGTCACAATCGGGTGGTAATTCGTATCTGCCTCTACTAGTACTAGTGTCAAGCCTAACTGCGATGCTTCAGTCACTACACATTACTCATTAGTGACCAAATCAAGCATCGTCACAATCGGGTGGTAATTCGTATCTGCCTCTACTAGTACTAGTGTCAAGCCTAACTGCGATGCTTCAGTCAGTACACATTACTCATTAGTGACCAAATCAAACATCGTCACAATCGGGTGGTAATTCGTATCTGCCTCTACTAGTACTAGTGTCAAGCCTAACTGCGATGCTTCAGTCACTACACATTACTCATTAGTGACCAAATCAAGCATCGTCACAATCGGGTGGTAATTCGTATCTGCCTCTACTAGTACTAGTGTCAAGCCTAACTGCGATGCTTCAGTCACTACACATTACTCATTAGTGACCAAATCAAACATCGTCACAATCGGGTGGTAATTCGTATCTGCCTCTACTAGTACTAGTGTCAAGCCTAACTGCGATGCTTCAGTCACTACACATTACTCATTAGTGACCAAATCAAACATCGTCACAATCGGGTGGTAATTCGTATCTGCCTCTACTAGTACTAGTGTCAAGCCTAACTGCGATGCTTCAGTCAGTACACATTACTCATTAGTGACCAAATCAAACATCGTCACAATCGGGTGGTAATTCGTATCTGCCTCTACTAGTACTAGTGTCAAGCCTAACTGCGATGCTTCAGTCAGTACACATTACTCATTAGTGACCAAATCAAACATCGTCACAATCGGGTGGTAATTCGTATCTGCCTCTACTAGTACTAGTGTCAAGCCTAACTGCGATGCTTCAGTCAGTACACATTACTCATTAGTGACCAAATCAAACATCGTCACAATCGGGTGGTAATTCGTATCTGCCTCTACTAGTACTAGTGTCAAGCCTAACTGCGATGCTTCAGTCAGTACACATTACTCATTAGTGACCAAATCAAACATCGTCACAATCGGGTGGTAATTCGTATCTGCCTCTACTAGTACTAGTGTCAAGCCTAACTGCGATGCTTCAGTCACTACACATTACTCATTAGTGACCAAATCAAACATCGTCACAATCGGGTGGTAATTCGTATCTGCCTCTACTAGTACTAGTGTCAAGCCTAACTGCGATGCTTCAGTCACTACACATTACTCATTAGTGACCAAATCAAACATCGTCACAATCGGGTGGTAATTCGTATCTGCCTCTACTAGTACTAGTGTCAAGCCTAACTGCGATGCTTCAGTCACTACACATTACTCATTAGTGACCAAATCAAACATCGTCACAATCGGGTGGTAATTCGTATCTGCCTCTACTAGTACTAGTGTCAAGCCTAACTGCGATGCTTCAGTCACTACACATTACTCATTAGTGACCAAATCAAACATCGTCACAATCGGGTCGTAATTCGTATCTGCCTCTACTAGTACTAGTGTCAAGCCTAACTGCGATGCTTCAGTCAGTACACATTACTCATTAGTGACCAAATCAAGCATCGTCACAATCGGGTCGTAATTCGTATCTGCCTCTACTAGTACTAGTGTCAAGCCTAACTGCGATGCTTCAGTCACTACACATTACTCATTAGTGACCAAATCAAACATCGTCACAATCGGGTGGTAATTCGTATCTGCCTCTACTAGTACTAGTGTCAAGCCTAACTGCGATGCTTCAGTCAGTACACATTACTCATTAGTGACCAAATCAAACATCGTCACAATCGGGTGGTAATTCGTATCTGCCTCTACTAGTACTAGTGTCAAGCCTAACTGCGATGCTTCAGTCAGTACACATTACTCATTAGTGACCAAATCAAACATCGTCACAATCGGGTGGTAATTCGTATCTGCCTCTACTAGTACTAGTGTCAAGCCTAACTGCGATGCTTCAGTCACTACACATTACTCATTAGTGACCAAATCAAACATCGTCACAATCGGGTGGTAATTCGTATCTGCCTCTACTAGTACTAGTGTCAAGCCTAACTGCGATGCTTCAGTCACTACACATTACTCATTAGTGACCAAATCAAACATCGTCACAATCGGGTGGTAATTCGTATCTGCCTCTACTAGTACTAGTGTCAAGCCTAACTGCGATGCTTCAGTCAGTACACATTACTCATTAGTGACCAAATCAAACATCGTCACAATCGGGTGGTAATTCGTATCTGCCTCTACTAGTACTAGTGTCAAGCCTAACTGCGATGCTTCAGTCACTACACATTACTCATTAGTGACCAAATCAAACATCGTCACAATCGGGTGGTAATTCGTATCTGCCTCTACTAGTACTAGTGTCAAGCCTAACTGCGATGCTTCAGTCACTACACATTACTCATTAGTGACCAAATCAAACATCGTCACAATCGGGTGGTAATTCGTATCTGCCTCTACTAGTACTAGTGTCAAGCCTAACTGCGATGCTTCAGTCACTACACATTACTCATTAGTGACCAAATCAAGCATCGTCACAATCGGGTGGTAATTCGTATCTGCCTCTACTAGTACTAGTGTCAAGCCTAACTGCGATGCTTCAGTCAGTACACATTACTCATTAGTGACCAAATCAAACATCGTCACAATCGGGTGGTAATTCGTATCTGCCTCTACTAGTACTAGTGTCAAGCCTAACTGCGATGCTTCAGTCAGTACACATTACTCATTAGTGACCAAATCAAACATCGTCACAATCGGGTGGTAATTCGTATCTGCCTCT
The DNA here is from genome assembly GCA_017654935.2 of Phymorhynchus buccinoides. Taxonomy (NCBI): domain Eukaryota; kingdom Metazoa; phylum Mollusca; class Gastropoda; order Neogastropoda; family Raphitomidae; genus Phymorhynchus; species Phymorhynchus buccinoides. The sequence goes on along the minus strand of CM065706.1, from coordinate 38,106,413 downwards.
ACTAGTACTAGTGTCAAGCCTAACTGCGATGCTTCAGTCACTACACATTACTCATTAGTGACCAAATCAAACATCGTCACAATCGGGTGGTAATTCGTATCTGCCTCTACTAGTACTAGTGTCAAGCCTAACTGCGATGCTTCAGTCACTACACATTACTCATTAGTGACCAAATCAAACATCGTCACAATCGGGTGGTAATTCGTATCTGCCTCTACTAGTACTAGTGTCAAGCCTAACTGCGATGCTTCAGTCACTACACATTACTCATTAGTGACCAAATCAAGCATCGTCACAATCGGGTGGTAATTCGTATCTGCCTCTACTAGTACTAGTGTCAAGCCTAACTGCGATGCTTCAGTCACTACACATTACTCATTAGTGACCAAATCAAACATCGTCACAATCGGGTGGTAATTCGTATCTGCCTCTACTAGTACTAGTGTCAAGCCTAACTGCGATGCTTCAGTCACTACACATTACTCATTAGTGACCAAATCAAGCATCGTCACAATCGGGTGGTAATTCGTATCTGCCTCTACTAGTACTAGTGTCAAGCCTAACTGCGATGCTTCAGTCACTACACATTACTCATTAGTGACCAAATCAAACATCGTCACAATCGGGTGGTAATTCGTATCTGCCTCTACTAGTACTAGTGTCAAGCCTAACTGCGATGCTTCAGTCACTACACATTACTCATTAGTGACCAAATCAAACATCGTCACAATCGGGTGGTAATTCGTATCTGCCTCTACTAGTACTAGTGTCAAGCCTAACTGCGATGCTTCAGTCACTACACATTACTCATTAGTGACCAAATCAAGCATCGTCACAATCGGGTGGTAATTCGTATCTGCCTCTACTAGTACTAGTGTCAAGCCTAACTGCGATGCTTCAGTCACTACACATTACTCATTAGTGACCAAATCAAGCATCGTCACAATCGGGTGGTAATTCGTATCTGCCTCTACTAGTACTAGTGTCAAGCCTAACTGCGATGCTTCAGTCACTACACATTACTCATTAGTGACCAAATCAAGCATCGTCACAATCGGGTGGTAATTCGTATCTGCCTCTACTAGTACTAGTGTCAAGCCTAACTGCGATGCTTCAGTCACTACACATTACTCATTAGTGACCAAATCAAGCATCGTCACAATCGGGTGGTAATTCGTATCTGCCTCTACTAGTACTAGTGTCAAGCCTAACTGCGATGCTTCAGTCACTACACATTACTCATTAGTGACCAAATCAAGCATCGTCACAATCGGGTGGTAATTCGTATCTGCCTCTACTAGTACTAGTGTCAAGCCTAACTGCGATGCTTCAGTCACTACACATTACTCATTAGTGACCAAATCAAACATCGTCACAATCGGGTGGTAATTCGTATCTGCCTCTACTAGTACTAGTGTCAAGCCTAACTGCGATGCTTCAGTCACTACACATTACTCATTAGTGACCAAATCAAACATCGTCACAATCGGGTCGTAATTCGTATCTGCCTCTACTAGTACTAGTGTCAAGCCTAACTGCGATGCTTCAGTCACTACACATTACTCATTAGTGACCAAATCAAGCATCGTCACAATCGGGTGGTAATTCGTATCTGCCTCTACTAGTACTAGTGTCAAGCCTAACTGCGATGCTTCAGTCACTACACATTACTCATTAGTGACCAAATCAAGCATCGTCACAATCGGGTGGTAATTCGTATCTGCCTCTACTAGTACTAGTGTCAAGCCTAACTGCGATGCTTCAGTCACATCGTCACACAATTCGTATCTCCTCTACTAGTACTAGTGTCAAGCCTAAATGCAAACAAAATCAGTGACCAAATCAAACAAAAACAAAGCAAAAAACCCCACCTTCAGCTAATGTCTACTACAAACGCAAGGAAAACAATGATCAATAAAATTCAAAATAAAACGGACACAAACCCTTCAAAAAGCAATGCTACAGCAAACCAGGTAGTTTGCAAGTCAATATTATTAAAAGGAAAAAAACACACAACTAAAAGCAAACAAAACCCTGCCCATCCAGTTATTGTCTTCCAACTTGCATACATAGAAAAAAAAAGGCTAAAAAAAAGACGCTTTTTATGCAGGTCAAGAAATAATGTTCTCGGTTTTACCATCTTCTTTTCTTAGTTTTCTTATACTAGTTATAGTGTATTGTGAATGAAAAAACCCGACAAACCCAAAATACTTCAATAAAAAAAACGACAAAATAATGAAAGAAAAAAGTTATCTTATTTCCTTTTAGACTTATATCTGGGATTCAAGCAGACCAAACTATCAAGTATAGATTTGCTCTGCTGTACAAGTTTGCTTAAAAACTAGCTTCATCACTTTTGTCCCTTAAATTTGTAAAAATAAAACTAGAGTCACCACTAGCAGCAGCGAGCTACTTAAGAGGTTTTGTCTCAGCCAAGCAGTGAACAGGGAAAAAAAACCCACCCAAAACTTTTAAATCTGTATGCTTAAAATTATGTATGATTAACTGTTTAACTTCAAACGCAGTCCTTCTCTACTGAATACATTACTCAATTAAGAAGGTGGGATGATCCAAAAAATCTAATAATCTATGGGAGTTAAGTTCTATTGAAAAGGTAAAATGCACCCACTAATGCTGCATGCACACAACTTTCGTATAGTTCTCAAACTTTTAGTTTAAGGAGTTTAAACTTTTAGTTTAAGGAGTTTAACGAATAAATCAGCTGGTCTGTGTTACATGTTCAAATCTGACTTGCTAAATGAAAGAAAGAAAAAAACAAAAAACTAAAACAAAACAAAACGTACTACAAAACCTCACAAATTGGAAAGGAAATAGTCCCCTGATAACCCCCCCCCCATTTATTTTAGGCTTCAACTTTAGTTTAACTTTAAGCAGAGTAAGCTAGACAGAACAAGAAAATTGAAACAAAATCGAAACAGAGCAAAGCATTCAGATGACTGTAAATGTAATGCAGAGTTACGAACTCATCAAAAAGAAACCATAGAAATAAAATGGGAACCCCACATACACACACCCACACCACAGGTGTAGAGTGGCACAGAGGCAAAGCCTTCGCCTTGTGTCAAGTAAACCCGAGTTCGAACCTGGGTACAGGTGATTTTTCCTCTCATTTTGCACTACACCTTATGATCTGAATGTGGAGTCTTTCGGATGAGATGATAAACCGAGGTCATGTGTGCCCATGCACTTAGCACAGTGACACGTTAATCCCAGTGGCAATGAAAAAGTTGTCATTTGGTCAAAATTTACTTCCCCCCCTTTCCTTCCTCATTAGTCACACAATAATCGCCTATGGCTGCGACGTGCTCTCCAGGTGGGAGCAACACGAATTTCAGTCGCCTCTGTGACTATAAAGTACCTAATGCTGTACATACACAATATTACAGAAGCCCCAAATCTTACAAAAACTTGTGGCAAACTTTCTTTACAGAACTGAGCATAGTAGTTAGAACCCCAAATCTTACGCAATATTTGCGGCAGAACATGGCACAGAACCAAGTCCAGAAGAAATGAGGATAGACAGGAGAACAAAAGAACGGACATGTTATTAATTAGCAATATCACAGATCCTGCTTCGTTGGGAATTAAATATTATTAACGTCTTTTTGGAGCTGTACAGTGACTATACATTGTTACATCAACTCACTCTCTCTCAGTCAAAGATACATGTACAGAAAGAAAAGAAAAATGAACCAACAAAATAATAATTTGGAAACACAAACACTAACAGAAATGTAACATAATAGCACCAACACTGTTCATTCTAGACAAACTAAACTTCAACTAAATTATCAACTACCAAAAAATAAAAAAATAAACGTTTTTCACAACATACGTCCAGAACAGCAAACTGATCAGGTTTTGTTGTTGATCGTCTATGTGTAAGGCAAGGAAGAATGAAATATCGATTTATATGTTAAAAAAAAATACTGTAACTTAGTTGAGTCCTCTCCTCCAAATGGCCAAGCATGTCTTACGAATTTCCACAAATTTCACTGCCAGCACAACCCAAAATCAAATCTTTCTCTTCAATTCAAAGAAGCACAAGGCAAAGTACTCACTTTGATTCTTCGCACAACAAAATTTACCGTAGATCAATCTAGATTCCACCCAAGACCCTGATTTGGTTAAATGCAAACACATGGAGACTAGAAACCAACGCTGCAAAGACCTACGAACATTTCTGAGTCTACCACAGAGACCGAGATTATTTTTTTCTCATGAAATATCCTGTAACTTTAGTGTAAGCTCTAACAACGGAGGCAACTGCACAGACATCACATACAAACAACAAATCAGGCACCAGTAGCGAATGCGACAGAGCAGACAGGCAATCCCAATGTGCAAAGCTACATAAAAATGATGACAACCACAGAGAAAGACAGACAGTGATACTCGAGAAGAATTTGAAAAGCACACGCACACAAAATAGAGATGAAATTTCATTACATACAATACAATGTCCAGTTTGGGCCATTGGATTATTGAGCATTTCTCTCCGTTCTTTCCATGGTTGGGAATGTACGTTTTCGATGAACAGCGTTTTGATAGATCTATCATCTACAATCGATGAGTATCAGATTTGATATGTGATAATTGACAATACACCTCACTCTCTGACTAATCTGATCCACTGTATGTATACCGCAATTTGTAAGCGATATACACTAAAGTTTTGCCTTGGAATCTATGTTTGGCAAGACAAAAACATACCATGCAGTTTACACCTCAACATCAATCAAGGACTGCAGTGTGAGTGTTTCAAAGACACAAGCTTTATCAACATAACTATTCAACGCTGTATTTTTCCATTCCACTCTGCCTGCTGTGGCCTTATCAGTTCATTCTGTGCTTTTTCTTCGTCTTGTCGCTCTCTCTCACTCTAACCAAGCGCCAGGTTGGCCGGCAAAGGCACTGATAATTGTTTATGTCACTCCCTTTTTCACAAAATGGTGTGCGTTGTAATTATCTTGACAAGCTGCAATGCATTGTGGCGCTCTCAAGCCTCTAGCCATCAGCTAGTCGATTGAGCGATCTCTAGTATACTGCAATCCCTTCATTTGTTCTCACCGATGGTGGAAGGGAGGTGAATGCAGGCTTTGTGCTGTGGGTGCCTGTGGCTCCGCTTGCTTTGAAGCTGTTGTTGATACACCAGGGCACACTCACTGGGTGATGTCCGTGAGACACCAGGCTAAACGCCTTGGTTACTAGTCCTTGCCTCCTTAGTCAGTACTTCACTGGTTGTCAACTGTTTCAGAACCAAGCAATCTTCGGCGACTACTCTCTGCTTTAGTCGAGGCAGCGCCGTTCCTTGTGGACTCACGCTGACTTTGGCTCGCTGCGTGCACATTTTGCTCACACTGGCTCTTCGCTCTTGTTTGCCGGTGGGTTCAGGAAGAATCGTCGGAGCGGCATTTCATCAGGACTGTAGGCTGAATGCCCGTAGAGTTGGGGGTTGGGTGACAGCTTACTGCATTTTTTTTTCCAGCCAGTAATTGTCAAGAGGAGACCCCTCTGTTGGTCAGAAAACATCTGGAGGCAGAGCTGGATTCAACGGAGGACTCGTATTCGTCACAGCGAGCGCTAGCGCGCAGACTCGCCTCGACTCTCACCTGGGTACTTGAACCCTGAACCGAATCAAGACTCCTTTTTTTCTGCCCGTCACTGACGTTGCGCCAGGCAGCCTCTGGGGCACAGACACCTCTCCGGTGAATGAACACTAACGTTGACACTTTCTCAGAAAAGTCCACAACAACCGCCGTCATAAACAACTGATGCGCTTCAACTGCTTCTTGCTTTTTTTGCTGCCTGGAGGCTGCCTCTGCGCGGGGGGATTTGGGGGGAGGGGGTGGGAGCAGGGGCAGGGTTGGGGGTGGTGGAAGGGGGTGAGGCATCGCGTGCAGAAGTCGTTGGCGCAGAGGGGGCTCTGGCAAAGGGCGCGGTCCTGTCCCCCCACCACCTTGGCCACGTTCTGACACAGCGGGCAGTGACGCAGTAGCTCCTCCCAGCGAAGGCTCTTCCGCGCCTGCACACACACACATACAGAAGAACACATTGAGTTAGTGTGATCAAATACATTTTTCGTATTTGACATTGGTATTTAGTACTTCATCAGACCTGCTTACCCCCTACACAAGTCTTGAGTAGTCTGGATAGGTGTCCGGACTTTTCCTACCCGGACTTTTCCCACCCAATTGAACAAATTTCTGTTTATTGCATGTCATTTCCGACTATGACTGACAGATACAAACAGATGTTTGTGTGCTTACTTTTTGCTATCATAATACAGTAGTACTAGTAGGATGGCAATGAATATATATGACTCTGTGCCAAAAGGTGAGCACGGAGAGGGTCAGGTACTTACATCCTCAATAAATTGTCACATAACCTTCTGACTGTTGTGCTTATGTTATAAACATATAGACAAATGTCTGAAAAGACACTAGAGACAATATCAGCTTTATAAGATCAGTAGTTATTTAGTTATGTGACAATGAATGTCAAATCAGCCCCAAAATCTGGTCTTCAAAAGTGGACATTGCAAATAGTCATGATTTCAACAAGTGCTAGAACACACAAACTCCAGTAAAATTACTTGAAATTTGGACAGGTTATGCAAAAGTACCTCATTAGTAAACGCTAAAGATTGTAACATTCAAAAATGAAAGTTCTGTTAGTTATTAGGCTTAAACCAATGTTGATGACAAACATCATTTTTGATGTAATCATTCAACCAAAATCAAACTTCCCAACAATTTTCACTTATGTAAATCCAAAATACATAAAAATGTCATGCTTTGTTGGAGCAGATATTACTTTATCATACTCATAGGAGTATAAAAGTTTTTTTACAAAATATATTATTTTAAATAATATTACACTTTCTCTTAAAGGTTCTGACTTAGATGTAACACTTGACATCCGTCATACCTAAGCTATAATGCTCAATAAAATCCTCAAGATATATATTTTTAACTTGCTCTCTTTTATTTTACAATTAAACTGTCATATAAAGTTGACCCCTACCCTTATTTAACACCAGCATGTTCATTTCTTTCTTCTGCACTAATCCAAATGTTCAATGTAATCATTTTACTGGACTTGATGTTCGTCATCAAGAAAATGTTAATTATCAAATTTAGCTGGTTTTATTGGTCTAACCATCTAATAAACAAATGAACACCACTTCAGTGGGTTTAGTAATTCATTTAGAGCACTTTGCAGCCTTCATAGAAAGATAAATGAAAAAATAGTGCTTAATGAAAATTATTAATGTAACTATGATGTTCGTCATACATGTCCTATGGTGTAAATAGTGAATTATGATAAATAATTCAACAGTTTGTTGAAAAAACATTTATTCATGCAAGTTATTATTTTCTTTAAAGCATTCTGCTTACTGTAGTTGACAAAAATACAGTTATTCATAGACATTTTGGCCAGAAACTGGAAAATAAATTATGTAGGTAACTTTGATGTTTGTCATACATTTTTCACACATTGTGTAATAAAACAAAAACAATGACATGAATCAATTAATAGTTTGGTAGAAAATATTCAGTTAAGTTTTAATTGGGTTTTTTATGGCATCTTAAGTACTTAAAGACAGAATTAGTGTATTTGATACAACTTTCAAATGTAAAGTGATGACAAAGGTCATTTGTTACCTCAACAGACCCATAATAATCATCATACTAACAACAAATTTCAACAGGAAATGTCACAGACTAATAGCAAACAATGAAAACAACTTAACACAACATGATTTGCTGGAGCTATGAGAAAATACTGTGACATAACACCATGGTTGTGATGTAATCATTGATTTTGTCATCAGGTGGGGGACACCACATTATCACTATTTTCTCAGAAATCGGTTGAAAAGTTGTCCTGCCACTTTGCACATGTTTTGCCTCATTTATATCCTTTCTAAATATGCATGTATTTAAATGGTATTAATAGTTTCATTTTTTACCCTCTATGTCCACTTTTCATGCCCACCTTTTGGCACAGTCATATATAAGATAATAATCCAAGACAATTTTCTCTTCCTTTCTATCCCCCCCCTCGCTCTCGGAAGAAAGAGAGACAGAAAGGGGGAGAGAGAGAGAGAGAGTGAGAGAGAGAGAGAGTGAGAGAGAGAGAGAGAGAGAGAGAGAGAGAGAGAGAGAGAGAGAGAGGTCTTGTCTAGGCTAGACTATTGTAACTCTGTTATTTGGTTGCCCGCAGTCCTCAATCAAGAAACTTCAGAAAGTTCAGAACGCAGCTGCAAGATTGATTTTCAAAGCAAAAAAGACACAGCATATCACCCCGCTACTTCACACTCTTCACTGGCTTCCAATTTCTGCTTGAATTCAGTACAAGGTCGCATGCCTCACCTTCAACTCTATTAATGGAACTGCCCCTCAGTATCTCACTGACATTGTGCAATCCTTTTAAATAACTTGCCAAATTCAAGGTACAATTTTAAATCTCTTTCTTGTTGTTGGTGGTGTGTGTGCGCATGTGTGTGTGTGTGTGTGTGTGTGTGTGATGTCAGTTTGTTAAATGTTGCTATTTTTTTTATTTTTTTTATTTAGTAATTTTTGTTGCTTCTTTAAAAAAACTAAAACAGACTTGGACTCTTTGGAGAGCAGTCCTTCTACTAAAGATCAAATATCCAGGGCCTAGAGCACAGGGGTGAAAACAATACTGACGAATGCTCTTTTTCTGGTAACAAAGAAAGAATAACACACAATAGAAATTAACCAACCAAAACCAAAGCAACAACAAAAATCAAAACTGTCCTGTTATTAGCTACAGCCTTTCTAAGATACCATATTTTTCAATTGCCTTATAGCAAAACAAAATATGGTACATGTACTCTTTTCCTTTCAAACGTGTGCTTTTGTTGCAAAAGCCTAAGGCCGTGTACACACATAAGCGGACATTCCATGCAGAAACCCGTGCGCAATCCATAAATAAGTGAAACAAAGAAGGGGAAAGATTTGGGCACGTGTCCGAATTTCCCCTATATATGCGGACACTTTTATCCTTCTTTCTTCCTCTTATTTAGGGTTTTCCGTACAGAACTTACGCGTCTAATGTGAACCCGGCCTTAGTGAAGATTCACCTAAGCACTGACCTTTTCGTAGAGGTCGGGAGAGGAGAAGACGTGTTTCGTAGGGGAGGGCGCCTTGGCCTGCACGTATCCCAGATGCCCCGACGCCCTTGTTAGGCTCCGCTCACTATCCCCGCCGGCCGATTTATTTGCTCTGTTTTCCTGTGCAGAGAAAAGGTAAGCATAGGTTTCAATCGTCATATGATATGACTGTGTCTTGGAAGAAAGAGGGCACAAAATTCAGTACAAGTTTCTTGGAAAATGACAGTTTTACCGTGCAGCACTCGCTTATACATACTTCAGGGCATGCATATGTGTATGCCCACTGCTTCACACACACATGGACAACCACAGAATCGTGACAGATGTTTGTAAATCAGCTTTTTTGTTGCTTTTAGAGGCATGCATATGAACGAAAGATAGATACATATATACTGATTGAGAGAAGCATAAACAAGTCTTTAGTGAAGTACTTTCCATCAGTAAATAGGGCTTTATTATAGTTTATACTACGTCTTGGCGACCCGAAAGAGCAATAATTTTCGGACTGACTTGACCATGCTACCTACTTGACCAAGTGACTAGTCAGGGGCAGAGAATTTTCTGTGGCTATATTACATTTTTTTCTAGTTCCTGACAGGCAAGGGCGATAATTTTAAGTAGGTAGTGTTTGCATCTCACTCTCAGTGCACGAGACAGGGGCAGAGAATTTCAGTATAAAGCCTCATTATATAATTTCATGGGTGCAGCTACACAAAATGAAAAAACCCTGAAAGGCCGGGGTCCAGGGGCAATGTCCCCCTGCAGCTGAAGAAAAAAAAAAAGATTTATGAAGGTATTTTAGTTTGCTTTTTCCAAAATGTATACAAATGTGATGCAGCACAGGAAAACAAGGCTAATGTCGTAAATGATCACTTTTGACTTATTCATATTTTCAGAAAGGCCAGAGACAACAGATTAACAGGCAAAAAACAGAATTCATCTATCTCTAATAGTTTATTTTTAACAATTTTTCAATCAATCAAATCTCTCTCTCTCTCTCTCTCTCTCTTGTGGCTGCCCGACTTTAGCCTTGTTTTCCTGTGCTGCATCACAAATGCTTATTTCAAAGTGTCTGAAAAATACAGTTGTTTGACAAATTAAGGAAAAGTTGCACCCATGTAATTTTTCCAATGCCAATGCCTTGGACTGCTAGTTTTCGATTCTGCAGCCCAACAAATTAAGGCGTGTCTGTGAGTTGGGACTCTCATTCACTTCGGCATGATCAGTCAGTGTGGGAGCAATGCCAGCGCACAGCCAAAAACATGGAACAACAAAACTGAAGTGATTCTGCCCAGATGTTTCCAAGATATTCTTGGGACAGAAAAAAACAACAAACCCCACCAACAACAAAGTTCTTCTTCTTCTGCTTCTTCTTCGTTCGCTCAGATAGTTTCCTGTCACATGAGCGTAGATGCGTCATGCTGCCGTTATGCGCCTAAGAAATAGTTAGGCCCAGTATGTCCGACTTCGGCTGAAGAAATCTTCGTAAGAAGTTATAGAAAAAAGGCAGGAGAATGGACCAGTAAGATAAAAAGATAGCAGATGACAGCAAGCAAAAGGAAAAGGCAGAGTCAAAGAGAGTGACAGATTAAAGGAAGTTACAAGCACAGAACTTCCAGAAGGTGGGGGAACTATTTGTACAAAAGCCCCCCCCCAGTATCCTCATTGGGGGAACAACAAAGTTCACCGCAAAGGAAAGAAAATTGTTTCCCCTATGGAGACAATAGGACATTGCTTGTGTACAATATTTCAGTGATGTCCCGAGGCCCTGGTCATAGGACATTGACCTATTAAAATTAAAAATGTCTTATTGTGTTCTTCCCTGTCAGGACAAAAGTCTGATTAATTAACACTGGCATACTTTGTCCTATTGATTTTTGCAAGAGCCAGGACGTTGTCCCATTGATTTCTCTCATCTCAGGACAGTTTGTCCTATCACTTTTCGATCCTCAGTGCATCACCGATATTTACCTTTTCCACAGGGCTGGCATGGAGGCGAGCGGTCAGCTTCCAGTAGCGGTGCACCTCCTTATCCTCCAGACACATCTGGCGCCACCCACGACTCACCCCGCACATCCTGGGGAAAGAAAAACACACCATAGACTGTAGATGATGCACCTCAGTCTAAATACAAGTTCTGCATCCCCTTAAAAAAAACCCACATTTTTTTCATTAGCCCCCCAAAAAAAACATTTTGATTTCCTGTTTCCTGACCAACCCTAGTTTTTGGCCGCTGACCCTAAACTTTTTTTTGATGAATAGGAAAAAAAGAAAACGAAAGTAAGCGAGCAAACAGAAACATAAAACATCATAAGTGCAAAAGGATACACTTTTGTTTTATTAAAAAATATAAATATTTTCATACACATGGACCGAACACAAGTTTTAAAAAAAAGCGGAGAAAAAAAAAAGCTAGTTCCTAGCTACTCTATTTTTCAAACTCATGAAACCCCAAACAGACTTTTTTTTTTTCTGGCCTTAGCAGATTATTTTCTCTATGAAAAAATACTTTATCAAGTTTATGTCCTGAAACCAATCACTAATCAGCTAAGTAAGACTAGAGTTCCCCAGACTGTGAGCAAAAGCATGAAGTGTGCAGGCAGGAGACAGGCCCTTAGCTTGGCAGCCTACCCCCCCCCCCCCCTCCCCCCCGCGTTTCCCACGAAACTGCAAGGTGCAAGCACAACTTACCTGATAAAGTCTGCAGGCTGGAGATAGGGCCTCAGCCAGGCCACAACCCCGAAGTTCCGCCTGCTGAGCTCCATGACAATGTCCACCTGCTCCACGCCGATGTGTCTCCCCACCACCCGGTCAGTGAGGGGAGGGGCGAAGTAACTCAGCATGCTCTGCATGCGCTGAACCAACCCCTGGCTCCGGGATTCCTCATCATCATCATCCTCCCCCCTGGACGGAGTCAGGGACAGCCGGGATGCGCTGAAGTAAGCCTCGTCTTTGCTCTCCTCCTCCCCCCAAGAATTCTGGGAGGGGGAGTCCTCCCACAGAGGAAGTGGTGGTGGAGGTCGCAGGGCGGAGGCGGCAGTAGGAGCGCTGGCAGTTCTGTGGTGCTGGAACAAAGGTCCGCTCAGGGTGCCGATATCGAGGAAGTCGGCTTTGCTGCGCTGGTGGGAGGCGAAGTGACCGGTGATGGGGCTGTCACCTTCCAAAGGGGGCGTGCTGGCGGAGAGGCCCTGCTGCTGGAACAGCGCCGACAGGGACAGGCTGAGAGGAGTGGAGGACACGCGGTTTTTACCCGCACAGATGGCTTTCTCTGCAACCTCACCACTCTTCACATCACAGTTGACCGTCGGTGTGGAAGTCGCCTCCATGTCTTCAGCGCAGAGGAAATCCGACGGCGACGCTGTCGACAGAGGCATAGAGCGGGGAGGGGCTTCCGACACTGAAAAAAGAGCGGAAGGGGGAGTGGAGAGGCACGATCTTACGGCAGGCGACTGGGCAACGTGACAGGAGGAAAACGGGACCTCCGACTCCGAGAAAAGGGTTGATGGGGGAGTGGAGAGGCGTGAACGCGCTGCCGTGGACTGGGTAGTGCAACAGGACGAGAGCGAGGCATGGAAGGAAAGTCCCAACCCGCTGTCTTCCGTGGTGATTGATGATGCCGAAGACGCCAGACTGTTCAACAATCGTGACTGGGTGCGTCCTGTGCATGGAGTGCTGGTGCACACTGGAGCGGGAAAGAAGTTTCCGCCGCACAAGTCGACAGCGTTGTCGTCAAGCTCGATAGGGGAATGCATTACACCGCCGGGACTTGAGTCTATATCGTTTTCCGACCCATCTTCAGACATGTCACTGTGACGCCTTCTGCTGCTGGACGGTAAATCTTCGTTGTCGTTTCCTGACCCATCTTCCGACATGTTACTATCATGCTTTCTGCTGCTGGGAGTAAAGTCATCATCGATATTTTCTGACCCATCTTGCGACATGTCACTGTGACTATGATGCGGGGAACTGGGGGTTTCTTTTGAAACAGAGCTAATGTCATTGCCTGCTGGTAAGAAACTGTCTAAAGTGTCTTCAGTGGCACTGGCAGTCATTGTACCGTGTATCGATTGCAGGGTTTCACAAGATACAGAACTCTTTTTCTCTGCTACTTCCAAATCAGCATCAAGCGTTGAGTGAACCATTTCTCTGGAAACAGGATTGCAGTCTTTTTTAGATGCCATGCTATTAATGTTGTCAGCCATGTCTAATCGTTGTGCGGAAAGGAGAGTGTCGTCAGAATTCAGATTTTTGACGCTGTCGGCTACTGCACAAGTGTCCAGGTAATCTTTGTCGTTTCTGCTACACGTTTTACGCAAATCTGCCATCTGAAAGCATACAATGTGCCCAGGGTTAGTATTTTAAAAAAATTTAAAAGTGGCTGCAGTTTATAAGTTGTATTATGCCAAAAACAAAATCAAGATTTTTATACAGAAAAACAGGCATGGTAATGGAAGTAAAGCATTTTCTCTGAAAATATTATAGGTTTTCAGATTCATGATGTCCCTTTGTGTAATCAAAGGATTACCTTTATGGTGATCAGGAGGCAATTGCTCTTGAAGAGTACATGCGTGCAACTACCGTACACAAAATGGAAAAAACTGCAAGGCCGGGGTCCAGAGGTAATGTCCCCCTGCAGCTGAAGCAAAAATTGATTTATGAAGGTATTTTAGTTTGCTTTTTCCACAATTTATACAAATGCTTATTTTAAAGTGTTTCAAAAACACAGTAGACACACAAAGATCTTGTTTGACAAATTAAAAAACAGGAAATTCCTTTTCTGGTAAAATTGAAAAACAGGAAATCCTTGTATAAGTTGTAAACCAGGAAAAGTTGTACCCATGAGATTAATATGTAAAACTGTTCAAACTTGGGGAAAGGTTTCAAGGTTTATTATTTCCAAAAGCCCCTTGGGGGTACATAGGACATCTTCTCAAACTTTAAACCCCTTCCGATTTGTTTTTCTACATTCACTTTTCTTTGAATTCAGAGAATTATTTGAAAATGACCATGCCTGAAAAAATGAAAGCAATATTCTCAAGTGCTTATTATCTAACTCTAAGTAAACAATAAATGTCATGGCATAGCATAGCAAGCATAACACTGCTTTAGTCCCAGGGATTATTCTTAGCACCGAACTGATAACATTTTGAAATGACCTATTGTTTTTGCAGGCGAGGGGGTCATGACTTATTTATACTTCGTGTCTGTCAGCAACTTTAATCAAATCAAATCAAATCAAAACATCTTTATTATCTCTGAAAAGAGAAATTGCGTCCAGGTGCCACGATTATAACATAGACATTGACATTAAACATACAATAAAATACATTGAACGGTTATAATATGGCATAGAAGATTAAAGGTATAGAGCACACATGCATTATCATATTTACAAGCACAATTTAAAATGCAAAGAAATGTATGATACCTAATTGAACAAAGACCAAAATCACAGTCATAAACGTATTGCACACCTTCAGGGTACACACTCTATTTCGATACACTCACACTTTACTTAAACACACATGCTGGCGATCAGTAAGAGCCAACAATTTTGAGAGTCATGATGGGTTTAAGAAATGGATAGAGGAAGGGATAAAAGATTTCTGGGCCCTGGATTTCAGTTTAAAAGTTCTGTAGCGGCGTCCTGATGGTAAAAGATCATAGTGTTTGTTTAAAACATGAGAAGTAAATTGCAATCTGCCTGGCCTTTTGCTTTGCGCGTCTTTCATACAACTCTTGCATTCCAGTCTCTCTCATCCCAACAACCTTGCTGCACACATTCACTACATCGTTCAACACTTTCTTGCTCTTCAAACTCCCGAACCAACAAATAAAAGACACAGTGAGCAAGGACTCAGCAAGAGCGATAATATGTGTGTAAAATACCAGAACCAATGCCAATATTCCTAAGTCTCTGTAAAATAAACATTCTTGATTGGCATTTCTTGTGAATGCACTCTGTGTTTTGATTAAAAGTCAGTTTGTTGTCTAAAATGGTTCCTAAATATTTATATTCAGTAACTCTGTCCACAGCTTGACCATCAATGACCACACTTGGAACAGGCAGCGGATCCTTTCTAAAATCAACCAACATTTCTTTCGTTTTTACAACATTAAGATCCAGATAATTTTCTTTGCACCAGAGGGAGAATTTGGCTATTTCATCAAAATATTGAGAGTCAGAATTAGAAAGATCTTGAATAGCAGAATCGTCAGAATATTTAATGATGGGAATATTTTCAGTACCTCGACAGTCATTTGTGTACAGGGTGAACAGAACAGGAGAGAGGACAGTACCTTGATGTGCGCTGCAACTGATTAGTAAAAATAGTAAAAATAGTTGCCCCGTTATTAAGCATAGTACTGGACTAGCTTTTCTCATACAAAATAAAAAAACTTTTCTGTCAATAGTGTCATTCTTTGAACATGCAGTCTGTGAAATTATGTGAATTTTTTGTGATTGATTGCAATGTTCAGAGTGTCCTAGAAAATAGTTTTTGTTGCACTCAAGTTGTATTTCCTTGGATTTTTTTTTTATCCCTGTTTAAAAAAAGCAGAAAACAGCATTGATTTGATCCCTGTAGGCCTTTTTTCAGCCTTTTTCTTGCTTATTTTTAAAAATATATTTTCAAGTTAAATCAAATACTGGACACTTAGGTGGTGCAGCTACTGAGCTAGTCACAAGTGAGAAATTGAAGGTCTATTGAGAACTTTCTTTTTCTTCTTCTTTCTAAGTTTCTTTGAACAACCACCATCATCTTTTATGGTTGTGTTGTTGTACTAAACGAGGACTTCTGTCTTCTTCACCACTTCAACATTTTGAAGATTTTGATGCTATCATTTATCGTTCAACAAAGAATAAACTACAAAGCTGCCTGTCTCTGCTATCAGATCATATCAGGAACAGCACCGCAATACCTCTCTGAGCTTCTTGAAATTTACGTTCCATCTCGATCTCTCCGCTCAGCAAATGACAATAGGATCTTTCGAATACCAAAATTTAAACGTGATAGGCACGGTGGTAGAGCTTTTACATCATCAGCAGTCAAACTCTGGAATTCATTGCCTTCTGCTGTCAGACATAGTCAATCTTTAGCATCGTTCAAAACAAACCTAAAAACCCATCTGTTCCGGCAGTCTTTCCAATAACACCCCCATCTCCATGTGCACGTGTGCGTGTGTGTGTGTTGTGCGATGTGTGTGTGTGTGTGTGTGTGTGTGTGTGTGTGTGTGTGTGTGTGTGTGTGTGTGTGTGTGTGTGTGTGCGTTGCGTGCGTGTGCGTGTATGTATGTTCGTATGTTTGTATGTATGTAATTTTGTGTGTGTGTATGTATGTATGTACTTTGTGAGCGTGTGCGCGAATGTGAGTGTGCGTGCGCCCACGGCCGCACTTCCAAGCAGGTGTGTGTGTGTGTGTGTGAGTGTGTTGTGTGTGTTCTGTGTGGGTATATCTGCTTGCATGTGTATGAGTGTATGCGTGCGCAGGAGAGATTGTGTTCACTAGAGGGGGGGGGGGGGAGAGGAGTGTGTGTGAGTATGTGTCTGTGAGTACACGTGAGTGCTTTGTGTATGTGAGTGCGCGTGTGTGTATGTGTGTGCGTGCGTGTGCGCGTGTTTGTACAAGTGTATGCTTGAGTAAGTTTGTGTGCGCTTCAGTGAGAATGTGTTTTCTGTGTGTTTGATGAAATGTGTGTGGGTATGTCTGTGTGCAAGAACGCGTTCACGTACGTGCGTGTGCGTCTGTTTTGCGTGTGTGAGTGTTTCAATACTGATTGTAAAGCGCTTTGTGCTCGATAAAAAGCGCTATATAAATATCCGTTTATTATTATTATTATTATTATTATAACAGGGGGCTTCCGTAAATATGGCAGATGAAAGAGATACAAACTTGACAAAACATTAAAAACACATGATCTCACCATTTTGATGTTCACATCTAACCACTGAACAATCATTCTTGGTTCATTCAGTGTTTCACTGCATCAGCAAGAGTGCTGGCTAATACCAAAGACTGTACATCTTTGCTAGTAATACTGACACTCGTGCGGGCGTGGTGTGTGTCGATATTCAGTAGCTGATTCAGTAGCGAAGACAGGTTTTACTGTTCTTGAGCGTAATCAACTCAAAAGAAAGGATTAAACAAGCGAATTTTCAACATTAAACTGTAATCCATGAGTTAGAGCTAACATTTTTATTACCATTGCCATACCACAACTTCAAACAACTCACACAGATGCACAACAAACATGAGCAGCAAAGATCAAACCACGCCGAGCGGCCATTTCCGACTCTAGACTCGTGGCCCGCTAAAGTGGACTAACAAACTTTTTTTCCAACGGCCAATTTTTTCCGTGTTCCTTCATAAATCGCTTTTAAACTAAAATGTTAAACTATTCTAACTCTCATTTGTCTAACACTTAACACAGAAAGGCGTTACAAACTCGATTTTAGGGGCTTCAGAAAAAAAATCATTGTTTTCCACCCACCTTCAAGTTGCGGTTCAGTTCAAAATTTTCGCCATTTCCGATAATCGAGCCAATCATTGAAGCTCACGGGAACGATAACTCTAAAAGCATAAAGTGGTGTGGCATAGTTAGCACACTTGTAAGGGAGTAAACTCTCTCTCTCTCTCTCTCTCTCTCTCTCTCTCTCTCTCTCTCTCTCTCTCTCTCTCTCTCTCTCTCTCTCTTTTGGTCGTTCAAATAAGTACATTTTTAAGATGAGTATGTAAAGTAAGATTAGGATTGTTTTTGCCATGTGTTTGTGCACTTCTCAATTTGTGCATGTTAAAGATGAGTATGAAAAGTAGGATTTAAACAAATATTTTGTTCCCCTCCGTGCGTATGCGCTTACTTCTTAATTTATTCACGCTAAAAATGAGTATAGTTAATAATATTAGGTTTGATTTTGCTATTGTCGTGCTACTATATAGGGCTGTATTTTGTATGCTTTATATTGCTAGTGGTGCCATAGCCGATGAGGTTTAACCGAGGCGTGGTTACCGCTACACCTATCTGTATTAATTTTTAAAAATCGGGACTTTACTGGTTTCGTACTGCCTCCGGGCATTGCCTCCAGTATTGTTCCCACCATATATGTCCCATGTGTCTGATTCAGACCGAGAGGGCCCCACATGGCCGAAAGGCCAAAGAGGGCGTTAACCATTATTTCAGTCCTTCAGACCGAGAGGACGTAAAACACCATTTTCGTCGTCGCTTTACATAGCTTTGTCTGTGCTAATTTTCTTGTTTCATTTCTACTTTTATATTTGTATTTTTGCCTAGAGGGCTGAATGTAAAAAAAAAAAGCATGTTATTGCTTATTCTATTACCATCTAGGGGAAGACGGGGTAAAAAGCGCATGGGACGGTAAGAAGCCCACCCCAATTATCTCATGAAATGAAGCAAATTTCAGTCTCATTTTGCCCATGAGACGAGCGTTAATGTCTAGCATTCGTCTCATGGGCAAATTTGACTGAAAGTTTCTTTATTTCATGAGATAATTGGGGTGGGCTTCTTACCCGCCCATGCGCTTTTTACCCCGTCTTCCCCTATACATAAAATTAAATTCCATTCAATTCAATTCAAATTAAATTCATTCAATTCAATTCATTCAATTCAATTCATTCAATTCAATTCATCTCAATTATCTCTCTCTCTCTCTCTCTCTCTCTCTCTCTCTCTCTCTCTCTCTCTCTCTCTCTCTAAATCTGGTGACCCCCAAGATCTTAAACTACCGACCTATCTCTATCTTGTCTAACATCTCCAAACCTCTAGAAAAGCACTTAAGACGTAATCTTCAGACATACTTTACTACACATGATATTTTCCATTGTAACCAAAGTGGCTTTAGAGAACATCATTGTTGCCAAACAGTACTCACTAATCTAATCGAATAGTGGCATTTCAATATTAACAATCACCTTCTCACCAGTGCTATGTTCGTCGACTTTGCTCAATCCTTTCAAATCTGATGGCCAACGTTCTTTTTCCTGTCAAGCACCATCTCTTTGGAATTCTCTGCCTTCTCCTCTCCGACACTCCAACTCAGTCTCCTCATTCAAAACCTCTCTTAAAACCCATCTTTTCCTGCTGCACCCTAAATATTTGATCAGTTGTCTATCGTTGTGTGCACCTGAGGGATGATTGAATAGGAGGTTCAAAAAGTTGTGCTGTGTTTTGTGGGGTGGGTGCGCGCGCGCGCGCGTGTGTGTGTGTGTGTGTGTGTGTGTGTGTGTGTGTGTGTGTGTGTGTGTGTGTGTGTGTGTGTGTGTGTATGTGTGTGTGTGTGTGTGTGTGTGTGTGTGTGTGTGTGTGTGTGTGTGTGTGTGTGTGAGCATGCATGTGTGCGTACATGCGTGCGTGTGTGCTTGTGTGTGTTTTCAGTGTTTGCCGGTGTTGACTGGTGCACGCATGTGTATGTGTATTATGTGTGTGTCTGTATATATGTGTGTGTGTCTGTCGCGTGTACGTGTGTGTGTGTGTGTGTGTGTTTGTGTGTGTGTTTGTGTGCGCGCGCGCGCGCGCGTGTGTGTGTGTGTGTGTGTGTGTGTGTGTGTGTGTGTGTGTGTGTGTGTGTGTGTGCCGTGTGCGTGCGTGTGTGCGTGCGTGAGCTCCTTTGTATATGCGTTGCTGCTGGTCAGTTGTGTCATTCTTAACACTATAATTGTTTTGTCTACTTGTTGATGAATATTCGATTGTAAAGCGCGTTGGGCTCATTTGAGGTAAAGCGCTATATAAATGTATTATTATTATTATTATTATTATTATTATTGTTATTAATATTATTATTATATTATTAATATTATTAATATTATTATTATTAATATTAATATTATTATATTATTATTATTATTATTATTATTATTATTATTATTATTATTATTATTATTATTATTATTATTATTATTAACCATGCCCTTCTATTAGAAAAACTATCATTGTATGGTTTAACCCAAGATTCTATCGCCCTCGTTTTGTCCTTTCTGTCTGATAGACAACAAACCGTCTCCAAAGATACTATACTATTACATCTTCAGTTTCAATCAGTCAAATATGGGGTTCCCCAAGGCTCTGTCTTAGGACCTATGCTCTTCACCATCTATATACACTATGACCTCCTCTTCATCTTACTTCATCGTGCGAACGTTTTGCCGACGACACCGTGACAATGCATAAAAACGGTTAGAATGCTGATTCAATCTGTTCTAAATTGCGATAAGAGTGATATTAATAATCTAGTTGATTGGACAGAGCAAAATCGTTAGCATTACATCATACATCATAACAAATTCTTTAATACAACAAGGCACACCACATATAGTTTCCTTCAACTTCTTTTATTCAACTTCTTAAATTAATTTCTGTGTCGAAAATAAGTTGTTACGACACAGCAGATTTGGTTTTCTTAAGGATGCTGACGCACATCTTTGCAATCGATATCAACAGATTTATATACCCATATTTTCCTTTTGAACAATTAGAAGATCTGACACCGAATAGTACATCAGTGACTGACAGTGACAGTTTTTGGTTAGTTTCAGTATATATTTTTTGTTCGACATATTTCCAGAAGCTATATACAATTGGGCATTCAAAGAAAAAATGTTCAATGAAGTCAACGGTATCCCTGCAGTACGAGCATTTGTTATTTTCTGTTACTTTCATTTTATTTAACATGATATTAATAATCTAGTTGACTGGACAGAGCAAAATCGTGATAGCATTACACCAAAAAACCCATATAAATTCGTGTTAATTATAACAAGGCAAAAGAGGCAAAACTTTAAAAATCAATTAAGTAGTACGTACGCCAACTATCTATGAAAAGTCTCTAAAATAAGTTACTTCACACAAATTACTCGGCCTATACATTGACAACAACTAAAGTTATCCTGGTCAAAACACACAGAAATACGGCTGTTCAAACAAATATAAAAAAAAGTATTCCCACTCCGATAGAATAAAGCACTTTTGGGATCAACATACCAGTAAACATTTGTTTCCATGCCTATATTCAGCCTCACATTGATTATGCATCAACATGTTGGGATTCAGCTAGCAAAGAAACACACTAAAAACATGTTGAAAGATTATATAAACGCTCTCTTAAACTCATACTCCTGAAATCGTCCTCCCTTGAAACCAATGACTAATAAACCTTAAACTCAACATTCTACCATTTGATTTGAAATGTCTACTAAACAAAACGTACCCTTATGTACAAGATCATAAATAAGTTAGCACCAAAATATCTTATTACTAAATTTATGGAAGTCCATAAAATTCGAAGCAAAACCAAATTTTTGCCCCGCCCCAGAACAGATCTATATTGGTTGGACTTTGGAGACCTTCCACATGACTTTGGTAAATTGTGGAAGGACATAACGTTACGTTGCGCTCGCTCAAAAAAAAAACAGTAAGAAACTAGCCGATAGTTCGCATCTTCCTTTCTTGCAAATCTTATCACAAACTACATAATGGAATAATCTTGTTCATTGGTCCATTAATGTTAATGAGTATAAAAGAAACATTACCAATCAGACAACACACGCAACCTGTGCGCAATAAATGGTTGAATGAAGACTGGTAATTTTTTTATCGCCGTGCGATATTGTCTCTGAGTCTATGGTAGTTGTTGAGCACTGTCCCTTCTCCCCTTTCTTTTGGAAAGGGGGGGGGGGGACTCTCTCTCTCTGCCCCTCTCTCTCAATTATTATTTCTTCCCATCCTGGGACGCCCCCGGGTGGCTGCCATTATTGGCATCGCACCCGTGTGTCATTTCCCTAACCGAATTGAGTCCTTCACCTTTTTTAAATAATCAATTCAAGTAACACGTTGCCTCTTTATTAGGGGTGGGGCCCCCCCATTTTGATTCTTTTTCAATTATTTCATGCGCCAATTTTTCACAATTTTCGTCCCTTGATCCCAATTCATGTATATCCATTTTATTTACATATGTGCCGGTTGGGCTGAGTAGGCCTTTTTGGGCCCATCTTACAAAGAAATGCCCTTCCCCTTGTCAGTCGCTCGGGGTGCCCCTCGGGGGGGTCACGGTAGTCTCACACCTTGAGTGGTGGCCCTCCCGCACTGTGTGCATGGTCCATAGAAGCGACGCCTCCCCTCTGTAGGGGGTGGGGAGGAGGGGCCCCTTTCCCTCTCTCCACCCGCCCCCTCCATGTGAGAATCCCTAACCACCCCCCCTCATCATCTTTATCATTATTATTTATTATATTATACAAATATTTAAAAATCTTCTGCTCTCTCCCATGCCAAAACATTTGCTCATCTAAATTCTTGTTAAAGTGGGTTTGTATAAGAAGTTGACATCGGAGTACGTATTTCTGAAATGAGCATTTATTTCCGCTTGATCTCAACACGCTGGGTAACAATCTCTAGACGATCTGCGTAACGGTCCGCCGCTGACTACATAGTGTTACGCCAAAGGGGTCTAAGAAAAATTATAGAAAATCTTTGCTAAAATACATAATTACTATATATAGCCGGTCGGGGATCTCTTCCCGCGAAGCAGTCTAGTTTCTGCGCGCGTGTATGGTCCTTATTCTTTTAATTGATAAATATACTTTCTATACCCATATAAAATCATATAAAGTATAAAACAGTAATTTTATCAATAACTTTTAACAAATATCTTATTACTTTTAAATACAATTTTATCATCAGGTTTTACCTAAAATACACAGGTTGACTCCCCCCACAATAGGAACGGGTTAATATTTAACCCTTTTATCAAGATTTTATCTTAATAGTATTTAGACCATGGTGCCCTTTTCGCCGTATGAACATGTACATATTTGTTTGTGTGTAAATAAAATACTCAGCTGGGATCACATAAAGATAAATATGCCCGCATCTGGGGCCCCCCCCTTGGGGAGGTGTGCCCGTCGTTGGGGGAGGTCGCGAGCTACGTCTCGTGTGCCCCCCGGTGGCGGGGGCGTCTCCCACATTGTGGGAAGGACCCCCGGGTAATTGTCCCCTCCACCTTCCCCCCCCCCAAAACCCGTGAGAAGTCACGTTGATGGGGCGGGCCCGCCGCGGGTTGTGACGCGAGGATGGCTCGCGTATACCTCCCCCGGCTGGCCCGCAAACGAAGGGTGTGTTGAGCTAGACGGTTTTCCCCGATCTGGGGCCCTTTCCAAGTGCATAGTCCCAGCTGTGTAGTTGTATGGACAGAGTTTGACCCTCAAACTAGGAGCTTTTTTTCACTGGCTCTAGTGCTGCATCGCCGTAGGCCCGTTCTCTCCCCCGGCATTTTTAAGACCTTCCACATGTAAATAGGGGCTATTTTTGTAAATAAAAATAATAAATTACGTATTTATCGTAGATAACAAATTATATCTGTAAATACATTTTAAACAAATACATAACGGCCAATATTGGTTTTTATTAATAAATATAAAAACTGAAATTTTTAACATGTAGCCTTGAAATTTTAATACAACAGGGAGGGTTGTACTCGGGCCAGATCTAGTATGAATTTTAACATAATATTTTATACATAAATAGTTATTTAACAGGTATCTATGGATACCAATAGACTAATTTTATAATTCTTAACAGGATCATTCCTCAATTATAAAAAGGAACTTGCGCTTTTAGAATCCCTCTCCCATAATTTTTATGTTTTGTCTTCGTTCTTGTTTATGTCCCCTTACGTTCATGTATTGTCTTTTGTTTATTTACAACTAACAAATGTCCCATATGTGCCTTCCCAGGTCGAGAGGACGTAAAATTCCAAAATTTCTTCTTGGTAATTTTTTAGTTATGTTCAATATTAATTCTGATCGCTTCTCGGCCTTTTGACTAAGACAGTGATTCAGGAACATAAATTTTTGTTTATACACTGGTTGGTTGTTCAGCCCGTCGTACATGGCGAAAGCCGATACGCGACGTTAAACTGAACTTCCTGGTAAGCGCGGGGAAGGATAAGCTTAAACATCCCCAACTGGAAGAAGAAGAAGATCCAATAGCGGGCCTAACTAAATTTATATTGCTAGTTTTTCTTTTCTTTCTGACCTGGTACTTGATAGACTGGGGAAGCTGCGTTGATTAACTCACCGAGTATGTCAAAATGCATTTTCGTTCACCCCGCTTCTGGTTGAAGATTAGTTTACGTCCAATTAGGCGTTGCCTCTTATGGACAATGTTTCTGAAGACTTGGTCTTCTTGGTTGAAGATGAAGGTGAAGTTGATGGTGATGAGACAGGAGTCGAGACGTGGCAGACGTCGTGGTTGATTCAGGAGTTTGCGGACCCTAGGGGTTCGCTGTCTTGTTTCTGGATCATTCGAACGGAGTCCGAGTCGAGATGTTGTTTCTGTCCTTGATGCTAGAATGGAGTCAGCATCTATGTTGCGGTAGGAGACGATGAAGCATTATGAGACAGCCCAAGGTTGTTGTTGGTCTCCTGTGATCCGCCTTGCTTGTCGTTGGCGTTGGTGAGCAACCCTCCCCTCAAAGGTCGTCTTCAGGACCACCGGGCGACCTGCTCCATACCGGGGTGCTGATGTCGTTGCACACAGGCAGGAGGCATACAGTCGAGTCGAGTCGTCTCTGCATGCAGGCGGGTGATTCCCTCCCAGTAGATGAGGCTGCGAATCCACCCACTGGGCACTGGCGGTCATGTTGACTCAGAGGCATTTCACATTGCTACAGTCATGTTTTAACGATAATTTTGAATGATGTAATAAATAGAATAAATGTAAGCATCTCACACTGCTAGTCTTTAACTTTCAGGAAGGACGGAGAGAGAGACTTCAGACTTCAGACCTTTATTTTTCAAGGATTAAGAATTTAGGCAGAGCCTACTCGACTCTTCCATTCTGTCCTTGCTATGACTACTTTCTATACTTTTACCACCATCGCTACTACTACTATCAAATAGAAGTATGATTGCATGTGTATGTAGGGAGAGGTGGGTAGGTTTTGGGCACTGAGGAGCAATTCACATAGACGAGGAGCAATTGCCCCAGGGGCAAAAATCCCAGGAGCAACTCTTCGAGGAGCAATTATCCAAGGAACAAAATGCTTCGGGAGGAATTACACCTAGGAGCAATTGTCAAGGGGGAATTGTTGGGGAGCAAAATTCGATGGCTTAGAGTCAAAACAGATTATCTTTAGATAGTCCATTGACTTATTATTGAACTTATTGCAAAAACTAAGAACTTGTATTAAAACAAGCGTGAAATCGCAATAGTTTGTGGCACGCGGTCTATTTTTACCACTCCAATCATGAGTTAACTCCCCTGGCTTTTCAATAATTTTAATCTGTAAACCAGAATGTTATCTCTGCACCATTTCGTAACTTTTTATATCTTTTGGAAAACATTTAAAACTATGTATCCTACTTATACTCATCAAAAGAAGCACCGCATACTCGTGTCTGTTGTAGTGTCTGTATTACGTATGTTTATTATTTTGTACGCTTTTAAAATACATCATTTTAAAGAGCGGCCAGAAGTGTAGCCTCGATTTGAAGTGCGACCTTTTGGCTGAGACAGTGATTCAGGAATATAAATTTTTGTTTATACCCTGGTTGGTTTGTTCAGCCCGTCGTACATGGCGAAAGCCGATACGCGACGTTAAACTAACTTCCACCCTTTTGAAGTGCGACAATTTTGTCAAAATGTGCGACAATTTTGGACCGACAGACCGACCGACAGACCGACAAAGTGAGTTATAGGTTTGTGGCTTGAGCCACAAACAAAAAGACTGAAAATTAATGTAAAATGGGGATTATGCTTTTTATATTTCTGCAATCTTTTTTTTGAAACAAATTAGTTTTCACAATATGTTCAATAATACGTCAATGGACTATCTAAAGATAGTCCGCTTTTACTCCAAGCCATCGAAATGTCGAGGAGCAATTATCAGGGAGCAACATTCGGTACCCCGACCAAACCAGCTCTTGACAGAAATGGTGCCGTTTTCTCCAGCTCTTGGAGGCTGCCATAGAGTTTAGTCGTCAGAGGAGTTTCTGTTGACCACAGATCTTTTTTGGTTTGCTGATGTAAAATCTTTGAAGCACATGCTCCGCTGGCTGTTCTCAGTTCCAGTCCACAAGGACAGGTTGGGGAAGGCACCGCCTTTATTCAGGTTTTGGCACAGCTATTGGGTAAGCTGACTTGAATGACTTTACCATGATCAGTTCTAACGGGAGAAGGCCAACATTGGAATCTGACTGAAAGCATGGCCTTTCCCTCTGTGTGTGTGTGTGTGTGTTGTGTGTGTGTGTGTGTGTGTGTGTGTGTGTGTGTGTCCGTCTATGTGTGTGTGTGTGTATGTGTGTGAGCGTGCGTGCGTAGGCCCTACGCATGTGTCTGTGTGTACGTGCGTGCGTGTGCGCATGTGTGTTGGATTGGATCAATTTATGATCAATTTTATGTTTGTGACAGATAGAGAGAGAAGAGAGAGAAAAGAAGAAGGGGAGAAAGAGAGGAGGGGGGGGGGGGGGCAGAGGAAATATAATTATTTTGGTGACCGACAATGCTCAGTTTACATGGTATGCAGACACATATGCACACACAGACACAGACAGAACAGACATACACACACGCATGCACGCACATAACGTGACAGACCACAACTGCACACATGATCATTAAAGTTTATTTGCAAAGAAAGCGACAGTTGTATGATTATCAACAATAACATAATTGAGCGCAAAGAGTAAATGTATAACTCTTTTCCACACACGTTAGTCTACGAGTAGGCATACTGTTTGGTCGAGGTCCGAAGTTGAGTACACAGGCATACTACATACACACACACACGAATCTAATCATAGACAGTCACACAGACTCACACACACACACACACACACACACACACACACACACACACACACACTAAGAAAGGCACACACACACACACACCACACACACACACACACACACACACCCACGAATCTAATCATAGACAGTCACAACTCAACACACATCACCCTCTGACAACACACACAGACAGTACTCCCCGTTTATAGTAAACATAAGAACAACAAAAGGTCACTGTTTTATACAGTATTTATACGGCGCTGAATCTTCATAGAAATCAAATCAAAGCGCACACACACGTTAACATTCATAACGCATTCAAACAAAAATGCAATACAAAGCGAACACACACGTATGACATAAATGGTATACAGAAGAAACAGACCTAAAGGCAAGAGAGAGAAGAGAAAGAGAGTGGAGCCTCAGTGACGGGGGAACAGGTGGGTTTTGAGATTAGATTTGAAAGCAGAGAGGGTCGGTCGCTGACGGAGGGAAAGAAGAAGTTTGTTCCAAGATGTTGGTGCATGCGCTGGAACAAACTTCTTCTACATGGCGCTCAGTGGAGAGTGACCACTTGAAAAAGAGTCTTTTGTGACGCAACGCCGGAGGTGTACGATAGTAACGTACTCTTTACAGCGCTACTGTCCAATCCAAACAAGGGCTAGGTCTCCTCCCTGCGTTTCTGTCTGACTGAGTCTCTCTCTCTCTTTGTGTGTGTGTGTGCGTGCGTGCGTGCGTGCGCGTGCGCCCCCGCGTGTGCCTTGGGCAAAACATAAGGTCTCAATTCCTCAATCCTTAGAACGACCAATTTAGTCGGGCGAAACAGATTGTGGCTTGCATTCATTTGGTTTTAATTATAAAAAAAATTCAGTTTGATCTTTGAACTGCATTCATTTGAACTTTTACTGGCACAACATAAGGTCACCGTCCATTCAAAATATTATTATTGCTTGTAGTGAGCCTTTCTCCGACCGTCTAATGTAATCGAGAGACCTGGAAATTCTAGAATGTTCCGTTTTACTACGATGACTGTACAGTTCAATTTACGCTCTTCCATTCAGTAAAACCTGGTGAAGCTTAATAATAATAATGAGGACAATTGATATATATAGCGCCCATCCTACCATGTAGGCTACAGGGCGATTTACACAATGGAATAAAAATGCGAAACAAAAACCCAATAACATGAGCAGACCAAATAATACCGGTCAGACTTCGTTTGGCCGGTAGAAATAATTATAATAATGACAATTTATATAGCGCTTATTCCCCTTACGGGGCTCTAAGCGCTTCACAAAGAAGTTAAAAATCTGAGCAAAAAAACTTGAAACAACCCCAAAACCCCACAACACAACGCACTTATCATAAGGAACAACCCGAAACGAAATCACAATAACTACATTTACGCCCCCCCCCCCCCCTCACACTCAGCAACAACAACTGCTGTGACTACTACTACCACTACTACTACTACTACTACTACTTATAATAGGCGCCTAATACACGTATGCATTGTCACACAATTTGCAAGCATGAAATAACAGTTTGTATTCAAAACAACACACACACACACACACACACACAGCTTCACCCCTTTCATTCATCCCTGGCCAGTGTCTCCCCTCTGCTAAACACGAAGTCAGTTAAACGAGCTCATAATTATACCACTTTCCAGTTTGGTTTGTTTGTCGATAACCGATAACACTCGCTTGGAGTCCAGATCTTGAGACGAAATTGGCGGTCCTTTGCAGGGTGTCCACAAACCCGTACAGCTTGTCTTGGAGGGGCTCCGGCGTTGGCCATCTCCTCCCGGTCTACCTAAAATACGAAAACGAGCGAAAACGGGCGAAAACGAGCGAAAACATGAGACTCTCTGATTCAAAGGGATTACGCTGATCTTGGGTCATTACGTCAAATTTAACACCATGGGCAGCATCTAAGGAACCTTTCTGCCAAGTTTTATTAAGATTTAATAGTATGGTACAATTGTGAGAAGTGGAAAAAAGTTCAGTCGGCGGAAGTAATGGCTAGCGGAAGCGAGTTTATAAACAAAATGCAGATCGGAAATTACATCTAAATATGGATCAACAATCGATTAAAGATAAAATCTATGCAAAATTTGGTAGGGTTTAGACAAATTTAACATTTTGTGTTCTTGTTTACGATCAAAAATGCACTTTCGCTTCTGTTTTCGCCCGTTTTCGTATTTTAGGCACACCCTCTCCTCCCTCAGCGGCCAGCGGCTCCCACAGTCCTGCAGGATGTGGGCCGTGTCCTGCTCTGCTTCTCCGCAGGGACACACGGGGGACGGCACAGCACGCATCTTCCTGAACTTTCCAATAATTGCTATTTCTTATTCTTTAACTCGTCTGGCGCCGTGTATTTTCGTTTTAATGCACTTGGTTGTCTGTTGCACCTCAAAGGACAAGAGGGGAGTGACTATTTTTTTTAAGTGCACGTGCGTTACTTTATCGGAATAAGCACTAACGTAAAAAATAGACAAACACACGGCAGGGTACTTAGCAGCGAGTGTCTTTGCATTTGGTGGGAGTGTAGAGTGAGGTACTGTATTCACCCAAGGTACTAGAAGAGTTGAAGGAGGTATATCCCTGGCGGAAAGAAGCCAATCAATGCTTTGTTCCCTTTTATCAATGAATTAGCTTCTTAATAATAATAATAATAATAATGGGAATTTATATAGCGCTCTTTCTCACATGAGCTCAGTGCGCTTTACATTGATAACAAGAACATTAAAGGCAAACAAATAATTAATCATTAGAAAGTAAAATAAACACGATGATTGCACGTAACGTTCTCTTACTTCCTCACACACACACACACACACACACACACACACACACACACACACACACACACACACACAGAGACGCGCGCGCACACTCACACGCACGTACGCATGCCTGCATGAATGCAGACACACACACACGCATGCAGAAACACACACACACATGAGCGCACGCACGCACGCACACATACACGCACGCACATCGCACTCACACACAATTAATTATACAAGAGTAAAATAGTTACAATATGAAAATTAACTCTTTTACAGAGTTAAATGTTGGAGGAAGTGTAGCTTTGCTACCTCCTCACATTCTTTTGGCTTTCAGTAGCAAAGTATCGCTCTTTCCGCTCCAGAACATAACTCTACCATCATACTAAACCTATCCTTCATTCAAAACAAAGAAAAGTGTCGCTTCTTACTCTTAGCATGAATATGAATGTTCAAAGAGAACATTTAGTTGAAAGTAGCAAAACTCCATTCCCGCTATTTCGCGCTTGTGCCTTGTAGTACAGTGGAACCTCCCTTATAAGACCTCCCATTATAAGACTCCCTCCCACATAAGACCTACTTCTCTGAGACATTGCCCTTCTTTGTAAGTATTAAAATTACCTCCATTATAAGACCCCTCCCTTATAAGACCTCATTTTGGATGATGTTTGAAGGTCTTATAAGGGAGGTTCCATTGTAGTAGCTCCGCTCCTTCAAACAGCTGACATGTGCAGGAATGTGATCAGGGGCGTGATCTTAACATTTGCAGCGGATAATGATTTCAATGGTGTTCTTGAATAGAACGGTAATAGAGCTGAATAGAATATTATGCGCACAACGTGAATAGCATATACATAATATATTTTTTCTCTCCCAGTCAATACTTGCCATCTTTAGAGGGCACATAAGTGACGTGAGTACGATTTTCAGTTATAATGAGCCACAATTCGCAAGCTATTACCTGACCACATAAATGTTCTTAGGGTTATACCCTAACCATCCACCAACTTCATTATGTTACTAAACCAGACACACCAAATTCAGGTAATATACTACAATGCATGATATGAAGCGATTCTGAACTGCGGTTCAGAAGGAATGGCCAAACTAGCTCGCCAATTTGACCGCCAGGTGGCAACCAACTCAATAGGGGCTTATCTCGTGATACCGTTAGTTGGGGGTAGAGAAAAGAGAGAGAGAGAGAGGGAGGGACTCCTCTCCCTCTCTCTCTTTATCACCAACTAAGAATATAGAGAGGATTAGTCCCACTCGAGCGCTATGCCACCTGGCGGTCAAAACAGCCAGCCAAGCCGCTCATTGCTTCATGCAACAGCAATGAAAGTTATTTGGGTGACACTGATACCTATCCATCCACAAATTCTAACATGCACTAAGCTGGTTACAATGCCATTAGCTTTCGATAACTGAACACAGTACAACATTTTGAAGCAATTCTGACCTGCAGTTCACTAGGTATTGCTTCAAGTTCAAGCAACAAAAAAACTAACTTATCTGAGTGATACTGGTACCTATCCAACCACACATTTTAGCATGTACTCAACTGGATACAATGTCCTTATCTTTGGATAACTGAGCACAACATAACATTTCAAGCGATTCTTCCCTGTGGTTCACAAGGCAAATTGTTTCAGGCAACAACGAAAAAAATATTTGGGTGATAATGATACCTATCCATTCACAAATTTGAACATGTACTCAATTGGATACATTGTCATTAGCTTTGGATAACTAGCCACAGTACACAATTTGAAGTGATTCTGATATGCCGTTTACAAGCGATTGCTTTAAACAACAACAAAAGTTATCTGGGTGACATACCTATCCATCCACAAATTTTAACATGCACTGACCTTGATACAATGTCGCTAGCTTTGGATAACTGACCACAGAACACAATTTGAAGTGATTGTGAACTGAGGTTCACAAAGTATTGCATCAGGCAACACAAAACTTATCTAGGTGATGCCTAATCCTCCAAAAGTTTTGATAATGTGCTCAACTGGTACACATGAGCTTCAGATAACTGACCACTGTACAAAGTGTAAAGCGGTTCTGCGCTGTTGTTTCCAAGACACTGCCCTGACACACAAGAATGTATTAATGTTCTACAAGTGGTTTCATAACCCTTAAGTTAATTTCATATTACTGGAACTTAAATGGACACATAAGCTTCAATCAAATGAACCATGGTACAACATTTTAAAGTTATTCTGTCCATTGGTTCACAAATGAGTGCAGTACAACCACCCAGCATGTCAGTAGGAGCCTCACTGAAGAGTCAGTTTCCTTCCAGATCTCAAAGATCTGACTGCGTTGTCAGAACATCGTCTCCTTGATATGAAGAAATAAACTCTTGTGCCAAGCCACTTGGATCCTGAAAAGAGGCGAGTTACTACCTTCTTGCTTGGACCCCACATCACCTTGGATAGCTTGGATTTCAAGCTATCTTCAAGCTCTCTGGTCACACTGACATGTTCGTCTTTTTTCTCTCCGGGGAACAGAACATAATCAAAGATTATCAAGGAGGTGGACTGAACAGCCAAAACAGCGAGGCCATTGATGGTTATTTGGGGGCAGTGGGTGAGAACCAGGATTTGAAGTTGTTGCCCGTATCTCTGAATGTTGCGCAGAGTAGCGTCGGTCAGGTTCGGATTCCCTCGCTTCTTGGCACTGTCAAACTTCTGTGACAGTGTCAGACTTCGTAGGTGGACACAGCATCTGCCGCACACACAAAGCACACAGATGAGCATATACATATACAAAATTTGCATGCAAATACACACACATACGGGACACTTGTAAACACAATGCATACACATAGAAACATACTGTAAGAATGTTTACCTCATTCTGCCTTGCACCTGACATTTTGAGGTGCAGAACAGGTCAGGTAGGACAGCTACTGAGCTAGGCATTGAGGCCACACAAGTGTCCTTTCCCTTGGTTCCTTATGTTTATGTACAGTGTATTTGGTTGGCACAGGTGTAATGGTTTTAAAAGACTAATCAGTCAATCTGATATTTTAAGTTACTAAATTTGGGGTCTTTGTCCAGGTCTAAAATTGTTAGTATTTGGTGCCAGTTTTGTTTGAGCTACAGTGCAATTTTTGCCTGACAAATATTTGCTAAGCCATAGTTTCAAAACAAGCTTAGTGCGCTAAGTTAAACTTTGACTTTAAATACTCAACTGCAGTTTAAAAACAACAACCTCACCTTAAAATCACTTTCAAGTCTTCATCGTCCATATGCTGGTTCTCTTCAATGCGCAGGAACTGAAGATTGTGGCAGGTCCGTTCAAAGAGCTCCAGTCTTTCTGGGGTGAACACCAAGCTGCTGGAAGGAATCCGTAATTTTTGCAGCCGGCTTGTCATTTCCTCTAGTTTCATTTCACCAGATTTCAGCTTTCTCTTCCTGCGTGGGGGCCCGTCTCTAACAAGTTGATTTCTTTCCACAAAGGACCGTTCATCAGTTGATAGTTCCTGTAAACGTGGGAGTGTCAACAAAGCGGAAATTGTTCTGGTGGACAAGCGGATTCCCTTACACTCTTTGATCCAAATGGATTCCAGCAAAGGACAGTTGTCCGCTATTGCTTGGATGACATTTTCACGAAGCACGCATTTTTCCAATCCAACCATTTGCAAATTGCAATGATTTTCAAAAATCCTGGGATAAAAGGGCAGGTATTTGGAAAAGTTATTCAAGGTGAGCTTCTGTAGATTTGTTTGTTTTTTGTCATAAGCCAGACTGTACAAGAAATGCTTTCTGTGTGTGTCAGTCTCCACCTCAGAATCACTATTCTTCTCATCCTCTGTATCCTCCTCCTCATTATCATCAATAGCATCATCACCATCATCAGCACCAACAGTAAGACCCAAATGTGTCAACTGACAACACCTTTTCAACAAATATATCAGGCCTTCATTAACCTTATCTCCTCCTGGAAACAGAAACAGAAACACGTTTGTCAGGTTTGGGAACCCACGTGAAACAAAACGCAACAGTCTGTTATCTGCAGATGCACAATCCAAAAGGCAGAGAGAAGACATAGACAAGTTGGGGCTTTTTGAAACTGCCTTGAAGGCCTTTGCGGTGATCCTTGATCCTAACTTCAGTTTTTTAAGCTGAGAGCAATGAAGCATGATGGCTTCTACAATGGCATCACTCACTTCAAACCAAAACTCGATGCATCTCAGTTTGGGGCCCGAGCAAAAGTAGCTTTCGATAGACAAGGCTGCATCACTGTGTGGTTCAACATTGAAATAAAAATCTAACTTCAAGGACTGCAATTTGGTCAGATCTTTTCTCAGCACATCAAACAAATGCTTTACAACACTTTGGTCCCTTTGTAAGAGCCATAGTCTTAAATGGAGAAGACCTCCATACATGGACAAGGTAGTTAGCTGCTGTAGAGATTTAAGCGCCAGTTCCAACCGACATAAATTAGGGTAAGCCATTTGACCAATCATGCTTGTAGACTCTTCAGCATGCTTGCAATACCTCCTAGGTCCACACACGGATGTGACCGAGTGCCTCACTGTCAGTCCGTTTTCTCTCATCATATCAGTCTGTTGCTCTTGTTCGTAACAGTCACTGTTTTTGAGGCACTTCTGGTCCAACATGCTCTGGTAGAAATCTTTCTGTGAGAGGCCAAACTTTCCCTCAGTGTTCATGGTGGTTATTTTCATGCTCCGCCACAAAGGCACAGACCATGACAGGTTGTAAAAGTGGCGGCAAGTCCTCCTGACCCCCTGGGCAAGGTCGGTCAAGGACAGGTAGCTAAAGATCTCCATCAGTATTTCTGGCGGAAGATCAAGCAGACCGACTTTGTTCTTTCTGGCAGGCATCACGGACAGTTGGAGGTCTTGTAACCTGCAAAGGAATTGTAGTGAATGTAAATGTTTTGATTCATGTGACTCATCAAATTAGGGTGCGTAGCGCTATCACTACTTATCAAAAGAACTACCCGTTGTTACCACTATCAGTATGACCCATGAATAACAAATTGATGATGAATGTGCCAATCTGTCAGTTTGAATTTTGACAGACTAACCCTATCCCTATCCATTTCCTAATCCTATTCCTGACCTAACTTTAATAATACTTCAACCCCAAACCCTTAGTTGCCGTACTGATTTAGCCCGGTAGTGTTATCAATACGTAGTGATAGCTGTACTGATTTACCTTGGTAGTGTTATCGATACGTAGTGATAGCGGGATGTCCCCATCAAATTACAGTACAAAGTCATATCATAGATGGTTGAAGGTTACAACTTGATCTTCTTCTCCCCAAATGTTTGATAATTTTTACTTATAAGCAGAGCTTCAGATTGTTTTCTAACTTTATGGGTCATACGACCCCTAACTAAAACCCATCTAAAACCAACCAGCTAGGTTCATACTCTACTTTATTACTCATTATTTATCATTTCATTTTAACTTACTATTTTTAATCTTTTTTGTCCATATTTGTTTGTTTTATTTCCTTCCCTTTCTCCCATTATCTCTTTCTAGTCCAAACACTATTTCTCTCCCACCCCTCTTTGCTTTACGTTTGTTTACTAACTTTTGACCCTAATAGGAAACCATAGCACCCAATCCCTAAACAAAGCCATTCACACAATTCATTGCTCTCCATCTCCCCACCATCCTATCTTTATGTCCCTGCCCCCTTTTCCTTGAAGTCTACTGCATAATAACTCAGGCTCACCAAAGGGACAGTATTCTTTCTTTGCATATTAACTGATACCAACAGAAGTTATTTCCCTTTGCTCTCTCGTTCTCTTGCTTTCTTTTTATTAAACTAAAACAATATCAATAAAACACAAACGACAGTACCAAAAGACACCAAATGCACGGACAAGGTAGATGGATAGGTTAAGTTACACGTCTTAGTAAATGCTACAAAAACGCTTTGTAATTGCTATTTTTAACCATAATTATAATGAACTGTAAACATTTATGAGGAGACAACAAAAAGGCATAAAAATACAACCATGTTTGGGGGCTGATCAGCCAGTCATGGAACAGGGGAGGGATAGTTCCAAGTGGTCAGTTGGGATGGGGTGAGGGGTCTGGGGAGCTTGCTTCCCAGAAGCTAATGATAATTTGAATGTAAAAGATGCAGTCAAGGCTTCTCGTGAGAGAATAAGCTAAAACTATAGCATATGGGACAACATTTCTCCCTCTTTTTCTTTTCTTTCTATTTTTTCCTGAGGGGGTGGAACCCCTGTAACCCCTCTCAAATCCATATTTGATGTAGTACCCAAGTCCAAAGACATGCAACAATATAACAACAATGAGGCTTCTATACACCAAAGAAACGAAAAGGAAAGGAAACACCTCTGAGCCATCTAAACATCATATCACATTGTAATAAGTCTCGACTGTTTGGTGATGATTGAGTTTAAGAAAAGCCCAAACCATAAAAGAACAAACTTACTAAAATAATTTTGTTGTTTCTCAAAGTACACACATTAACACCTTTTTTTTGGCCTTCAAAACCCAACGAATTTTTTCTTCAGGAATAATTTGTATCTATAGTATTTTACTACTTTTAGGGTAGGTCTAGCTCAGACACTATTTCATGGTAAATTGGACACATAATTATTACTGGAAACCAAACCAGGCTATGCTACTGTCAAATATTGTGATTAAAAAAAAATCAGTTACAATTGATGATACTTGTTCAAAACATTATCATTATCACTATCATCCATTTAATAAAACAAAGCACACCAAATTCTACCAATTATGTAAAACTTCAAAACGTGCGTGTCAGTCCTGTTTGACTAGCAACGTCTTTCAGATACAAAGGAGGCAATTAATATTCCGGAGGACTGGGCAGTGTTGAATGTAAAGAAGTCTTGCCCAAGTTATCCCCACTCTCTTGGACAAAGAGACTGTAGACAGCTGGTGCTGGGGAAGGTCCCCAAAGGCCCAATAATCCTTTTTGTTGCAGTAGGCCTACATGAAAGAGCAAACTTGTGCAAATGCCTCCGAGTTTGAGATTCAAAATTATTCACAAAAGATTAACAATTTACCACGATTTGCCATCTCAAGATTCAAAATGTGACATAGAACATGGATCAAAGCTAAACCTACCTTTGAGAACAACGAATAAACCAATGACACCGGGCTGAACCATGCAGGCCCTCAGCTCTAATGAGCGCTTTCAATTTCAATCACATTCATTAATTCACATTAGCAACTTAACTGAAGTTTGGATTGTATGTATGTCGTCTGTACTTGTTCATCTTCAAGGGCGTGGAAGTGGTGGGATGGTGTAGAACGTAAGGGGAGGGACGAAACAAGCCAGAATTGGGGTGCAACTCATTTGTTTTTACCAAAGTTACAGGGGGCATGTGCGGAAGAGGTGGGGGAGGGGGGCAGAGGATATGGATAATGTGACAGTATTTTGATAGATATTGTACTTGTATATTTAAGAACGGCCATATTTTCAGTATCAGAATTTTAAAGAAATCAACATAAATTATTGTATGAAAAAATTGAGCCTGTGACCCCCCCCCCCTCTCTCTCTCTCTCTCTGCTTCATTTTAGGGGGAGCATGTCTGCCCCCCCCCCCCCCCCTACGATGTACTAGAGAAGGGGGGCAGCCGTCCCCCTCCCCAAGTTTCTATGTCACTGATCATGATAGACTACCTACAACTTTTGAGGAGATTTTCTGCAGCGGTTTTCAGGGTTTTGTGAGGACAGATGCAAAGCAACAACAAAGAAGATACAAAAATAGCTATACCTCACCATTCTGCAACGAAATAGATGGCTAACAAAGCAACAACAAAGAAGGTACAAAAATAGCTATACCTCACCATTCTGCAACGTAATAGATGGCTAACAAAGCAACAACAAAGAAGGTACAAAAATAGCTATACCTCACCATTCTGCAGCGTAATAGAGGGCTAACAAAGCAACAACAAAGAAGATACAAAAATAGCTATACCTCACCATTCTGCAGCGTAATAGAGGGCTAACAAAGCAACAACAAAGAAGATACAAAAATAGCTATACCTCACCATTCTGCAACGAAATAGAGGGCTAACAAAGCAACTGGGAAACAATACAACTATGTCCCTATAATATAAGCTATTTAGGTTGTAACTTAAGTCTCTCTCTCTCTCTCTCTCTCTCTCTCTCTCTCTCTCTCTCTCTCTCTTTTTCGCTCGCTGGCTTGCTCGGATTTTCGGGGGGCAGGAAGACATGTCTGCCCACCCCCTCATCTGTGTCAGGTGTGTGTGTGTGTGTGTGGGGGGGGGGACCGCCCCCCTGCCCCTCTGTTCCTACGCCATTGATATCTGGATGTGTGTAAAAGAACAGCCTAAAAAAAAAAAAAAAAATTATTTTTCGGATATTCAACAACGACAGTATCCAAAATTATTCTGAGTGTTTTTCACCCAACTTTTGTACTTCATCTGGTAAGGGATGTGTGTAAAAGAACAGCCTACAGGGGCTTCCACTTGACAATTGCCAATTGTACTCTTTTAGCAATATCCACAAGTATATTAAGTGAGAAGAGTTCTTGCATGGACAGCTTATCGTAAAAGTGCAACCCCTCCCCCCCCCCCCCCCCCCCAAATGAAAATGAATGAAAGTAAGGTTTTACGTCCCAAATGAAAATGTCCATTAAGATATTAAGAAGCAACTGCATTTTTTTTATATTATCCCTTGCTCTGGTACATTAGGAGAGTATTCGACATTATTCTGATTATATTGGGGTGCAACTGATTAATTATTATTATTTTTCGGATTCAACAACGACAGTATCCAAAATTATTCTGAGTGTTTTTCACCCAACTTTTGTACTTCATCTGGTAAGTACAAAAGTTGTCTCTTAGAATCAGTTTAGGGCTATTTTCGTCAGAATCAAGGTCAGGTCAGGTCAGGTAGTTAGGACATTAGGCCTCGCGGCCTCTTCATTTTTGTTTGAACTTTTGCACAGCTGAGAGGTTTTTATATTTTGTTTTCGGCAAATCTGCCTTTTAGCCATGTTCATATTGTAGTTTTTATATGTTGGTGTATTTATCAAGGAGGTTTTTTAATTGTGTTAGATTCTGTGCTCGTTTAATATGTGCAACGATTTATAATCAAATCAAAGATTTATAATTGTAATTTAAGAACATAAACAGCTGCTCGAAGCGTTACCGTATTATGCGAACTTAGCATTTAACGGTCGCCATTTCCCCCATGCTGTACGGCAACACTAACGGCGACGCTGAATAGATGGTTTACGTTTGTTTGTCCCTGCTGACTATTTTCATGTTTCAAACTTTCTGTCATAAAAATAACCTTAAACTGATTCTAACCCTATCTCTAATTACCCCAGTTGTAGTACACAAGTTGGGCGAAAAACGCTCAGAATAATTGCGGATACTGTCGTTGTTAACCCATTAGGATTAGGTGATATCTTTTTTTTATAAAAAGAAAAGAAATGATTAAAAAGGTTAAAATTAAAATTATAACCCCGTCGACAACAAAGGCCATGTCAGGGCTGTCACCACGTTACATCTCACCACGTTGCATCTCACCACGTTACATCTCACCACGTTGCATCTCACCACGTATTAAAAAGGGATAAAAACACAAGGTAAAACAAGATCAAAGTTTTTTTGTTAAAATACTTTTGTTAAAAACCATTAATCAATCACAAACTTAGCAAGTAAAAAGCATGACGCAAAAACATCACAGTAGCTTAGCCTACATCAAGTGAAATAACTGAACATGAACAAACTCTGTCACTCTGAAACTGTGACAAAGACTAAGAGCTGTTTCAACTGCACGATAAAATCCCCAAAGAAGCTTACCTTTTGCGTACAGTACGGTTTTCCTGGGTTGTGGTTGTCTTCAAATTATCGTGTAGATGTCTTGAAAAGTACCGTTCAGATCTTCACTACATCAGCTGTTGTCGTGACGAAGCTCGCTTTTCAACTGACGTTGACCAAACGAAACACGTGGACCACACAGGAAATGATGTCTTCTTGTCTTTGTTGCACGAGATTGTC